>PVKZ01001005.1:0-517508 GCA_004027375.1 Macroglossus sobrinus
TCTCTCTCTCTCTGTCTCTCTTTTTCTATCTTTCTCAATCCTCACTCCTCTCGGGAACTGTTCAATCTCAGCTGGCAGGCTCCGGCAAACTTTCTATAATGATTTTGCCTTTTCTTCCACAAGGGTGAATTTTACTTTTTTCTCATGTGGTATAAATGGAATTGCAATTAACAATAACTTCTCAAAAGGGACTGTGGAGTGCAGAGGTTTTTGTGCATTGTCTGCTGGAAGAATCGTCATTGTGAGTCATTCTACAGTGCAGCGTTTAGTTTATTCCCTGTCTGTAAGGAATAGAATGCAGGATCAGGCATTACATTTTGCTGGGGTCAACCACCCTCTTATAGTATCAATATTCTCTTCAACAAACAGGCAACCTGGCATCGTTGTAAAATTAGATTAGTCACAGACTCCAAAGAAAGACATATTGATTAATTTAAGACACAGTGCTTCCTAAATAAGGTATTTGGAAACATTCTTAGAAAAGGAATCTACCCCATTCTACCTTTGGGTACAAGTCTCTTTAGGTTTCTAATATGCTTCCATTATTCAGGACAGACACCCATTATACTGAGCCCCTAAGCTCTCAGTGGTATTTATTAATTTCTGTTCCTCATATTCTTATTTTTCTAACTAATGTTGCTCTTGTCTAAAAAAAATTAGCAGAAGGAAAAATAAAAATGTAGTCTGTAGGGGGAGGGATGGAAACAAATATATAAAATAGATGGAAGAATCAGAAAAAAAATCAAAGTGGAAGCATTAAGATGAAGAATTTATGGAGTACAATTTGTCATGAGTTGTATTGACCAATAAAGAAAATGAGAAGTTTGTGGATTAATATTTTAGACTCATACCCTGAATTAGAATTCAGCAAATCAATGCCAGGAACCAGCAAATGTACTTAGCAATTAGCAGGAGGAAAAAAAAAATGTGAGATAGTTAATCAGCTTTGGAACCTACTGTGGTTCCATTTTGCATTCTGATTAAACAGTTTCAATCTAGTTGTCATTTACTTATAAAGTGCTGGTACAAGGAATTTGCTGGAAATAGCAATACTAATTGCACAGACTTGAGCCAAGCACACATACTGCACGCTGTGTGTATTTGTCTTTTGTTGTGTGGCTCTGCCAATGAACCTGCTCCTGCTGCTCCTACCTTTTCTTTTCCTGGGCACAGCACACCAATTTACTAAGTTCTCTGGTGTGTGTGTAGGTGTGAATGTGTGTGTGTCCCTGCATATGTATGTGTGCGTTTATTCTTATAAATGAATAATAGCACGAGCATTCAAAACAATCTCTTTTCGTTTATCCCTAGGCCTTTAAATCCCATTTTCCAAAATCTAAAAATTCACTGAGCTAGCTAATGAGCCACTTCCATCCTAGTATCACTTTCATTCTTTTGTAGATGGCTTTCGTTTCTCTTCAGCTTCATTATTTTCCCTAAAAGTAGAAAAAGATTAGCCATTGCATTGCTGTACATTTCAGCCTCAAGCTGCTGCTTGTCACGGAATCACTGAGCTATAACTGAGAGAACCCTTTATGCTAACTCGATGGAATAGCTGATAATCAGGGGACTGGTATGTCAGGTCTCAGGTCGGGGCAAGACTGAAACCTGTGCTGAAACTGAAAAAACGGCATAATCATCTAAATCTAACTGCATCTACACTTACAGGAAATTCTCGGGCTTTGAATTTGGTAAGTTATAAAAAGAATTGTAAAGAAATGTTTTACACTCATTTTACACCAATCGTCAAGAGAGGAGGTTGTGTTCTTTTCTTAAATCAAGTTTACTAAAAGTATTTTCGTAACATGAACTAATTGCAGCCCACCAAGAATGAGCAAGCACAGGGGTGAATTAACACAAAACCTTGTTTTGACTGCTGATGCCCCACCCCTATTCTCCCACCAGGGAAAAAGTTAAACTTTCAAAGCAAATGCATTCATTACTATTTATTTCAAAAGTTTTTTATTTTATTGTGGTGTGCAGCATTTATCACCTAGACAACCAGCTCCTTGGAAAGGCTGTGCCAGTAAAAGAAAGTCAAGATAAAGCTTAGAAGTCAAAATTGAGAGTACAGCATTCAAATTTACTGAGTTGTCAACCATCTGAACTATCTATTGTGTAGGTAGGTCTCTGATACCAGGTAACATGACATCACTGAGATTTTTATTTCCCTATATACTCACATTCCCCTTAAATGGACTGCATTTATTGAATTGAGTTCTCCTTGACTGTTAATAAGTTTAAATTTTTGACACTACCTTTATCATTTAAATGTATCTTTTTTCTCTTAGTCTACTCTGGGATCCTAAAAAAAAGACTTAGTTTGGGCACTGGGCTCAGAAAGGATTCTTTCTTTCTATCAATTCTTGATTGCCATTAGTGAGCAGCCTGTGCGCTTGCAACCTCAGCTGGGGGAAGAGCATAGCTTTTCCAGTTTATTTGTTATTAACTGGCAGTGAAGGATTCATTTTGCAATCTGATGATCTAAACCACAAGTTTAGGCAAGTGCAATATGGCCTTATACATTTTCTTATTTAATTGAGACTGTTAGGTAATACTTTTCCATGTCCCTGTCTCTATTCTTAGTAAGGATTATTTGGGAGAATCACAAGTACCGGGGGAAGGGAAACCAGGGCTGAAAATTTAACTCTCTTATCCATACTTGACATATAATTTGAACGTGAACTCAGGCTCTGGAAATGGAAGGGAAGGTGACATCTGTTTTATCAGACACATCATCATTTACCAAAGGTCTTCTAGCTTATGTTTTTATTTGAGATGCTGTCACTGAAAAATTGGAAGCTGCAAAGGAGAAGGGTAGGATTTTTTAAAAAAACAATTATTTAGGGAGAAGCTGTGTTTTGTGACTCTAAAACCAATAATTATAAAATAATTTTGGGCATCTGCAGTGCTTCCTCACTTAACCCAGAAGTCCAGAGTGGGGGTGGGCAGTGGGACAGAAGACACTGAACCTTACCAAATCCTTTCTATGGTGGGGTGACCATTGCTCAGAGCCTTGTGGAATTAGAAATCTGTTACCAGCTTCCAAACTGAGTAGCAAATCTTACCCCCATAGAAAATTGCACCAGAAATTGATGCTTATAAACTTGATTAAATTAACCAAGTGAGACATGAAACAGTCTTGTGGACAGACACTCCTGTTTTCTGGTCAATGTGAGGTAGCCAAGTTACCATCAGCAGGCTGCATAGTGAGCCTGGGACAGGAAAACAAGGAGTAGATTCTGTAATTGATCTTCACAGTGGGGTTATCTTCTTGGTCTGAACTTGGAAAGAGTGAGTTTGTAGGCTGGTGTTTCTTTCTCTCCAAAGATAATGCTTGCAAGCTTGAATGAGCATCGCCACTATTTTTTTCTGTGTTTCTTTCATCTCTGCTTCCTTAATTGACTCCCATCATTCAATGCCCCACTTGTACCCATCCTATCACCCTCATTGTTCTTTATTAATGGTTTTTCTTTAAGGTACAGTAATATCTTAACAGATATGAGAATCTGCCTATCCTCTGAATTATTAGAAGCAAATTATATAAAATATAATTAATTTAATTTATATAACTGTCATTTGCAATCTTATTTCCATGATTTCCAAAGGAAATAATGATTGTCTTAGGTGCCTGTTCTTTCTTTGTGCTATCTCTCATACAGTGTTGTCATAAGGACAAAAAAGCATTGATTTTGCAGTCACAAAATTTCAGAGGGAGATCTCTCTGCCTCTGGTTAGCTATGAGATCTTGGAAGCTATATATACCAACTGAGCTTCAGATTTTTCATCAGTAAGATAGATTATTATAATAATAATACCTACCTTCTAATGACTTTAGCAATGTGGCTAATTTCCAAGTCTTCAGCTTTAGTCCTCATTCTTCTCCAGAGCTCCAGAATCCTATTACATTTTGCATACTGGGAAACTCTACCTTGACATCTCACTAGCAATTTAAAATCAAAATGTTCTGGAGGTCCATATTCTCTCCCTTTATTTCACTGTTGTTTCTCTGTAACAGGATGGTACTGAGTATGACTTATTTCAAAACTGATTAAGGCTCAAAGCTGTAAACAAAATATTCTAAAGTCTGCATTCTAAGTGCAGGAAGCATACTGTTGTAGAAGTCAGGCACTTTCTCAAACCTTGATGAATGGTTCCAGCTGACCTTTCTATATGCCAAGCCCTCTCCTACCCTTCACCTGCCTCTATCTCTCTCCAACCTCTTTTCCCATCCTTGTCCTAGCAGAACAGGAAATGGTAAAATTTGGTCTGGAGCCATTAAGTAAGAATACTTCTGTGTCCTCTGTCCCTCCTCCCCACCCTAAGACCTGAGGGGAAACATGGAGAATGGGGGTTGCGGGACATGTGAAAAAGAGGCCATGACCCAACCTCTATCTCAAGCTGCTAGAGTTGTAGGTCTAACGTGGCATGATGGAAAGGAGTGTCAAAAGAGAGCAATAAATTCATGTGATATTGAGGTTTCTAAATTACCAGGACTGAATTTAAAGCAGTAGAATGAAACTGTTCTGATAGTAAAAGTGGTAGAAAAAAGTCAGAACAAGACTTGGAGAAAATATGAAGCAACAATATCTCCAAAATCTTGCTAGAAAGAGGTAAAAATGAATAAACTACTTTGGAATTACTTTATGATGTTGAAGATATGCACTCTCTATAACCCTGTAATTTTACTCCTAAGTATGTGTCCAATATAAACTTATGAAAATGTGTGCAGTACATAGGTACAAAAATGTTTGTAGTAACACTGTGGTAGCACAAACAAACAAAAATAACATGTGGATAACTAGAATGCTCATGACAAAAAAAAAAAGATAAATGGCAGTTCTTTGCACAGTGGAATATTACACAGTAATGAAAATGAATTATAACATATCCAAAAATGAGGATAAATTGTAATAATATAATGTTGAGTTTTAAAAAAAGTCATTTCTAAAATACTCTATATTGCAAACTAGCATTTGCAATAAATTGTTGTTTAAAAAGCAGGGGAAAGATGAACATAATTGGGGTAGTAGTTATATTAGATAAGAGAAGGCAAGAGATAGAATGGGGAGGCAAACATAAATAAGAGTAAGTTTTTGTCACTGTTACAATGCTCCAGTTGGGTGAATGATTTATGGGTATTGATTATATTATTAATAAATACATAATAAATAAAAAGAGGGCCACAAATAATCACACTATTTAATAAAACACATATTATGCTTTATCTAATGTTGTACTCCTAAAGTCCATTAAAAATAAATAAAAAGAAAACCTATGAATTTGGGTGAGGGTGAGGTGAGCAATATAGCAGAGCTGAAGGCAAATTACTGGAAAAAAGTAAGTTATTGTATGTTTATTTCCCTCAATAAAATATATTCAAGTGCTCAAAACCACCATTCTCTCAACTGCCCAGGTTTGAATCTCAGTCATCTTCTTACTATCATTATTCGGTTCACAGGTCATGACCCGACAAACAGCAAAATCAGTTTTGTAATGATTTTTGGTTTTCTCTCAGCTTTTAAATAAAAAAGAAAGAGAAAAAAATAGAAAATATTAGTAAAGGGTGTGTTTTTGTGAAATTTTTGTTTCTGTTATTTATACATATGTGTGTGTTGGATTACAATGTAATGAGGATGTATTTAAAAAGTAGTTGGCGGCTAAGTTTCTACAGGTCTATTTGTAACAATTTTATTCTTGTCTTTCCTTCTCACTACACCTACCTTTGGGCAGATTCTCCATTACCTCACTTGGGTATAATGGTATCTTTATTCCAGGCTATCCTCTCTTCAGTCTGCTACAACCTCTAAAAGAATCTAGCTATAACACAGCTCTGATTATCATTTCCTGCTCAAAATCCTTCAGTGATTTCTCTTTCACTATTTTTTTGAAGTTAATAGAGACCACTTCCCTTCCATTAAAAAACCTCTGAAATATAGTCTAAACACACTTTTGTAAGCTTCTTCATGAAGCCTCTCCAGAAGCACTCAATTTCACATTATTCTTCTATTACTTTTACTTTTTCTTCAAAGCATATTATCTTTTTTTTTTTTTACATATTTGGCCCCTTTTACATATTTGACCCCTTTTACCCTAAACAAAATAAATGCTTCTCAATGGTGAAACAGAACGATGGATACACATTACAACTTGATGAATCTCAAAAGCATTATTCTGAATGAAAGAAGTCAAACATGAAATAGCGCATACTCTCTGATTCTGTATTTATGAATTTCCTGAACAACTAAGACTAATTTGTGGAGAAAAAGAAATCATACCAGTGTTTGCTTCTGGTGAGATGAGACAATATTTACTGGGAAAAAAATATAGCGGAAGTCTAGGGTAATGTAAATGTCCTATTAATAAAGTTTGGGTTATACAGTTGGATGCATTTGCAAAGCTCATTGAATGAAAGGCAAAAGTATGAAGACAGTAAAAAGATCAGTGGTTGCCAGGGGTTAGGAAGGGGGAAGGGATAAATAGGTGAAACACAGAGGGTTTTTAAGGCAGTGAAAATACTGTATATGATACTAAAATGATAGACAAATGTCATTATACAATTGTCTAAACCCATAGAATATACAACACCAAGACTGAAATGTAATGTAAACTGTGGACTTTGGGTGACTAGGTTCGTCAGTTGTAACAAGCCTATCATTCTGGTTAGGGAGGCTGGTAATAAGGAAAGCTATGCAAGTGTGAAAGCAGGGAACAGATAGGAAATCTCTGTACCTTCTCCATTTTGCTGTGAAACTAAAATGTCTTTAAAACCACAAAGTCATTAAAAACAACCACAACTGCTACCACAACAATAATAGAAACAGCAACAACAAAACTCTCATTAATGGTACACTTAAGATTTGGGCATTTCATTATATAAAATTTTCATTAAAAAAGTTATAAACAAGTATTAAATTTTAATTAATGATGTACATGCTGAAGCACTTAGGGGAAAGGATATTGATGTCTACAACTTTAAAATGCATCAACAAATATGATTGATTGATAGATGAGTAGAGAGATACACTGATGGACAGATAGCAGATGAAGTAAATGTAAAAATATGTTAGTGGTAGAGTCTAGGTTGTACAGATAATTACTATAAAAATTTTTTTAATTTTCTGTAGTTTGAAAATTTTTATAATGAAATATTGGGAAAGGGGCAAGTCAAATTAAAAACGTCTAAAATCCTCATGGTTTAAAGTTTCTCATTAGTAATGGATTTTTCTCTCACTATGGTATGTCTTCCTTTGTGGTACCAGGGAAGATTGGAGGGCAGGAAGTTTTTAAGAGAGGAAAAGTGTAAGAAGTTGGATGCAGAAAGAGTGAGGAGGCAGATGGCAAGACTTCTGGGAATTGTATCAGTCAGTGTTCAACCATAGAAACAGAATCAGCAAGATTCATGTATTACAAGGTTTATCACAAGGAATGGACCTAACACAGTTGTGCGGGCCGGCTGGGCAAGTTCAAATCAGTAGGGTAGACCAACAGAAAGGGCAGCCCAGAAACTCAGGCAGGAGCTGATGCTGCAGCCGCAGTTAGAATTTCTTCTTCAGTCTCAGAGTTCTTAATGGTCTAAAACTTGAGTTATTTAATTATTGAGAAAGTGGGAAATCTTTAAATGAATTTACCCAATAATAAATTCTCAAATTTGCTCTTTATACAATTATATTAAGTGACTTGAATGCAAATGTCATCTGACTCCTGGTTATTGATAATTTATAGTACATATAGCAAAGGTTATTAAAAATGAGAAAAATATCTACAAATTTTTACAGTGGACATTATATTTACATAGATAAAATAAAGAACTAAAACAAGATTACAGAAAAATGCAAGCACTAGAATATTTTAGATGAAATATCATTTGTATTGATGAATTTGTTCCTTTTTAGCTTATCCTGATTGACTATTTGACTACGTTATTTGAAAGGGACTTCCTTTCATTTTACTTAAATAGAAAAATATATAAGATTTTTTACTGTAAAGTTAATACAAACAACTCAAACCTTCTTTTCCTTACCAGACAGTAACAGAACAGTAAAATAATATAAAATAAAGACAGAAAATGTAAAGCACATGTTAGTCCATGGTTTAGACTTTCCCATTAAGTAACCAAGCAATTAAATAAAGACTGAGTAGAACAATTTGAGCTAAATCTTTTCTGGCACTCTTTACCCAAACTCAGTGGTTGAGATTAAAAGCAGTAAAATAGCCAAAATGCTGCGGAGGAAAAAAGATTCCTTTAAAAATACTATCAAAATCCAGCAATTCTTGATGCATTTAAGTGAGTTTAAGAGAAACTACGTAGTATACTTGCTTTTCTAAGTCGTTTTCTGTTCTGTTAGGTAAGACTTTGCAGTTTATATGGTAGCATTTTAAAGGGTTTTTTAAATTTTGGTTCAAATAAAAATTTTCTGAATCATTTCTGGACACCAGATTTTTTAATTAGAGAAGTTATTTTATCACCCTTTCTTCTTTTTGTCTTTTGAGGAAAAAAATTAATACTATTGAAAGGACTCTGGCAGGTATTTTTCTACAGACATTAAAGTTTTTTTTCCAATTCTGTATTATAGGCCAGCTATAAGTCAAGCTATTTCAGCTAATGAAATTTGCTTTGATCAGAGGAGGCCAATCATCCTTCAAAGCATTGTATGTTTTGAAATGCAAAGCAAGAACTTAATAAATTGAGGGTACTGCAGTAGCAACAGATCAAAATAGAGGTGGATGTTTCATTAGATCACATTAATACCTGACAAAAAGAATGACTACAAATCAATAGGGAAGCTTTCGCCTATGTGGGTCAGCGTAGGGGGAAGGAAGGCTGACTTTCTCCTCTCTCTCCTTCTCTGCCTCCCTCCTACCTGTCCTCTATTTCTTCTCTTCTCTCCTTCATCAATTTCCCACTTTTCCAAAGTATTTTAGACTACAGAAGTAGTGACTTAAGGCCAAATATTCGCTATCTTTCACTAGATGTTCACAGTGCTAAATATTGCAAGTAGGCTATAAGTTGGTAAACAGAACACTTGTAAAAAAAATATTTATATAACACATTTTTCTCATTACATAAAATCTTTTATAACTCCTCCTCCAATATATACATGTGTCTATTTTCTCCTGAGGAAAGAGTTTTTAAAAATATCTTTTTCAGAAGATGCAGATTCCTCATGAAAATTTTCAAATATGGCTTTTATAATAAATGATAAAACTTCTCATTCAGAGTAGGATCAAATGACCACAAAAAGCAATATTGAAAAAATTCCTATATTCTGCCATAAGTAAGAATTTTCTGTTTCTCTTTTCTAATTGCTAGAAATACATATTATCTCACAAGTCACAGAATAAATTATACCACTTCCTTTTAGAGTTATCTGTCTCTGCACCTAAGCTTGACTTAGCCAATTAATTAGCCATTGGGGATATTCTTTGTTTTTTTTTCCAACAACAATCAATTCTCTGATGTTAGCGGGGTGTCCTAGGATTCAATTTAATTCTGACATTGCCTAAAGTTAGCACAGACCCCACAAGTGAAGGGCTCAGTACCACAAGGCTGCCCTCACTTTAGAGACCAGTTGCAAATGGAGCTCCTAGGCTACTCATACATTGGCCTGGTCAACTATAAATTCAGGAGTTCCCAGAATTCCTCCTCAAGTTTAGTAATTTGCTAGAACTACTCATGGAACTCAGGAAAGTACTATATTTACAATTGTAGTTTTATTCTCAAAGATATAACTCAGGAACAGTCAAAAGGAAGAGCTGGTAGGGCATGGTATCAGGATCAGTGGTACAGAGCTCTCAAGTCCTTTCTGGGCACATCACCCTCTAGAACCTCAGTGTGTTCACCAACCAGAAAGTTCCTCAAATCTCACTGTCCAAATTTTGTATCAGTTTCATTGTGTAAATGTGATTGATTAAATCACTGGCCATTGGTAATTGAACTCAATCTCTAGCCTCCAGTTTCTTCCCCAGAGATTGAGGGGTAGGATTGTAAGTTCCAATCCTCCAAACATGCGCTTGGACTTTCTGATGAGGAGCTATCATCCTGACACTCTTTAAGAGTCCCACTATGAGTTACTTCATTGCCAACTCAAGTCTAATAGAAAGATGCTGGCTATGAATAGCAAAAGACACTTGCTCAGGAAATCTCAAGGGTTTTATGAGCTCTGTGACAAAAACCAGAGCAAAGACCAAATATGTTTTTAGTACACCATACACATACAGCCTACTTTTAGGGTCCTGGTGCTATTTTCTAGCTTAGATTTTAAGGCTTATTCCCTTTGCAGACACTATTTGAGATCAACTCCATGTATTTATTTGTAAGAGGTGCGGTTAAGGTGGCCTGAGATTTGAAACCACTGGGGGAAGAGTGCTTGATACCTGTCTCATAGGTTTATTCTGAGTGTTAATGAATTATATATGTGAATTGCTCAGCACAGTGCCTGGCAGAGAGTGACGAGTAATATTACTCGTTATTATTGTTACTGGCTATTAGTATTATCTTTTTTTGTCATTATTATCGTTACTTTAGCCTTCCTGAAGCTCAAAAGATAAAGTGACTCAATTACTCCCATACCTGAAGCTGATGTATAAACTCTTCTTCCTAGGTAAGAATTGGAAGTGGCACTTTTAAGATCTGGATTTCATTTGGGCCCTGTTTTAAGCAGCAGCAGAATTTCACGCTGTATAGCACTTATTAGGCACCGAATGCAGAATGCTATACTTGATGGGTTTGATGGCTGTTCTCTCTGTGTATAATGCACTGAAATGGTGTATTCACTGTTTGGAGCTCTGTAGAGCAAGAATTTTCCTGCATTGCCTATTAGTGTCTTATCATACAAGCCAGTAACTTGGACTGTGGTGAAAATGAGTCTGTGGTGATAGTAATTTAACGGAAAAGTTACATTGGAAGTCAAGTTCGTTTTCAGCTGACTTAAATTTTACCTTTATTGTCTCATTGTCTTTTGCATTTGAGCTTGGAAGTTAATGGTCTCTGTAATAAATTCAAAGAAGAGAATTTAAAACAATGGGGGCTGAAATTTCCATGTTCATGTCTATATAAGACCTTTATGCCATTGTTATTTAGGTTCCGCTCTAGTAATTTTCACCAACTTGATTGTTTTAGCTTTCTGGCCATATAGTTAATAATTAATTAAAACTGGGATTGGGTGTCAATAGCAGATAGCAATTTACACTTAAGAGGTCAAATTCTCTTAGCATTGTTTCCTGCTTAGTTGCTACTTCCCCTTAGTAACTTCTAAAACTTCAAAAAAATGCAAATTCAACTAACAGGGAGACTCATATTGAAATTCATATTATTTTGTGACTATTAAATTTAACTTCGAGGTCATAAAAAGTATTGAAAATGGGAGCAGCCTTGGAAAATTTTATGCCTAGTTAGGAATGCTTTAAACTACTATTCTGTTTAAGAAGGTCTTCATTATTAAGGTGCTAAATATCACATCTTAGCTGTACTCATCCCAGAAACCTTTTACCTCGTGCTTCAATTCTTTGCCTGATTTCTTTATTCACAGCAATAGATGGAGTTGGAGGGAAAAAAGATGATGCATCCAGTCTCTTTCTGACCGCATTGATTCTTTCTCCTGATCTTTTGAAGAAAAATAAATAGTTTTGAATTACCCCCCACACACACACACACACAACAATCAACTTTCCATACTCTTTCCCCTTCCCTTTATCCTCTCCCTGAGAGTCAGGGATATGTGGGCAGACATTCCAATTTCCTATGAATCTTCACCTCAAATATTGACAAAATGATAGTCCTAATTAAAGAAAAAAGCTATAGCTCAACCACACAGACTAGCATCATAAAAACAGAACTTACTGAAAATATAGACAGTTGTAGCCTTTTCTCAGATTATCTTTAAGTGGCTCTGTCCATGGAAAATCACTGCAATATTTTGTCTTTACTGGGCTTCTATTTGTAAATAATTGCCAAAAGTTATCTTGCATGCATGAAATAATGTTTTCAGATGTTTAGAATTCATTGGGAGAAAGATTCTCTATTAATCAAATTAGTCACTGCTATCACAGGTAACAACATAATGTTAATTCTCAAACTAAAAGTTGTTATTTCATTGAGGCATTGCACCTCAGTCACCTTAAGAAACATTTCCAAGTAACTGTCACAGGCAGAACACTGAAGGGTTGCCATGAGTGGCATAAAAGAGTGCAAAGCATAATCCCTGTTCTTCAGGATCTAGCTGGGGAGACAAGGAAAGCTTTAATCATAATACATAAATCAAATAAGAATTAATGTGAAGATGCCAAAAATGTTCTGAGTAAGAATATGATTTACTGGAGGCAAGAGCAGACTGAGAAAAATCTTCAGGGAATAAAAAGCAAAATATGTGAAGCAATGATACGAAGAGATCACCAATTTTAATAGGCATTCTTTTCCTGTATCAGCTGAGACGCATGATTGCAGATGCCTCTTTCCACCAAGCAGAAGGATTTTCATAGGACTGATGTATATATTTGGAAGGGTGGATGTTGTAAAATGTAAGTTGTGTTTTTATGATGCTAGTCTGTGTGATTGATCTATAGTTTTTTTTCTTTAATTGGCTATCATTTTATTATTTAATTGACTATCATTTTTATCAATATTTGAGGATGGAAAGTGTCAACTTGCAAAATAACACAGCAAAAGGGCCAGGCTTAAAAGAGGAAGAAGCAAGAAATTTTGGAGCTCCAGGTTTAAAAAAAATGGTGTATTAAATTGGATTCTTCAGAGAAACAGAACTAATAGGAAATACACACACACACACACACACACACACACACACACACACGTATATACACAGGATGTTTGTGTATATAAAAAAGCTTATCTATCTATTAATCAATCAATCAATCAGTCAATCATCTATTTACCTTTCTGAGAGATTTATTAGGACTGACAGATGATTGTGGGGCTGGCAAGTCTGAAATGTGCATGGTGGGCCTGCAGGTTGTAGCCCTAGGGAAGAATTGGTGCTGCAGCTTGAGTCCAAAGGCAATTTGCTGGTAGAATTCACCCTTCCTTGAGGGAGGTAAGTCTTTTTTCTATTAAGACCTTTTACCTATTTGATAAAGCCCACCCACATTATGGAGGGTAATCTGCTTTACTTCAAATTTACTAATTTTAATCTTAATCTCATTAAAAAATACTTCCACAGAAATACATAGAATAATGTTGGATCCAATATTTGGCTATCACAGCCATGCCAAGTCGACATATAAAATTAACCATCACACATGGCAAGACCCACTTTACAGGTGAGGCCTGCTTAGCCTGCCACTATTGAGACTTGTGAGGAATTTCTCTGTTAGAATCAAAGTTCTTACTGGCCACATCTCAGTCATATGCCCATCCTCCTATAGCAGGTGAAGAGAAGGATGCTCTTGTCCCTTGGTTTCTAATGAACTAAGATAGTCTATAAATAAATGTATGTGGTTACAGGTCTATAAATCACATGTCTAAGGCTATATATCCTACACGACTTTAAGTGTTCGCTACTATGATAGCAAAAATAATGAAAACAGGGCCATTGAAAACTTTATCCTCATATTTTAGTTCCATAGAATCAAGATATTTAATAGAAGTTCATTTGATTATTTTGTTTAATAACTATAAAAATTCTTTCTTTCTCTTTCTTCTCCTTCCCCACCACACACCACTTATATAATATATGACACTCTACATATGTTAAACAAATAAGAACATATGTTAATCAAGTAAGTCAATTCCATATTTATGGGTCTTTGTCTTACACTATAGATTTATCTCATTTCATTCATAATTTGGACAGTTTCTCATCTCTCATGCATTGTTATCTACATAATGTGGTTTATTTTTTAAAAGCGCCAAATGTAATCTAGACCTAGGAAAAAACTGTTTTTGCCTCATAAGAAAATTAAAAACATTAAGATATTGATGAAGCTTTTTCCAGATGACCAGTGTTTTTCACTAAATAATTTATTTTTGGTATTTTCCATGGCAAAGAATTCCACATTCAAATGTTCCACTGTTGCTGTAAATGATTCCCCAGCCCACAGTAATAATACTCAGTTAACAATAACCTAGCAATGTGCACATTGAGTCCCTCAGCCAAAAATTAATGAATTGCACTTGGATCACTTATGTGACAGAATGCACTTTCCAGCATTTTCATAGTGTTTGTCCAAGATGACCCAAAACTGCTCTTTAGGGTCTTTGATCTTTTAGCCTTCTTGATGAATCTCCCCAGGTTATCTATTGCTGTGTAACAATAAGTCACACCAAGCTTCAGGGGGTGAAGCAGCAACCATCTTATTGTGTCCACTGAATCTGTGGTCAGAAATTCAGACAGGGCACACACATGGGGTGGATTCTCTGTTCTTTGATGCCTGAGACCTCAGCTGGGAAGACTCAAACAGCTGAGGGTTACTGGAATGGCTGGGGGCTGGAATCATGGCAGGGTCCATGCCAGACACCTGCGCTGAGATGACTGAGAGGCTGGGCTCAGCAAGGACCATGGACTGCAGTGCCCACCAGTGGCTTCTCCAAGAGGTTTGGGCTTCTCATAGCATGGTGGCTGAGTCCCCAAGGGGAGCACACAAGAATGAAGGTTCCACATTCTGAATATCAGAGAATTGTTTACTTTGAGGCACATGACATCGTGGGATCAGACGTGGATTTGAATCTCTGCTATCCCATTCTAAGTAGCTGAAAAAACTTGGGCATGTTTTCTCCTTTCTCCTTTGCTTCCTCTGCTGGAGCCAGCTGGCTAAGAGCGAACAGTTCCCAAGAGGGGGAGTGAGGATTGAGAAAAAGAGAGAGAGAGAGAGAGAGAGAGAGAGAGACAGAAGATAGAGTAGGGAGGGCGAACAGTGAATATTGAGCCCCAAGTTTATTTAGCACAGCATATATATAACCTTGGAAAAGCATGAGCAGCAACACCCACACATATACAAATGATTGCTGACCTGTTTTCATCTCTTATTCCCTAGGGCAAGGAACATTCAACTCTTTCCAGTAAAGCAAACTTCCTCCTTCAGTAACAGCCCACCTGCTCTGCAAACTTCTAGCTTGCAGGCAACTCCAACCCTGTCTGCAGGGCATTTAGAAAGAATGGCTCCCAACATTCCTCCTTTGCCAATAACTTCTCTGAGCTACAGTTCCTCATCCATGTAAGGAAAGTCTGGTAAAATGGAAGGTAAACTTTTTCTTTCTGTGAGATGAATAATTAACTATTTGGCAATAGAATAGGTAATGTTTTAATTTTGCATAAGAGCCCAGAAGACTTCTGGAATAGAAGGGGCCAGGATTACTCACTACCCTTTGATTTCAGTCTTTCTATGGTTCAAGTCAGAAAACCTATCAGAGTGTACCAGGCTTGCTTTGAGCAAGTTCCGGGGACAGAAATAGGTGATACACTCCTAAAATAAGATAATGATGATTGCAGAAAGAGAAGATCTCTGGGCTGATTACAACCACTAGTTGGGGAGGTAAAGGGGAGCATGCTTTTGCTTTGGTGAGAACCACCTGAAAAGACTGCAAGGTTGAGCCTGGACTTCTTTGGCTTGGAGTTCCTGTGACTGAACTTTGCACTAGGAGAGAAGAGGGCAGATACCTTTTGCTCTTCCTTGACAGAGCTTAGGGATGTGGACCTTTGAGTGGTGACGGAAACACAACTAAGGCCCAAAACACGGATGGGTGCCCTCTAGTGGTGAAAGAGACACTCTTCCAGCTGCCTCTCTCATTTTTGCAGCAGCTCCAGGCACACTGGTTTACTCTCGAGTAATGCGTTTCTTGTGTCAGTTATGGGATTCCTCAGCCTTGAGATGGCTTTATTCAGTTGTAGTTTCAGAGGAATACGTAGGTCTTGGGCTTTGACTCCTTTAGTTACTGGCTGTAAACCTTGAGCATATCAAAGAAGGGAGTCTGGGAGTGGATGAAAAGTGACAGGCTTGGGTTAAAGTGCTGTGGGACCCTCAAACTTACACAAGAAACTACACTTACATATGTGAAACAAAACAAAAATACCAACCATATCTGTTGTGTAAAAACTACATAATAAAAATAATTAATATGTAAATTGTCCAGCATAGTACTTGGCCTTTATTAGAAACTAAATTAATGTTAAATTTTCTTCCTATTTTCTCCCTTTCTCTTCTCTCTCTTCTTTCTTACAGGGACAAAGCATGGATTTTGGGGTCAGACACACTTGCTTTTTGAATTTTGATTCTTTTATTAGCTTGTTGTGTTGTTGGGCCAATCTCTTGATCTTTCTGAGACTTAGACTTGTAATTAGTAAAATGGTTCAAAAATGATTTCACTAGATTAGAAAAATTAAAATAAAGTTATGAAAACTGAATAAAATGTTACTTCTGTCCCTTTCCTAAATGTTTCTCTTCCCTTCATTACACAGTTAACAAAAATCCACGGCCATTTTATGGTTCTAACTTTTAGGGGAATTTCAAATGCATTCCTCTTTACCTTTCCTGATTGGCACTAGCCTTGATAAGCACTTTTGTGGGACCACCCATGTTTCCTTGACTGAATTTCCCCAAATCTCCCTGAGTGAACACCCAAAGGGCCATACTCACTTCCTTCCTTTATACAGGAACAAGGTCGCCTCTTGTAAATTTTGGAATGTGTCCATTTGAGGCCTACTCTGCCTTTATGTTCATCATTCAACTTCCACTTCAGAGAAACTAGATAGCCACATGGTTAAACTTGAGGATTTTTTCTTTTTTCTTTCCCTCCCACTTAAATGTCAAAGTATTATTATCTTCAGGGATACAAAAACAATTAGGTATCCCACAGAAGTACTCAAGTTCTCAGCATATACCACAGTATTTATTGGGTGACCAGGAGTGAAGGCCTTCCTATGATCAAAGCGCTTTGGGCTCAAATTGTTGACCTGGTCCCATCCCCCGCACTTAAGGGTTTTCTTGAGTTGAAAGCAACTTTACTTCAGATTCAGTGCCTCATAATGGTAGAAAATCCATGCAGACTTTTGAATTCTCTATCTGAAACCCTGGGGGTAGTTTTAGAGCTTCTCTACTATTGGATCAGATTTGTTTTATAGTATGTAATTGATATTAAGGAAATCCAAATCATTGCTTTCATTCTAGTTCCCATCTAAACATGACTCCCCTAAGGTAGTGAGAATTGCTGACTTATCCTACAAGTTACTCTGTCTTTTATTTTGGTGTTGACCTTGAAGAAGTATTCATTTGAATACTTCTAAGTATTCAAATAAAAAGTTGTGGTGCATGAAAGGTGTTAAAATAATATTGTCATGACAGACACTGCCTTACACTGTGAATAGATAATTTTATTACTTGGGTTTATTATCTAGGCTTCTCATAATTACTGCACTCAAGCACAGGAAAGAAGAACAATTTACACACGCGCGCACACACACACACACACACACCACCTTAGCCAGAGATCAAGTAGCAGGAAACCTGCTTACTTTCCCCAATCGTTTTCTGTGTTCCACTGATACAAGGGGCACACGCTTTGAGGTCAATTCCCTTTGCAAGTTGTTCTGGATCTCTCATGTGCTAGTAATAATGAGTAGCTGAAGTTCATTTAGGAACCCACAATGAGAACTAAGTCAATCTGCACTGTTTAACTCTCCAAATAGGAAAGGGAATAATAATACCCAAATGATGTTGATTAACATATTGATATTCCCTGAAAGAGAAGTTCCAGGTGTTGCCACATGGGTCTTGTCCTTTGCTTGGATCTCAGGGAAATAGAAATACATTGGATGAGAGAATCAGGAATCAAAAAGATACTGACAGGAAAGAGTGGTGAGCCAAATCTCACAAGATTAAAGGAGATGGTGGTAAATGTAAAAATCTGTGCTGATGTTCAAAACCTGATTCTGAGGGGAATGAATCCAGAAAACATGCCTTAACAATGACATATGTGAGAAAATCTTTTGTTTCAAAAGATGTAATGTGGCAATATGGCAGTCATGTAGGAAGCAAGTAAACAGAAAGGGCTGGTCCTGATTTACTCTGATTTGGTCATGTGATACCTGTGATATCATAAGCTTAGCAAAGCAAAGAGACAAGCAAGTTGAAGCAAGCTCAGAGAAAGTGACTAGGGTAGTAACAGGGCTTAACATCATACTGTAAAAACAGTCAAGGAAGCTAGGGATGCTTGGATTGGAAAGATAAGACTCCAACATGTTAGTATCTAGCCAAGAGGCTGTTAAAGTGAACGTTTAATTTGATTTGTTCTGCTTGGCTCCATGTGGTTGACAATAAAAAATGAAGAGAGTATCCAGGTGATGCTTGGTTTACTTTAAGAAAGGGCATTTCATAACTAAAGATGTAATAAGTGACCTGAAGGAGTAAATTTTCTGTCATTCGGGATATTTACTCATAAGCTGAAGTATCAATTATACTAGGGACTTAGGCAGAAGAAGCATGGTTAGACTAATAACCTCTAAGCTCCTATTGAACCTGGAAATCCTAAAGATGTGATTTTAACATTTCTATGTCTAATTGAACATGTATTACTTATGAAACATTTGAATCATCATGATGAAAAAGGCCCAAACCTAAGTTTTGGCACATGAGATTTAAACAGTGATCCAGGTAATTTAGCACAAGATTGTTGGTAGTTTTGAATGTGTGAGAGGATTGTGTGTTATTGTGGTGGCTCTGGATTCCAGTTCTGGCCCATCTATTCCTGAGCTGTCAGAAGCATGTTGGAACCAGCTCACACCAGCTTATGAGAGTGAACAGTACATGTTTCTTCTCAACTTTACATTCAGACACTTCATGTTGGCAGCGTGAAATTGGCTATACTGAGAGTACTTACCATGGAAAGTGGAAAATACTACAAATTAGGGCTTTTTGTACTCTCTAGAAAGCTGATTTTTAAACATTTATCAGTGGAACCATTAAAAATACATTTTTACATGCACTGTGATATATAAAACAGACAAAGGAAGAATAAGCTAGGAGAATGGGGCCCTAAGCCATACCCATTTTGCTTCCCCCCTTGCCAGTGTATAGCTTTCCCCCATAAAAGTGTCTAAGGCCCCTCTGTGTCACTATAACTCCACGAGATTTAAAAACCTCTGGAAAAATAATCCTTTCTGCTCATTCTGTGACTGCATTCTTTTAACTGTTATTTTCCTTCCCTAGATCTAGGAGTACAGACATAAAATGGCAGGGTAGCAGTTTCTCTTGGTTTGATGAGATTGGTTTTAAAATGTAGTGCCAAAGGGATCACTCAGAACATTGAGAATCTGATTCCTATGTGTTACATGGGAAACAGTGAGTTTCTTCACTCTGTAAATGTTCTTAATGTAATGGCAAGTTTTCTCTCATGATGCAGTGCCAGCCCTATGTGTAGTCATACGTTAAAATGCTGTAAAGAACAAACCCTTCCATTAGCATATTACTTTTTTTCTTTGTTAGACTAGAAACGTGATACCCTGATGGATTAAGATTTAGTGGGATGTTGTTATGTGTGGAGGGTAAGAGCTTGGGAAAGGCAGGTTTATGCAATCAACAGGCATTTGGGTGAGCTCCTAAAAAATGGTGAGAGGGCATTAAAATGATAGCTCCCCAAGGGCAAACTTTGTCCACTTGCTTTTTAATTAATTAATTAATTAATTTATTTATTTACTTTCATTTTTTGGTACTGCATGGCTTGTTTCCTGCAGTACCTGAAAATGACTCTGGAAGAATCATATAGGCTGTCAGGCAGCTAGAACACAAGTGCAGGCATCTTTCGTGATATGCTTGAGGTGACTCCGATGTTTCTAGCATGTCCATAAGTTGGATAATAGGAGCAAGAGCAGCAAGATCTGCTGTAAAACTTATCAAGTCGAATTAACTTTGTCACCAAATCAGGAATTCCTTTCCTTCTCAAAAGAAGTGATATCATAAGCACGTATTTTGGGTCAAATGTTTCATCTGAATTTCTCTTGTTCTCTGAACTCTGATTTTTTAAATCTCACCCTTCCCATTTCCCCCAGAACTACAATGGGTTCCTTTTCTTTTCAAAGTATTCAAATTCTATCGCCTCTTTCCTTGACTTTGTTTCCTGATTTCTCTTATTATCAGGTTCTCATCTTCAGAGGGAGGAGCAGAGTCATGGCTGGCCAGATTGTAGACCTTATCTCTGCCCACACTCCTTTCTGTTCTCTTTTGTCACGTTTCTCTTTTCACTCGCCCTGAGCTGGCCTTGGACTCATAGCCTTCTCTGCCACTTGTCCCTCATGTGAAAACCTGCCTCTGAATCTGCACTGCCAAGAACACCCTTTCTTCTGTCTAAATTCTTTCCTTGTCTCCCTAGTCTTCAGCCTGCAATATTGTCTTCTGCAAGCTAGACTTATATCTCTATTTATTGCCTTACATTTCTATTTTTCACTTAAATTATCTAAAAGAAAAACTTTCGTTTTTAAAAAACAAAACTTTACCATGCAATGTAATTTCCAATGAATTTAGGAAGAGAGATAATTTTTTTATCAAACCAAAACTGTGTTCATTAGGTTTAACTTTTCAAAGCTAATAATCTGACACCTAGTGTTCGTTTTGAGTACTGCTAAATATTTCACATTCAAAGTATATTGAGAGTCTCCATTTTAAAAATTCCATTTAGTTTCCTTATATACCCTGTGAGATTTATTCAGATTATGATATAGTTTCAGGACAGATATAACTTACTTTTTGATATTCAAATTGCACAACAAGATTTGAAGTCAGCAGGCTGAGTTCTAGTTGTGGAGCTTACTAGCTCCCATGACCACGTCTAAATTATTCTCTTTATCGAGTCTGTTTGCGTGCCTTCATTGATAAAATGAGAGTGATGGAGTACCTTGTCTCTAGTCCTTTCAAAATCTAGCACCTTTGAGATATCTTTTCAAAGCAATGGATATGTATGCCAGCTCTATTTTGAAGCTTGGAATATGTTCACTGAACCAACTAGCAAATAGAATAGTTGTTAATTGGAAGAATATGGTTATTCTTTTGCTAAAAGAAACCCCAAAGCTGATGTTACAAGTTATTGTAAAGAATCAAAATAGGATTTATTTTAATTTTTATTTATTTTTTGCTTTACCCAGCTCTCCAACCCCTCCCTGCTGGCAATCACCAGTTTGTTCTCTGTATCTGTGCGTCTGTTTTCATTTAGTTTGTTCATTTCTTTTGTTTCTTAGATTCTGTACATAAAAGAAGTCATGTGGTATTTATCTTTCTCTTTCTGACTTATTTTACTCAGCATAATAACCTCTAGGTCCATCCACGTCATTGGAAATGATAAGATTTCATTTTTTTTTAATGACTGAGTAATATTCCATTGTATATATAAACCATAATTTCTTTATCCAGTCATCTGCTGATGGGTACTTAAGTTGCTTCTATATCTTGGCTATTGTGAATAGTGCTATTGTGAACATAGGAGTGCATAGATCCTTACAAACTAGTGTTTTGACTTTTTTTTTTTGACTAAATACTTAGTACAATTTTTGGGTCAAAAGATAGTTATATTTTAAATTTTTTAAGGAACCTCCAGACTGTTTACCATTGTGGCTGTATTAATTTGCAATCCCATCAATAGTGTATGAAGGTTCTTTTTTCTCCACATCCCCACTTTTTTAATTTTTTTATTTTTGACTTATTGATAAAAGGCAATCTGACAGGTGTGAGGTGATATCGCATTGTGGTTTTAATTTGCATTTCTCTGATGATTAGTGACCTTAAGAATCTTATCATATGTCTATTGGCTATCTGTATATCTTCTTTGGAGAAAAAATGTCGGTTCAGGTCCTCTGTCCATTTTTTAATTGGATTGTTTGTGTTTTTATTATTGAGTTGTATGAGTTCTTTATAAATTTTGAATATTAACTTCTTATCAGAAGTATCGTAGGCAAGTATATTCTCTCATTCAGTAGGATGTCTTTTTGTTTTGTTGATGGTTTCCTTTGCTGTGCAAAGCTTTTTAGTTTGATGTAGTTCCATTTGTTTATTTTTTTCTTTTATTTCCCTTGTTCTAGGAGATATAGCAGAAAAAAATTACCAATAGCAATATCAGAGCATTTATTCCTTATGATATCTTCTAGAAGTTTCATGGTTTTGGGTCTTACATTTAAGTGTTTGATTTATTTTGAGTTCGTTCTTGTGTATGGTGTAAGAAGGTGATCCAGTTTCATTTTTTGCACATATCTGTCCAGTTTTCCCAACACTATTTGTTGAAGAGACTGTCTTTACCCCATTGTATATTCTTGATTCTTTTGTCATAGATTAAATGAGCATATAGGCATGAATTTATTTCTGGGCTCTCTATTCTGTCCCATTGGTCTGTGTGTCTGTTTTATGCTTTTTTGATTCCTGTCGCCTTCTAATATAGTTTGATATCAGGTAGTGTGTTACTTCCAACTTTCTTCTTGTTTCTCAAAATTGCCATGGTTATTCAAGATCTTTAATGGTTCCATATAGATTTTTGGATAATTTGTTCCAGTTCTCTGAAAAATGCCATTGGTAATTTGATAAGGATTGCATTGAATCAATAGATTGCTTTGGATAGTATGGCCATAGAATATAATTTTAATGACTTATAACTGTCTAATAGAACTTCTGTGCTGATGGAAATGTTTCTATATCTGTACTGTTTGTTCAATATTTGGCACTTGAAATATAGCTAGTGAGACTGAGGAACTAAATTTCTATTTTATTAATATAATATTAATAAAATTAATATTAAATAGCCACATGGGGCTGATGGCTACTGACTTGCACAATACAGATTTAAGAGTATGGAAATATGAGAGTTTTCTGAAGAATTTGGGATGGTATTCACCAGTATAGTTAATTGCTTTCCACACTGATTGGCTCTACATTACTCTTATTATTCCACATTTACCAGTTCCATTTCTTTTCTCTTTCTTTTCTTTTTCCTTTTTTTTTTTTTTGTGCTGAAATTCACCATACAAGTGCTTTAGGATTTATTTCATTATTGTGTTTTCTCTCATGGTTTCTGCTATGTAGGTTTAATTAAATTTAGGTAAAGCAAATTTTTTTTTTTCCGGTTCACAAACAAGAATTAAAACATACAAAAACATTGAGATGCTTTGTGATGCTTAGTAAGAGTAAACTTTAAAGCCTAATTGTAAGGACAATTATTTTTCTAAGCTAATTTTCTGCATTTGAGAGTATGGTTAAAAAAGCTAGGAGTCTCATGAAATACTAAACTATATTTACTTTGTATTTGTTATGTTGTCTAAAAAGAAATAAATATGCAGACAATTTCTTTTAATTTTATTTAACTTAATTTTTAGCTTTCTTAGAATCTAAATTTCCTTAAAATAAACCCTGAAAACATTCAATGATTTAAAAATATTCATTCCAAATTATTTATCGCTAAGCATACTTTCTTTGGTGCTTTTGCAGTTAAAATTAAGCCCACTGAATGAACTCTTTTATTAGCGCATAATCTGTTTTGACTATTGTTGGCATCACAGAAGACATTTTTGTTTAACTCCTATTGTCAGATAAACAACTCCTTCAAGAACAACTGCACGTGAATGCACATACACACACAGATGTTACACATTCACACACACATACATACACACCTTTTTAAGATTTAAAGTGACTGGAAGCAATTTTTCATTTTGTTGTTGAAAGGGCCTCTCTTAGCAAGGTGCATATTCATGAGAGGATCTGACCCAAAATAAGCGGAAAAAATGCCATATTACTTATAAATGTTAGTTTTAATACCTATAATTATTTTGATCTTTTCCACAACCAAACCTACCCTACCCACAATTTCTGCCTTGTTATAAAATTACTATGCAACTCCCAAACTTGCACTTTATAATGTATATTTTTAGAATGTGTGATTAGACAGAAGTTTCTATTTAGAAGTCATTTTGGAAAAAAGGGAAGCTTCGCATATCTACCTTTAACCTACCACATGAAGCATGATATAAATTATCTCTGCTTTGACCATAGGAAGGAACCACAGTTTGAAATCATTTTGCTAGAAGGAATGCCATGATTTTATAGTCACCAGAGTCGAAAACAAACATTACTCTGCAGATGGAAATGTAGTAGTGAGTAGTTCCAGACAGAATACTGTTGCAACTGTGTTTTATATTGATTTGTTCCATGCATCTATCCAGACACTTATCTTTATTATAAAATTTAATATTTGTAATATGATTTTCTTCTACAATCCTGCTTCAGTTATTAAATGCCACTGAACTAGTTTTATATCACATATATCCAGGAGATGGCAGTATATGCACTAAAATGCACAGAACATTGTCCTAAACCCTAACTGCAGTTATTATTTTTTTAATAATCTGCATTTCAGAAACTTTAATAAAGTTTCCACAATGACTTGAAAAGTCAAATTTAAGCTACTTTGTCTTTCATTTGTAGCCTTAGAGAACCAATATAAATGAAACATATATTTGCTCTTTTGTTTTATTTTTCTTAAAAAAGATGGCACAATAAAACAGAAGAAAATTTTAACTTAAAATAGCCACAAACACTGTAATTATAAAGACAATAAACACATTTCTGTTAGTTTTCTTGATGTTTTAGCAAGGGACAGACTCAGAGGTGTGATTTGTGGCCAAAATGTCATTCTTTAAAAGTGACCAGCGGCATACCAGACGATGCTTTGTTCTAGAAAGTTTCCTCTCTCTGTTGAAGACACAACCTCTGAGTAACTGTAGGCTTTGTTATTAATGTTAAATACTGCAAAGTAACTGCCAATCTGATTTGTTGAAGGGGAAGTTTTAGAGAGAAAAGAGAGAGAAAAAAATGTTCTCCCCCAAGAGACAGGGATTTCCAAGGAAACCTGTCTTGATGGTGGTTCTTATCTACCTCAAAAGACCTGTACAAGATACAACACCTATCCTGGTTCACTAGGAAGCAGAGAGAAAAAATAATTGTTTCCAGACATCAGTGAATTCAGAGCATCCATAGTATTTGTCAGAAGTAAGCAAACGTGAGACTGCCCGGGGTGGTGAGGCACCTGAGTCAGAGAAAGGTCAAGGAGAAACTTTTCTTGGTCAAAGGATCAGGAAGGTACCTGGTGAGGGCACTGACTCTGTTTGAAGTCCAGGAGTGTGTGGCCTGTTGTAGAAGAGCATGTAGTAAAAAATCAGGGAAAGTGAGAGGAAGTAAATCAAATATAAGTCTTCACACACACCACTCACTCAACTCCGAAAGCTCTTTTGCGCCTTTACTTTTCACCAGGCCATTACCTTCTCAGTCTTCATGTCTCAGCCTCATAGTAAATATTTCTTCCATCAATGAGCAAATTGATGATCACACAGAGAAAATTATTGCAAGTTCAACGGTGTGAAGGGACTATAGAGGCAAAGAGTATAGCCATGGAAGAGACAGCAGGAGAGAATTTGTCCATGGGAAGCATAGCAAGTTCTTGCCACTCTCAGAAAAGCCGTGGAGTCTCTGGCCCACTGTATGGAGGAATGGAGGTCATCATAAAAATTTAAGAAGGCATCAAGACAATTCCACTTCTGGACATTTATCTGAAATAATTGAAAATAGGGTTTTGAAGACATATTTGTACACTAATATTCATAGCAGCATTATTTTTTCAAAAGTGTCATATATTTGTTACTGAACCAACCTAATGCAGAAACACATTAACAAAAAGAAAGATAATTTTTCTAATAATTTCCCAATAAAACACACCCAACTGTCCAGATAGTAGTGATTTTTTTGATGATGATATGGTAAGATGCAAGCAACATGGATACAGAATAAATACGCATGCCATCTCAGATGCAATTTTCTTATAGACTCAGCTTGGTTCTTCTCCAATGTCTCTTCTTGGAGACATTGGAGTTATATCTGATTTTATTACCAGGTTTCAT
The DNA here is from genome assembly GCA_004027375.1 of Macroglossus sobrinus. NCBI lineage: Eukaryota > Metazoa > Chordata > Mammalia > Chiroptera > Pteropodidae > Macroglossus > Macroglossus sobrinus. Next base: position 25,872 of record PVKZ01001005.1, read on the forward strand.
CGGAATTCCTGGCAGAATGAGCCAATTCTGTCTTGGCTAGGAACCACTTAATTCTGCAGTTTTGTGGGAAGACATAGTGAAGAAGAGTCAACTGTATGCAACATGAGGGAAGAGTCACAGTAGCACTATTGTGATAGCCTAACGGTGGAAGTAATCCAAATGTCCATTAACATATGAAAGGATAAACCGTCTGTGGTACATACACACAATAAAATATTCAGCCTTAAACAGGAGGGAAATTAGACTACCTAAAATAAGCCAGTCACGAAAAGACAAATACTTTATGATTTTACTTATATAAAGTAGCTAGAGTAGTCAAACTCATACAAGCAGAAAATAGAATAGTGGTTGCCAGCAGCAGGGACGGGGGAAATGATTTCTTCAGTGGGTATAGAGTTTCAGTTTTACAAGATCAAAAGGTTCTGGAGATTGTTTGCGTAGCAATGTTAATATACATAACACTACTGAACTGTACCCATAAAATGGTGAAGAAAGTATTTTTTATATTATGTGTATTCATCACAATTAAAAAATGTTAAAAAGGAAGAAAGAAGAAGAGCTCAGAGTAGATCATGCAGGGTCAAATGCTTCAGCTAGCATCTGCATTTCTTTTCCTTGGGGCTAAGATCTCCATATATAGTTTAACCTTGCTTTGATTTTCAGGATTTAACAATTTTTAGTTCAACATTCATGCTACCTATGCTCTAGTTGGGACTTGACCTTATAATATTCCCTTATTGAATTCCAATTTCGTTAACTGGGTTCTTGCATTCCTTAAAGTCATTGACCTGATGTTTCTAAGGCTGGAGCCCTGCCTTGCTCTTATAGTCCCTTCTCTTCTCAAACCCAATTCTTTTTATGAGTAGACCCTAACCCTGAGACCCTGACTTCTTTCTAGTTAACATTCTTAAAGATAACATCTCCCTATATATATTTCCCCAGGTGATTAAACTAGGGTGACCAATTATCCCTGGTTGTCCGGGAATGTCCTGATTTTAGTACCCAAATTTCCATATCCTGGGAAACTCTTCAATCCTGAGCAAACTGAGACAGTCAGTCACCCTACTTGTGACTATCCTCTGTCTATCACTGTATTCTTTAGTGTTGGACCTTCCAAAGCCTGACCAATTGCCCTTGGTGGAGATGGGGGTTAGCCTGGCCAAGGCACTAACCACATAGCCTGGAATTAGGAGCAGTGCCTGGAGCCACAACTAAACCAACTTGATATTGGAGGATACAGAGGATGAGGAAAAGCTAAACATTTGGAAGGCTTTGAAGTTCAAAACTGGGAAGCCAAGAAGAGGAAACTTGATACTAAGAAGTAATGTTTAAGAACCATGCTGGTTACAGAAGCTTGTGGTGCATATATATAATGGAATACTACTCAGCCATAAGAAGAGATGAAATACCGCCATTTGTGACAACTTGGATGGACCTCAAGATAATCATGCTAAGCGAAATAAACCAGACGGGAAAAGTTGAAAACCACATGATATCACTTATATGTAAGATATAAACCTAAAAGCAATAAATGAACAGGATAACCAGAGACTCATGGACATGGACAATAGATTTATAGCTACCAGAGTGTAGCGGAGAGGGGGGAGGAGGGAGATAGATGGGGTAAAAGGGGTCAAATATATGATGACATTAAAGAATTAAAAATAAATACATTAAAATAAAAGAATGTGCTGAGAAGGCTTCTGGTCAAGATGGGGGAGGAAGTGAATGTTGTGCTTGACTTTTCTCATGGCTATATCAAAATTTTAACTAAATTATAGAACAGCCATCATTTAGAGCTGCCTGAAGTCTAGCTGAACAGAAGTCCTGTATCTAAGGATATACACAAGAATCCTCCTCCAGACTTGTAGGAGGGGCAGAGACACAGAAGGGCCTGGTACCACACCCACAATTGGTAGTCAAAAATCAGGAAGGATATCTAGGCTAAAGAAGAGCAAGGAGCCCCAGCACCACCCCAGGCTCCCCAGCCCAGTGTTTCAGTACCAGGAAGAAGAGCTCTCATAACTTCCAGCTAGTAAAAACAGCTGAGTGACAGGAGGGCTGCTGGAGTCTCAGGCATTCCTCTTAAAGACCATTCATGGACTTATTTACTAATGGACTCACTTGCTCTGAGCACCAGTCCTGGGCAGCAGCTCAGGGACGTATGGAAAAGAACTAAATTGTCTGGCTTCAGTGTGAGGGCAGAAGAAACCACTTTATCCCAGACGGAAGTGCTGGTAAAGGTCATTGTTCTTTTGTTGAGCTCTCCTCTCACACAGCCTGTGAGCACAGGTGGACACCATATCTAAGTCTATATCAACTTGGCTAACACTGGTTGCCCTGTCCTGTTGAGTCCCTGAGACCCCACCTCAGCCAATTTGGGTAAGTAGGCTTACCCAAGCAACTTCCCGAGGCTTTTCCATACAAATGGCCTGTCTTGCTAAGCAGCTCTGAGACTAGCACAAGGGGCTTAGGTGAACAGAGAGACTGCACCTCTGATGCCTACTACATAAGCCCACTCTACTGAGACCAGGAGAGATAGCAACCCTATCTAATACATAGAAACAAACACAGGGAGGCAGTCAAATTGAGAAGACAAAAAATATGTCCCAAATGATAAAACAGAACAAACCTCCAGAAAAATAACTAAATAAAATGTAGATAAGCAATCTATGAGAGACAAAGTTCCAATTACTGATTATAAAGATGTTCCGTAATCTCAGTGAGAACTTCAGCAAAGGTATAGAAAATATAAAAGGCGAACCCAAAGAGGCCCACACCAAGACATATCATAATTAAAATGCCAAAGGTTAAAAACAAAGAGAGAGTCTTAAAAATTGCAAGAGAAAAGCAATTAGTTATCTACAAGAGAGTTCCCATAAGACTCTTAGCTGATTTCTCAACAGAAATTTTGCAGGCCAGAAGGGATTGACACAAAATATTCAAAGGCTGATAAGCAAGGACCTACAACCAAGATTACTCCATCCAGCAAAGCTATCATTTAGAATTGAAGGACAAAGAGCTTCCTAGATATGAAAAAGCTAAAGGAGTTCATCATCGCAAACCAGTATTACAAGAAATTTTAGAGGGATTTCTTGAAGATGTAGAGGGGAGGAGGAGGAGGAGAGAAGAATATAAATAATAAAGGAGCAATAACTACATATCTATTAACAAGTACTTCAAATGAAAAATAATTAAATTCTCCAATCAAAAGACATAGGGTGCCCGAATAGGTAAGGAAACAAGACCACCTACATATGCTTCCTACAAGAGACTCACTTTAGATTGAAAGATACATACAGACTTGAAGTAAAGGGATGGAAAAAGATATTTCATAAAACTTGAAATGAAAAAAAAAAGAAAGCTAGGGTAGCAATACTTATGTCAGACAAAATAAACTTTAAAACAAAGGCTATAACAAGAGATAAGGAAGGACCTAGTGATCCCACTTCTGGGTATTTATCCAAAGAAACCCAAAATATTACTTTGAAGGGCAATGTGTATCCATATGTTCACTGCAGCATTATTTGCAATAGCTAAGACATGGAAGCAACCTAATTGCCCATCAATGGATGAAAGGCTAAAAAAAAAAAAGGTGGTACATGCATACAGTAGAATATTAGCCATAAAAAATTGAAATCTTACCACTTGCAAAACATAGATGGACCTAGAGGGTATTGTGCTTAAGTGAAATATGTCAACCAGAGAAAGATAAATACCATATAATTTCACTTATATCTGGAATCTAAAGAACAAAATAAACAAACAAAAGAGAAATAGACTCACAGATACTAAGAAGAAACAGATGGTTGCCAGATGAGAGGAGTATTAGGGAGTTAGATGAAAAAGGTGAAGGAATTAAGTATAAATTAGTACTTACAATGTACTAGTATTGTACAATACTATTGACAAAGTATAGCATAAAGTATAGCATAAAGACTATAGTCAATAGTATTGTAGTAACTATGCATGGTGTCAGATGGATACTAGATTTATCAGTATGATCACTTCATAAGTTATATAAATGTCTAATCACTATGTTGTACATCTGAAACTAATATAATATTACATACCAACTATAATAAAAAATAAAAAAAATTAAAATGGAAAAAATTGTGCTGAGAATTTTTCAAATTAATCCTTACAACTTTATAAATTATACACTATGACTAGCATCATTTTATAGATGAGGAAACAGAGACTTAAAGAGATTAGATAATTGGTTCTGCTGGACTCTGAATCCAGGCCATCTGATTTTAACCGGTTGACCAGGGAGCTTTAAAACAGACTGATAAGCTAGTTTTACACATACAAATCTTCATTTAATGGTCTGAGGTGACTTTACTGTGCATCCAGGGTTTATTTTTCTATTTATTTATTAACTTTCAATTACTGTTGACATTCAATATTATATTAGTTTCAAATGTACAGAACAGTGGTAAAACATTTATATAGCTTACAAAATGGTACTCCCATAAGTCTTGTACTGACCTGACATCATATATAGATATTACAAAATTATTGACTATATTCCCTAAACTATACTTTACATTTCCATGACTATTTTGTAACTTCCAATTTGTACTTCTTAATCCCTTCACCTTTTCCACCCAACCTCCCAATTCCCCTCCCATCCGGTAACCATCTGTACTCGGTTTCTATGTTCATTTCTATTTTGTTCATTTCTTTTGTTTTCTAGATTCCACATATAAGTAATATCATACAAGATTTGTCTTCTCTGACTGACTTATTTCAATTAGTATAATACCCTCTAGGTTCATCTATGTTATTAAAAATGGTAAGATTTCATTCTTTTCTATGACCAAGTAACATTTCATTGAATGTATGTACTACCTTTAATCCATGTACATTTAAAGTAAATATTGATAGGTATGTAGTCATTGCCATTTTATTAACTGTTTTCTGATTGTTTTTGTGGTTCTCTATTTCTTTTTTATTCTTTTGCTCTCTTCTCTTGTATGTTGATGACTTTCTAAAGTACTATGTTTGGATTCCTTTCTCTTTAGTTTTCATATATCTCCTGTAGATTTTTAGTTTGTGGTTACCATGTGCTTCATATAAACCAAACTATTTTTATAGCAGTATATTCTAAGTAGATACTCGCTTAAGTTTGAAAACATTCTAGAATCACTATCATTTTTATTCATCCCTTCCACATTTATGTTTTTCTCATTTTTTACTTCTTCCATGTGTGTGTTTTGTGTGTACCCCTTAATTTACTGTTGTAATTACACATGATCTTACTTTTGCCTTTTAACCTTTGTACTAGCTTTAATGTCAGTTGATCCACTGCTTTTATTATGTATTTACCTTTGTCAGTGAGAATATATTTTTCTTTGCAGTATTTTCTTATTCATATATATATATATATATATATATATATATGTATATATATATATATATATATATTTTTTTTTTTTTTTTAAAGTCTCTTTAACATTTCTTGTGATACTGGTTTGGCAGTGATGAACTCCTTCAGCTTTTTCTTGTCTGGAAAGCTCTTTATCTCTCCATTGATTCTAGATGATAGCTTTGGTGGGTATAGTAATCTTAGTTGCAGGTCCTTGCTTTCCATCACTTTAAATATTTTGTGGCAATCCTTCCTGTCCTGCGAAGTTTCTGTTGAAGAATCTGATGAGAGCTCTCTTGTAGGTAACTAGTCTTTCTTCTGTTGCTTTTAGGATTCTCTTTTTGTCTGTAAACTCTGACATTTTCATTATGACATGTCTTGGTGTGGGCCTCTTTGGGTTCCTCTTGTTTGGGACTATGCTTTTTGGGCTCCTATGTCTATTTTCTTCACCATGTTAAAAAATTTTTGTCATTATTTCTTTAAATAGGTTTTTAATTCTTTGCTCTATGTCTTCTCCTTCTGGTACCCCTATTATGCAAATGTTGTTACTTTTCATGTTGTTCCAGAGGTCCTTTAAATTATCTTCATTTTTTAAAAAAGTTCTTGGTTTATTAATATTTGCATAAAAAATCTGTAGCATCATCACAGATAAAGTCACTAAAAATTCTTTACCTCTATTGTCCAGTCTCCAGCTCACTTTTTGCTTTCACCAACATTGGCTTTTGCAGTCCCTCTGACTTTCTTCATTCTGTTATTGCTTTCTCTCTGCTGTTTTCTGAGGTTCTTCTTTTCATACTGGCCATGTCTTATAAGTATATTTAAGTTTATTTTTCTTTACATAATCCAAGGAATCACAAGTCATGCCAAAACCACTTTTCTTGCCACCACCAAAATGAGTTCTAATTTCATATACAAAGAGGACATCTGGTGTGGCCTTGTACATTTTGACTAGTTTTCACCAAATTTCTGTCTTAGGTACTACAGCCTTCCCAGGGTGTAAGATGTTGATGACCATTTTTTTTTCTGCTAAACTAGTCTGTTGATCATGAGCTTTCTGGTCTGAACAGTTATTGTATTGTTTATGATGATAGCCAATCCTCAAATAATTAGGGTAGAAAAGCTATCCTCATTTAAAATTTTTTTTTTCTTTTTGCTATTTGATTAGGTGTTTTTCTCTTCTTTATCTTCCAAATTGCTGATTCAATCCTGTGTTTCATTTAATTTGTTATTGATGTCATCTAATATATTCTTCACTGCAGTTATTATAGTCTTTGTTTCTGACTGTTTATTATTAAATGTTTTCTCTCTCCTTTTTTATGTTTTTTATTGCTTTGTTAAAGTTCTAACTGAGTTAATCTACTCTTCCCCTAAGTTCAATGAGCATTCTTGTAACCAATGTTTTGAATTTTGTATCTAGTAGATTGCTTGCTTCCATTTTATTTAGTTCTTTTTCTGGAGTTTTGTCCTGTTCTTTCATTTGGGACATGTTTCTTTGTCTCCCATTTTGACTGTTTTTTTTTTGTGTGTGTATGTGTGTGTGTGTGTGTGTGTGTGTGTGTGTGTGTGTGTGTGTTTGTTTCTATGTATTATATATTTTTTCCTGACAGAGTGGCCTTATGTAACAGATATCTTATGGGGCCTAGTGACAAACTCTCCCTTTTCACCTGAGCCAGGTGCTCCAGTTGTGTCCCTTTTATTGGTTGTGTGTGCTTGTCTGTTGTAGCTGAGTTGTGATTGATGTTGGAACATCAGTGGGTAGAATTGACCCTCAGACTTACTGGCCATGAGGACTGGCTGTGACTACAGTGGACAAGCTGTTGTATGGGGGCTGACTCCACAGAAAAGGATTTGCCTTAGCAGAATTCTGAGTCCACCCTTTGGATGTGTCATTTGTAGAGCTAAGTGGATGGTGCTCTGGTGTGGTCTGAACCTGGCTATGAGGTATATTGGTTGGGGCCTCTTGGGAGGGACTCTGGTTCAGGATAAGGTCAGCCACTACCTGTGTTTGGCTTGATGCCACCTGGTAGCATCTACAAAGTGGTTTGCAGTTGGTAGAAGCCTGTGCTGGGCTTAGAGGCACCTGGGAGTGTTTCTGATGTGAAACAAGACTGGCTGCCACTAGTGCCAGGCTTGGGGCCACTTAGCAAGAGGTACAGGGCATGCCAAGGCTAGCTGCTATTTGTTTGGGGTTTGTGGATCTTTTAGAGATTTTAGTAAAGTCCACAGTGTGGGCTCAGGCTGGACATTTGTGTGTAGATTAGCTTCTGGAAGAGGTTCAGGCTGGGTATGTGATTTGAGTGAGTTGTAGTCTCAGAGAGTCACTGAGGTTGGGTGAGAGAGGTGTTAGGTTAATGGAGACTTAAACTTGGCAACTGCCTGCACCTGCAGGCTGTGTGGGGAGAGACCTGAACAAAGGAGTAATGGCACCTGCTGGCACTTTGGTACTGGAAAGAGATGTTTCTCCAGCCCTTGTCCTGAAGCCAGAAAATTTAGTTTATTTCTATATATCCCTGGCTCTTTGTAATCTTCTTTCTGTTCTCTGGAGCTTAAGGTGAGTGTCTGTGAGCAAATGAGTCTGTGCTCAGGCCCTTTAAGAGGACACCTGGGTCTATAGCAGCCCTCCGTCTCACACAGAGTCTTACTGATTTTCATTCTTGGCACTGATGCACTAGGCTGGGGAACTCAGTGGGTCTGGACCCCTTACTTCAGATTGAAACTCTACTGCCCAGATATCTCTCCTGATTCTTATCCACCACATGTGTATATGGGACCAGCACTTTCTGTTTCTTTTTCTCCTACCAGGCTCAATGTGGCTTCATCTATATATTTTTCATTCTAGGAGTTCTGTTCGGTTAGTCTTTAGGTGATTCTCAAGGGTAAATGTTCTATAATTTAGTTGTAATTTTGATGTGGTCATTGGAGGAGGTGAACACAACATTTTGCTATTACACCATCTTGACTGGGAGTCCCACCCAGAATTTAGAAAAACTATATTAAAACCAGTTTTCTAATAGCTACTTGATTCCACCTTCCATGTAGTTGAAGGTTCAGAAGATGGGCAGAGCTGGGGAATTTGAACTGAGAGCAAGGATGGAGCAATGAGCAAAAGTACTTAGGTTATTGCCATGAACACAGCTGCATGCTGTTGCTTTCTTCTACTGGCTACTGATAATAGGTGGGTCAGATAGATTTAAGCATGAGTGGTCAGGACAAATGCCACTGACTTGTTTATTGTCTCTTGACATCTTCTCATGTCCTACTTGAATATGAAACTGTGCCCAAGTCTGTATCTTCCCTTCACTACTGGGCTGGATCAAATTCAAATCCTGGTCTTTTCCAGAATTACTGCCTTAAAAGAGTTATCCTGACTTAGAAAAAAATGACTCTTTTTCTTTCTTATCCAACTCCATGCTTTTTGCCCTATGAAAAGAGGCAGAACCAAGTCTGAGATTTTGAGATTTTACTTGGGATGGCAAGAGTTTATCATTTCCTTGGGAAAAAAGGTATTAAGTATACATGTCTAAATGTATTATTTATAAGCTTGAATACTTTTATCAGGTAGCTAATTCCTTTTGTTATTTTCCTGAAGAACCTAAACCAGATACTATGGAAGCAAATACATCCACACTTTGGGTGTATCACTCAACCATCCCTTAGTACTGATGCTTAGGCAAGAAATAATTGAGTTCACAAGGCCCTCTACACCACAAACACTAGTTACACAGCTTTGGTTGTAAGCACTTTCTGGAAATCAAATTTTGTATAATGCCCCAGAACATCATCTATAAACATGAGTACCAGGTCTCACAAAGGCTTAACATCAGGTAAATTAACTAAGAATCCAATTTCTGTTGATGGATGCAGAAATTTCCAGAAACTTTTTTTCTCTCTTCAGGTTCAATCTTAAAAGGATATGCAGAAATTTTTAGATTTCTAGTAACTTTCTGTTTCCTAAATAGAGTTCAAGTTAATTATCCTGTGGTATTGATAGAAACAGGGATAGATTCACCCTGTCTTGCTTCATGTTCCTTGGCCAAGAGAGGGTTTTTGAAACAGACCGCTGGGTTGGGGTGTGGGGACATCTCTGGTTATAGAACAGGGTGAAGCCCTGGGTAGTGTTTGAGAGCCTGGCCTCATCAACAGTGGCTCTGACCACTAAGTCAGGGGTCAGCAAACTATGGCCATAGTCCAGATCCGGCCGACAGCCTATTTTTCTAATAAATGCAGTTTTATTGGAACACAGCCAATGCTTGGAATGACAAAGTTGACTAGTTGTGACAAAGACCATATGTCCCGCAAAGCCTAAAATGTTTACTAACAAGCCCAGAAAAAGCTTGTTATCCTTTACAGATTTAGAAGAGAATTGGTTGAAAATATCCAACTTGTCTCTAACCTCTTTTGGGGGTCAAGACCAAACCAAACAAGCCACCACTTGGCTTGAATGCAGCATCTCTGCAGTTTGGGGTCGGCCCAGCCAAAGCATTTGGCAGTGAGACACAGTGCTGGTCTGTAGTCGGCGCTAACATTTTAGTTTGCAAACACTCATTATAAAAATAGGCTAGTGTTTTTCAGAACTCATTGGAAATTATAAACTAGTGTTTGGTGCAATTTGGATTTGTATTTTAGCAAAAAAAAAAAAAAAAAAAAAAGCTTATTGGAGGCCTCCTGGAAAAGTTTTCCAGGGCTGTCATATTTTTATTCAGCCTACAGGAATGCTTGACCATTTCTTTTACTATTATTTTTTTGGAACTCTCTTGTCCCCTTGGGTCTTATTGTTCTCATATATTTTTTTAAACTAGTGAGTCAGAGCCTTGCTACAATGAGAAAAACATTTGGTCTCACAGACCTTTGCTAGCGTGAGAGATGGCTCTGAGGCTCAAAGATGTCACTGGATGAACTAAATATAGGCCCAGCAAGGCACTCCCAGGCCCAGCCGTTTCTCTGTAGACAGAGGCCTGCTACATGTCATGAACCTCCTCCCCCTTTCTCTGCCTTGTGCCTTTTGCACTGTTCTAAATCTTTCTCCTCAGGGTAGAACTGATCAAGCGTTCCTAAATTCCCTTAGGACACAGAAACTGCGGGAGCTGCATGAACTCTTTTTTGGAGGAAAGAAGCTGGCAGAGATAACCAGGCACAGAGTTGGAAGCCTCAAGACACCCTGTCAGGGCAAGTCTTCCCCCTCCCCCGCCCCTCCCCGGCTAGTTTTTAAACTAATTTGCTATGCATTTGGATGGCAGCACTTAGTTGCTAAGTGTGACACCATAATGTAGAACTTTTTAATGTGCTTCTTTGTACAAATGAGTTGGACAATGTAGTTTATAGGCTAAACAATGGGAATGTGCATTTCTAATAGCATGAAAATACTGATGAGATAAGTCACTTGGCAGGAGGAGTGAACAGTACTATATTTAGACTGGAAAGGGACTGTCCAGTTCATTTTAAACTTTCTTATCTGAGACTGGTGAGCTTAAAGTCTCCTCAAAGATCTGTCAGAAGAAGATAGAATCCTGATTTCATGACCCTTTTTGTGATTGATCCCCTACTTTCCTAAATATAGAGTCCAGACCCATTTTGCAGGAGGAGAGGTGACCCAGCAGAGGGAGAACAAGACTCTCTGCTTTGCCTCTGACTCACTGCATGACCACACGAAATTCTGATTACAAAACATGGAAAACTCAGTTTTTCCCTTGAGAAACTGCTGCTTGACAGTGTCTCTCACTCATCTATACACCCTATATGTTTAAGATGACCTCCTTAGGCAGTAAAAAATGCTGGAAACTCCACAACTGTGAGGGAGAGGGGAGCAGGCTGCAGACAGCTGAGGTAAACAACTTGGCTGTGAGCCTAACCTTTGTCATGGGTGATTGCATTGGTTAATGTAAGTGTAGCTGCTATAACAGATAAACCCTTAAATCTTAGTAGCTCAGCTTTTAGTCATGTAAATGCCCATTAGTGCTGGAGAGTGGGGTGGGGCATGGCACTTTCCTCTACAGTCTTTGGATGATCCAAGCTGAGAGATGCTTTGCCATTTTAACACATGATTTTCATAGACACCCTTGGTCTAGACATCCAGCCAAAACGTGGAGGAACATGTGGGAGGTTATTAAGGCTCAGGACTATAAATAGAGCACATAATTTCTGCCCCAATACCAGTGCCATATCTGAGTCACATGTCCATGCAAGAAAGAGTAGGAAATGTAACCTAAATGTGTGTCTAGTCTCTGCCACAGTTGCCAAGGTCCACTGCTCAGTGTGGCTGGTGTCAGTACTAGGGACCTGGTGGGTCTTCAAGCAATGGGGAATTTTAAAGTTAGATGATTAATTGTATCTGCTTCTAAGAGAGTCTATTAAGTTTGAAGAGGCCAGTGACAAAAGCACGGAGAATAGGGGATGGGAAGAGAAGGCTTGAAAGAAACAGACAGGGTTCTGGATCCTAATAAGTTTCAATCCCAAAAGAAGCCAAAGTGATTTCAGGACATCCATGGTGGAAACTCAGTCATGATTTCTTGGCCAATACAATAAATTAGGAGAAGATGTAGCCTGGGCCCTGGGTAGGTGCTCAGAGTCTGGGACAAATTATCTGGACATGATGTGGAAAGTAAAATTCTAGACCATATCACCTGGTGGTGAGGGGTCTCCAGTGCTCTGCCAGACTTGGTGGAATGAACTCTGGAGCTGAGTAAATGTCTTGAATTTCTTCAACTGATTGTAGCTGAGGATCGCAGAGTTACATACACCCATTTTTCTTTTTCCTTGCATCTAGTAGACATTGTGGTTGAATCTCCAAAATTTATTTCACTATTGATCTAAATGCACCTTGGTAAATTCATTCATTTATCTTGCCAGGCAACTTGGCAGAGTCTGGAAGACCTATGTGACTCTGAAATTGTATGATTGATGAAAAAGTATGAAATTATCAGTCTCCTTGATAGCCTCCTGGAGTCACTGCATATCTAATGCCTCCCTCAGGTGGGGCATTTCTTAATACAGGATTTAAGAATGACTTGGATCTGCCTATCTCAGCTCAGTGAATCCAAGTGACCATGAAACTTTAGCAAATCTCCCCTCCCCCTTCTTGGTGGCAGGAGCCTAGGGAGCAAGACTGATACAGACTGATACAACTTGGACACCAGTCCTGAGCCATAAATGGGAAGGATAGTCTAAGGGGCCAAGGACTGCATTTGACCACTCCCTTCTCTCTAGCTGGCTGGGGACACTGAGGCTAGAAGAGTGGGCTACTTCAGAAACCACACAGGAGGCCATAGCCCAAAATTTCAGCCTGTGTACTAAATCTTGTAGGGACTTTGCCTGTAAAAGCAGGCAAAGTTGAATTGTGTAGCTGATGGTTCAGAGCCAGAGAAACTAGCCTCAGTGGCTTAAAATCTGCCAAAATTAGTTTTTTTTCTCTTAAGTTTTGAGGCTTTGTTCTTCTCATCACAAAATGGTAGAAATTTTAGGGCAACCCAAAAGGTTTTACCTACCTTGCATATGCTTCCAAACATAAGAGCCAAAACCATACCTGACAATACTCATACTGCTGTCCACCCCGAGTTACACCAGGGTATTCAGCTCAGAACTAGCATTGTCTCCAAGGTACGTGTGAGTGGACAAGCATGGGGAGGACGCCATGGCCTTTCAGTTGAGTTTCTGTAGGATGGGGCCACCTGAGCAGATGTTATCAGCAGCACTCTACCTGTACGCCTAGGATCTTTCAGTATTTGCTCCTTAGGGTCTGAGGGCTTTTTTTGATGGTAGGGAAATGGAAATTTCTCTTCCTTACTGCACAGGATCAAGACAGGTTGGAAGGGCCAGGGAATTAGGACCTGCCACCTCCACCCCCTGCCCCAGCAGCAGATGTCAACCAACTTGAGAACTGGATAAAATGTTTGCTCTCTTGCCCCTTGGGTGGGATAATTCTATGGCATGTCTTGTGCACCATTTCCCTGAGTTCTCTTGCCCATAAGCTGACCATGATAGCTGACTCCACAGCTACTCATAGCTTCCTTCAGTTTCCTGTATCATTTTCTTAGTTCTCGACTGATGTTCCATGCTCTTTTAAATAAACTGCAGGTGAATCCCAGAGTCTGCTTCTGGGAGAATGCAAACTAGGACTCTACTTTTCCAGAAAATAGCCTGGTCATCTGATACTTTAAAAATAATGTTTCCCCAAGCAGATATTTTGGGATCATGATGGAATTTACTCCCAACCTTCCTGCCTAGCTAATCTTTATAAACACATGACAAATTCCCATTAGAACTTCCTTTTACTTTATTTGAGACCCAAAGAGAATTTATCTACACATAAAGTATGGAAATGGCTTAAGAGATTTTTTGGTATTATCCTCAGTAGGAGGTATGCTCAACATTGCAACTTGCTATGCACACTCATAAAAGTGAAACAAGACCTATCATCCTATTAGCCTGGGCTATCTGTGTTCTATTCTGTGTTTGACCCTGATATTTCTTTTCTATTCCATCCCATTCCATCCTATTCTATTTGGTTACATTTTCACTTAAAAATTAAAGTCATTACTTACTAAATTAATTTTATAATTCTATAATTCTTTAATAGATAAGCACTTGCAGTTTGAGAAACAGTAGTTGAAAGAGACACACATTTCAAAATGGAGACTGGCAAAATAAGATTCTTAAAGGAAGAACGTTTAAGAAAAGATTAAGAAAGGTATTGGATTTTCAAAGTTATTCCTTGTTCCTCAGGATAGCTATCTAGCAAATTTTGTGTTAAAACTCCAAATTTTTTAACATTGTTTGTTTCTAGAAGACAAAAAAATCAATACATTGTGGTATCAATATTCTCCATGTAGGGATTATTTTAGATATCCTCATTCCAGTGAGAACAAAAACTGTGGTGTTAAATGGAACAAATAGATAACTGAAATTGGAAAGCTCCTGAAGGTTTACAACAGCACTACTGAGTTTTCACTTGCTTTTAAGAATGACTCTAGTGCTTTGTCTGGTTGGAAAAACAGAAACAGGTGTGAACAAGCTGTATGCTCACTATGATCTCATATGTGTATGGTTATCTATAGCCAGCTCTGTGGGTTTACTAGAGACTTATTTGTATGGCAGAATTGGAGGAAAGACAATAAAGGAAATAAAGAGAAATACTAAACTTCCAGTTAAGCCTTACTTCTGCAGAGAAGCAAGAGCTCAAATCTCTCAGCCATTCAGAGGAGAACTCTTCTGAAGGGAGCTCAGTGCTGTTATATTCTCTGTAAATTATTTCATAATTCTTGAATGAGAACAGAGGTGTGTGTGTGTGTGTGTGTGTGTGTGTGTGTGTGTGTGTGTGTGTGTGTTTTGAGAATACTTTAACTGTGGGTAGTTAACTTCTGAAATACTGGACTAAGAAGTTCACACTCCAGGAATACTCAACTAACACCGAAAAACCATAACCAGCAATTCTATTATAACTTTATTTCCAAGTAGCACAAGAAGATGTGCTAGTTAGCATAAAGGATTTTAGGATAATTTTTAATTGGTGAAATGAGTGGTGATCAAGTTGTGTGGACTAGCAAGAAATATTGTGCAGACACCACTGCCCTTGTATGAACAGGAAATAAGGCTCCACCTACTCCCTTCACAGGGGCCTTTTTGGACCAGAGCTTCATTCAGGCTTTGTTCCATAGCTCAACATATGACCCTATGGCCTGTGACCAGAAGTCCAGTGGGATTCTTCACCAGGGCACCAGTGCATCTGCCTTGAGCGACCCCTTATGTTTTTTTTTGCTCAGGGTCCAGCCTCCTTAGGAACTCTAGGTGGCTGTCACTTTCTGAGGTCCTATCACATGTTGGGGCACACTGTAAGGTGGCAGAGCAGAGGCTTGCAGAGCTTTTAGAGCCCACACATTTCTACTGTCTCCCCAGGCTTGGAGGACATTTTCCATGTTGCCTTTTGGTCTTGCTTTTTCTTTTCATTTCTGAGAGGACCCCATATAATATCTGTTCAAAGTACTTTTAGAAGCACAACATGAAATCTCCTTGAAGGATTGTCTGGGAAAATAAAATGCCAATGCCAGTCTTTTTCCTACAAACACAGATCCTATAATGTAACCCTGTTGTGCTGACAGCCACATTCAACAATGCTGATAGATAAGTGAGAGGAATAGCTGCAGAATTCTCACCTGAAACTACCCAACAAGCAGGATGTGACCTTATGAGATATGAAGTGGCAGAGAAAAAAAATGGAAATCAGTTTAAAGTGGAAGAAAGTAACATGAATTTTTTTTTGGGAAAAAGGGCACACATATACGTTTTCTGTGCAAGAAAATACATATTCAATTATTTGCAAATAACAAGCATTATTATTATGATAATCATTGTTTAATGAAAAATATTATTTAATTCAAAATGAGTAACATTGTAATAATGAAATATATATGCTTAGTATTATATATTTTCATTTATGTAATGCCATTTGCTGTTGACTATATTTTGGAAAGGAAGTATGGTAGATAAGATTTCCCCATTTTGCAGCTAAGAAAAATCAAGTGCTTTTCATGTTAATTGAGCTCCAAAATCTACTACCCAGCAGACAGTTGAGTGGGACTAGAACCCAAGAGGATTGTTTTCCCACTTTGCCACTCTGCCCTAAACTGTAAGACTGGGAGTGAAAATATGATTTATAGATGATTATTCTTAAGCAAATCAGTTACTTTGAAGTGCATACTTCAAATTAGCCACAAAAGACTTTCCTAACAATATCCAGTGAATGACCAAATTTTCTCTTCCTTTAGATCACATACTTAACCCCAACTGAGCCAAGTAAGTGAATAGGTATTGAATGCTCCCAGCACTCTATAGCTGTGAGCTATTTGGAAAGATGTGGGTTTACAGAAAGATTAGGTATGTGTAGTCATTCATTCATTCATTCATTCATTCAGAAATATCCAAATAACAATTACCGTGTGCCAAGCATCACTCTAGACTCCAGTGCTGCTCTGGCCAACATAGTAGCCATGGACCACAAGCTGTGATTTAAATTTAAATTAAATACAATTAGATACAGTTTAAAAATTTAGTTCATAGTCACACTAGCCACATTTTAAATGTGCAATAGTCACATGTGGCTAGTGGCTACTATTGGACAAAACAGATATAGATTCTTAAAGGAAGAAAGTTTCTTTAAAAGTTTTCAATTTATTAGAACAGAAATAGAGCATTTCTATAATTGCAGAAAGTTCTATTGGATAGCACTGCTTCATAATTATAAAGACATAAAGGGATGAGACTTGGTCTCTCAGTTTTAAGAACTTATAATTATTGTAGGCCTGACATAAAACTTAGAATACTTCATGGTAAATTCTATAACAGAATATTAGTTTAGTGTAGTGGATATCAGTTTAATGTTGTGTCCATCCCTATGATAAACAGAGTGAACATACTGATGGGTCTCTACCTCCCAGTAGTTCAGTGGAGATGTGAATAAAATGCCTAAAGTACTAGAGGACAAGAGCCACTTTCTCTGCTTGAGAAAATGACAAGAAGAAAAGATAATTATGTCTATTTCTTTTATCTTCTCTATTCGTATACATGCCCTATTTATTGGATGACACAGGAAATACTTTAATAACTGTATTGGGTAATAAGCAATTATTATAATCTTGCATTTGCATTCTCAAATCACGGGCTCCCTTTGTTCTATTTTGCAAATAGGCCTGTACCATAGGGTAGAAACTGTGACAATTCCAAATTCTCTTGGCAACATTATTCATAAGACAGACAATTGGACCTCATGCCAAAGACACTTCTCTTTGCACTCTGATGCTTCAAGCAGAGAGAACCTCCCTCTCAACCCCTCCTCCTTCGTGAGTCAGGTGCAGGAGAAATGTATGTTTAATAACAATTTCACAGTTCTAAAAATGGCTAGTGGTGACTTTTAGTTAAAACTTCTGGCAACAGCTCTTTTGTATCTCTCTCTTTTTTTCTTTACCATATCTCATTTAAATTGTACAAATAATGAAATAGTTTTGGTCTTTACATTAAGATAACTCCTCCTTTAACTTGCTAGTAGTGGCTGAATATTAGCTGTTTTCTGAGACTTGTATTAAAGAGACAATTCATTGGCTAAATTCTGAGGGAAAAAGTTTTCATTGACATCTAAGGTTGGTGCTAAGAATTTAATCCTCAGGTCCTTTTCTGACTGGCATTCATATTACTCTACAGAGAGGAAGTTGCTCAAGAGTGAAAGTACAATGTTGTCAAGAAAGACTTTTATTCCAACCTGGTTTATTCCCTCACTTTAGTGACCTTGGATAGTTCCTTCTTCAATCTGTGCCTGTGCTTCTGCCTCTACACTAGATACTGATGCAACATTAGTTGCACTTGCTGTATGTTTTGAAATCTTTGCAAAAATGTTAAAGAGAGATGAGACAGCCTAAGCTCCCAGATAATCTGGATTTATCACTTGCTCCACTAGCCACTCTTTAAGCGACCCTAGGTAAGTCATTTTTCCTTGGCATTTTATCATTCCTATCTGTAAACTGGGGTTACGAGCACCCCTCCATCTCTAACTCATAAAAATATAGGAGGACATAGATATGGAAGAATTTGGAAGCTTAGAGTTTTGTAGACATTTAGATTGAAATACTAGACATGATATATCTCTATCACTAATCAGCTTTCTCCTTGAATGAGTAATCTTTCAAACCAGGGTACTCTACTGCCATAGCTGCCACTTATTGGACTAGGAAGGACCACAAATGCAGAAGGAGCCAATCTGTAATCTAGTCTGAGCTAACCAGATGTCCTCTGTGAGTCTGTGAAGATAGAGATGCTGAAGAGGAAGCAAAACAATGACGGATCTTTGGAGTAAAAGGTTAGGTAGATTTTGGATATTTTTTACTCATTCCGTATTGATAAGCACAAAAAGAAATATGCCCTATGAATGGCCTGGATGTGTTAAGAAAAGCAGGTAAGTGATCTAGGGGCATTAGAAAGAATAAGATAGGGTAATGGAACTTGTTTGTAACTTTATAGTTCCCATGAGGTCTGGCTCTGTTTTAGACATTTTCACATTTCCATTTGAACTACCATCTAATGAGGTAAGAGGCATTATGGTTGCTGGTTTAAGAGAATGTAGTCAGTTATGAGGCTTATCGAAGGTTACACAGATTGTTCTGAGGTTGGTTGAGGATTTAATTTTAAGTTCCTGCTTCTAAACTCAAAGTTGTTGTTGTTTGCCCTACAGGATGGCTTATTATTTGTATTTGTTACTGTTTAAAGTTGAAGGCGAGATAAGATCTAAAGAAACTGTTCTAGCCCAATGCATTTGTAAGTTTTATGCTGTAGGAAGTTGAATAATTTATATGTCAAAGGGAAAATGACTATATACCTACCTAGTGCTTTGTAAGTTGCCTGAGAAATATTTGACATCATCCTGAATATTTTTTCTAATGCTCAAACCTCACTGTTAAATTATTTCCTCCTCATGAATATAAATGACACTATTAATTTTTTCCTACTCATCTCACTCAAATCCTTACTCATTTCTGTTAGAATCAGAGCGTGAGTTTGCAAAACTATGATATATTTTAATTGGTATTTATTCATGGTTTTGATAGATATTTTCTGAGTTTGGTCATCTCCTCAGTTGAGCCTGCATCTTCAAAAAACATTATTAGAACATATTTGAGTAACAAGCACAAGAGCAAGCACTAGTATTTCATTTAAGAATGAAGTTAGTGTAAAATATATATTTATTTCACCAATTCAATCAATAATTTTCCAATTTTCTTAGTGATAGAACTATTTAGTCAAACAAAATATTATGCCAAAAATTAATATGAAAATAAATTAAAATGGGGCTTGTCTGTTTAAAAGAAAGTGGTAGATGCTATTCCTCTTCCCCCAGCCCACCACTGTCCCCTAAGGAGCTAATCAATATTTTTGGATTCTATAGAATACAGTTTTAAAGCTGCTCTATCAAACTATAAAATTTATTGTTAATAATTTTATTTTACAAAAAGCTATTTACTCAGCAGAAAAATAGCAAAATATTAACTCCATCTTAGAGTTGCTTCACTGATGCTTCACTGAACTTCCATGAAGACAAAGGCCTTTGTCTTACCCACCATTGTCTTACTTATCTTTCTTATTTCTTAGTACATCAGATAGTTGCTCTATAAGTGCCTATTGAAGTAATAACGTGAACAGCTATCTGAACAGAACCTTGGAATAGGGCATACATTTACCATTTATTGTTTTTTTTTCTCCTTGATGACACACAATGCTATTGTAATATTGCCAAATGGTGTTCTACATTTACTGTTTCTCTCAAGAACATAATGAGTTTTGGAGCTAATGGTCATGGATGTTAAACTTTCTGGGTAACCTTAAGTAAGTTACTTAACCCCTCTGAACTTCTATTTTCTAATCTCAAAAACAGAGCAATGGTGTTCATTCAATCTAGATAATTACACATAAGCCATAGTGCTATTGTTAGGAGTATTATTTGTAAGATGCTTAGCACACTGCTTGGCGTATAGTATGTGCTCAGTATATAAAACTATTTTTATTTTGAGAGCAACATAAAAGGCAATGAAGCAAAGAACAAAATTGTAGTGAAAAAGAAGTCAGTGTCAAGCCAAATTATATCAATCAGTGTGAACTTTGTGCTGTGCATTTCACAGAGCACTCACTTGTGTTATGCAGTTGACAGAACTTTCTGTTTTAGAGTTGGCAGGTAACTAAATCTCACCTTTTCCAAGAGGCTGTGCAATGTCATGAAGGATTTAAAAAACAACCTTTTGAAAAAGACTTTGACTAATGCCTGGGATAGTTATTATTTCATTAATAGTTGGCAGCGTATTAATAAAAACAAAGGAGAGGAGTTAGTTTGTTGCCCATTCATAGAGCGGTTCAGACTGGCAGCTGTTGCCTTCATAAAAATGACTGCCTTTTTCCTGTTGCAAATATCCCACTTTTTATGCCAGTTTTCATGGTGGTTGTTGTTGTTGTTTTTTTTTTTTTCAGTTGTCCTGTTAAAGTGCTAGGTAGGTATATAGTCATTTTCCCTTTGACATATAAATTATTCAACTTTCTACAGCATAAAATCCTCAATTCAGTTGATTTTATTCACTTGCCCACATCTAACTCTTCCTACTTTATCACAGTAAAAAAAAAAATCCTTCTTCCTTCCTTGTAACTTTCTAGCTCTGTGAAAGTTTGAGTGACTCATCACATAGTGGAATTGATGAAATTAGCAGCTGCTGGAAAATAATTTTTTTTCTTTAATAACTGTATCAACATGTGTTTGCTATTTTCAAGAAGAAAAATATATATCAAATGCCCATGGTAGTTCTTATTAAATCTTTTATTGCAGAACCTCATGCTTTTACACATAAAAATGTTTAAATGGGTATAGTAGAGAAAGTTTTGATGGGGGAATGAAATCATTAAAATATAAAGTGAAACGAGAGAAAAAAATGGCAAGTATGTTGTGGATAATGCTGGAATTTATTTCAGAACAAGTTAGGTGATTTTCTTCACAACACTATTAGTGGTAAAGCAGAAATTTGGCACCCAGTGCCTTCATAGTTTCCAGGATAGCTTAACCATCTACCCATTTATCCATCCATGTATTTATGGAACAAATACTAATTGAGTGTTATGATGTTTTGGTAAAATCTCAATTTCATGGAGTTTATATCCTAAGGGAGATAAACATAAATTGTAAATGACAAAATAATTATTCAATATGATATGTGCTGTGAAGGAAACAGGAAAGAGGCTAAGATAGAGATTAAGAAGTGAGGACTTGCTTCAGATAAGGAAGACATGGACAGCCTCTCTGACAATTGATATGGAGGCTAAAGAATGAGAAGGAGGTAGCAGAGAGGAAGGTGTACAAACATTTTGGTTAGAGGGAATGTCTATGCAAAGTCCTGTGAGCAGATAGGGCTTAACATGTTCTTGGGAGTGAAAGATCAGTGTGTATGGAGTACAGATAGTGAGGAAATGGTGATATGAGCTAAGATGGAGAGAAAGGCAGGGGTTGCATGATGTAAGACTTTGTAGTCCTTGGTGCAGGGCTTAAATTTTATACTGACTACAATGAGAAGTTACTGGAGAGTTTCAAACTGTGTATGTTTATGTACTTATGTGTGTGATGATTTGTGTCACTGTGATGCAAAATGAGTCAGAATGAGGTTGACAAGAGTGTAAATGGAAAGACTAGCTAGACCAGGATTTAAATAATGGTTGCTCATAATAAGGTAGTGGCAGCGGAGATGAAGCAAGAGTTCAAAACCAAGATACATAATAGAGATGGAATTGACAGAATCCTATAAATAAATGATAGAAGATAAACAATCCTAAGAAAAAATTGCTAAATGACATGGGAAGTCATTTTGCAGAAGAGGAAACCCACATGATCAGTAAACATATTAAAAAGATACTCAACCTCATTGGTAATAAATCAAGACTAAAATGTGATACTAATTTATACCTATTTGATTAACAAAATTTAGGAAATGTGACAGTTCCAAATGCTAGTGAGAATGTAAATAGCTATTATTGCTTTGAAAAGCCATTTGTCATTATTGAGGAAAATTAAGAATATGTCATAGTCAGGACCAAACAATTTAGTCTTAATGATAACCCATTGAGGAATTTAGGCCCATGAACCCCCTCAGGAGAAATGCACAGGTATGGTTATAGCAGACCATTGGCATCCCAAGGGCCTATCAAGAGGCAGCTGGATAAATAGTGGTATGTTAAAAAAATGAATTAATATATAGCTTTGAAAATTAATGAACTAGACTATATTAAATAATGTGGATGAATGTTAAATAATGTTAAGTGAAAAAAAAAATCAATTGTAATATTCCATTCCACATGATACTCTTTTTTAAAAGGAAAACATAAAATAGCTAAAACTAAGTAATTTTTAGTTTGAGTGATTGTTTATATCTAAACAAATTTTTTAAGAATTCAAGAAAATAGTAAATAGAAAATGTAGAAAAATGGTTACCTCATAGGGGTAGAGAGGGACAAGTAAATGGCAGAGAGAAGGATAAAATGTACAATTATGAGTTTTTAGTACTGTTCTAGTTCTTTGATTAGGTGATCAATTCACAAGTGCTAATCAATGATAACTAAATAGTAAAATAAATAAAATCAAATAAAATAGAGTTATACCTAGACTAATGATGACATTGACCTATGACTATGCCTATACTTCTGTCTGGGCACCTGAAGTAAATTATTTTAAAAATTTATTTGACCTAAAATACAGTTCTAGCTAGGGTAATCTGATAATGTTTAATGTTTATAGATAATTCTTTTGAGATGTTTGACTGTAAAAGAAAAATAGCTGATGTTTAGAGGACAATCTGAGATCAAGAGACTTTTTTTTTTTTAATGAGATAGATAGACATGATGTTTGTATTCTGATAAGAACAATCCAGGATATAGGAAAAGATTCATGGAAAGAAATAAGAGGATATAACCAAGGAGTAAAGATCTTGGAAAAATAAAAAGGAATGAGATTCAGAACACACATGGAAGGAATGGCTTTTGATAGGAGTAGTGGATCTTTCTTCATTTTTGGTAGTAGGAAAAGAGAAGATAGAAACAAATCCATGTAGATTTGTTTGCATTGTAGAAAGAGAAGGGGGTTTGTATCAATGGCTCCAGTAAGATGGGTGATGAATAACACATAGAAAATTCATTATTGCTCAAGTAATTGTCAGATTTGAGAATGCATATAAAAAACAAGTAAAAAAATAGATTCCTAGAGAAATAAAATAGAAGGGTTTTGAATCTCAATGGTAAAATATTTTTTTATCATTTCTCTATATCCAATCTGATTTTATTACATTTGTATACATTTTGAGTTTTTGTGCAAATAAATATAAATATTGTTATTTATTTCACAATTTTAAGTATTTCTTTCCATCACTGAAACCTCTGTCTTGAAGTCTGTACATCAACTTGTCAGTCATTTTATGGTCCTGGAAGTCATTTAAGCTATAATGTGATTGAATATATACTACAATAAAACACTTTTTATGTTATAAAATCTTATATTTAAATCTTTAAATCAAAGATTTATGAAATCTATGAGAGCAATTTAATTTTATATTTAGGTGCAAAATGTTTTAATTTTCATTTTAATTTGCATTTTAATCCCATATTACTGACCATTACTTTTTCTTGGTAGAGGCACAACTTGCTTCCTGGTTTCTGGAATTATCAGGAACTGTGTGATTTGGTGCCATGGTTCAGCTGCTAGACTCTGGAACCCGACTCCATGTCTATTACTGGCTATGGGAACTTGACTTCTCTGTACCTAAATTTCCTAATCTGTACAGTGAGGTGATAATGAGAGTACATACCACATAGGATTATTGGGAAGATTAAGTGAACAAAATATATTAAAATGTATAGAATAATGCTTGGCACCCAGGGGTTATAAGTTTTAACTGCTATTACATAACTATTACTAAAGTTTACTCCAACTCTGCTCACATTATTTGCTTGTCATGTATTTAAGGGTGTGTGAAATGATTCTGCAAGCCAGTAGGAACAGGAAGCCTTATGAAGAGGAGGAAGGCTTAAGGCTCAGAAACCACACAGACCAGAAGGATAGAGAAGCAGAAAAAGCAGTGCTTTGGTGTTAGATATACCTGGATTAAACAAGCACTCTGATGCTTATTAGTTGTGCGTAACTGATGACTCACTAAAATTAAATCTTATTTGTAAAATGAAGACATTAATACCATTTTGAAATCTTGTATAAATGACATAATTCTATAAAGTGCCTGATGGGTGCTAAGAAATGATGCAATTATTTGAATCATTCCAACATTTTTTAACAAAAAAAGTAGCATATTTTATGTACAATTTTTAAATGTTAAAGTTAACATTATATTAGGATCATATTTACATGTCATTATTCTATTACATAAAAATATTTAAAAGCTAATAGTAGCCTATTAAATGTATATACTATAATTTAACCAATTCCCAATTTATGAATATTTATTTTGTTTCCAATATAAATATTGGAATACTGACGATCAAATAATGAATGTCCATGATGATGAACTTTGGTATTCCTCTGTTATTTTTGTTTAGTAAGTGAAATTATTGGATCAATCGTATGTATATTAATTGTCCTCCGGAAGGCTTGTACCAGTTACACTTGCAGAAGCAATGATGAATGTGCTTGCTTCCATGCACCCTCACTAATTTAGATATTATTTTAATTTTTGAATACTGTAAACTTAGACAAAAATGGCATTTCAATGTTTTTATTTTTATTACCTCCTTACTAACAAATATTTTTCATATGAATGCTTTTCACTCTTTGTGTTACGTTAAGAGTATTTTCACTTGCATCAGGGAAGGTATGAGTCAGCTATTCAGAGAGAGTCCCATTCTACCAGGTTGATGTATATTATTATGTAGCTAACATTTACAAAGTGTGTAAATACAAAGCCATTTATTCCCAATATGGAGTAAAAGGTGTTTGAAACCATGTAATTATTTGTGCAAACAAAAATGGAACTGTTTCACGTGTGTGGCTGAACCAAAATATAAATAAATAAAATCTTGATTTGGTTAATCAGTATTCATTTAGAAACTCAAATAATAAAGCCAATAGAAAGATAATACTTTAAAGTCACTTCACTGATTCCGCTTGAATTGGAGGCATAACTTCGGCTAGGATCTCACATGCTGCTATGGTCAAAAGCACATCTCCATACTGCTTACTAGATATGAATTTGTTGGATCAACACAAATACCAGACTGGTTTACTAAATTAGCATCCTCAGTGCTTTCTTGAGAGCCCAGCAAAGAGAGGGGCTTTCTAAACTGCATGGAAGGCATTTCAGGGTGAGGGAGATTAGACGAAGATCCCCCTGAAAAATTTTGTTTGGAAACTGTGATAGTTAATTTTGTGTGTCAGCTTGACTAGGATGCCCAGATATTTGGTCAAACATTATTCTGGGTGTTTCTGTGAGGGTGTTTTGAATGAGCAAAATGTTTAAATTGGTAGGCTGAGTAAAGAAGATTACTCTCTTCATTGTAGGTGGGCCTCATTCAATCAGTTGATGGACTGAATAGAACAGAAAAGCTGATTCTTTCTTAAGAGAGAATTCTTTGTGCATGACTGCCTTTGAATTGGAACACTGTTTTTTGGTTTTTTGTTTTGTGTTATTATTTTTTCCCCCTGTCTTTGAACTCACAGTGAAATGTCAGCTTTTCCTGGGTCTGGAGTCTGCCAGCTTTTGGACTGGAACTACATCATCAGCTTTCCTGGGTCTTTGGCTTGTTGATTCACCCTGCAGATCTCTAGACTTGTTAGCCTCCAAAAATTGGGCAAACCAATTTCTTATATCTCTTTAAACACATATTATTCCTTATACATTCATATATGTTATATATATATATATTTATAGTTAGTTAGTTAGTTAGTTAGTTAGTTAGTTAGTTAGTTCTGTTTTTCAGGAGAACCCTAATACAGAAGCTCTGGTCATAAACCTACTCAAGGCTCCCAAATAACTTGTTTCTGAAATGTGCTTTTCAAAAAAATCTGGTTAAGAGATGGCAAAACTCAAGGCATTATCCCCTGAATGTGTCATTTACTAAAGGAGAATACTAATACCCATCACACAAAGTTGTTAGGGGCTCAAATCAGATGACATATAATAAAGCATTGGGTATAAAGCTAAACAAATCTTTCTTATTAATTATAATTTTTATCTAAAGTAACTCATGGGTGATGGTGGGCTTAGAAGAAATATTCTACCTACGTGACTTTGTAATAGCTGAAGAGTGGAAGACCAGCCCCCCACAAACACCATACAAATGTATATACACTCTATATACATGCACACTAGCCATTATATATACACACACGTGCGCACACAGATACTAACACATACACATGTTTTGGGGAAAAATAATAAAGCCAACTGTTGAACTGTTAAACATTTTTATTGTGTAGATTTATAACCTTTACAGACATGCAGGATAAAAAAGTGTAAAATATATCAGTAAGCATATGAATTTCAGTAATCTTTTGGACCAGCACTCGATCTGCATGGGGGATTAAGCATCTAAATGGAACATGTCTTGGGATAGGCAGTTTACAGATTGAATCACAAAGCAATTTCCCAAGTGATTATCCTTCTATAAAGATAAAAATATCTTTACATTTAAAAAGTATGCAGTATAGTACATTTTCAGATATGTACACAGTTTAAAAGTAAAACTATGTTCATGCCAGTGTCTGTTTTAAATGCAAAAAATCAAAATAGGTAAGACATTGGTAATTAAAGTGTCAGAAAAACTGAAAGGGACAAAAGAAAAAATCAGGCAGAGTCCATCCTACAGGTGTATGAAACTAAAAGTAAAAGCACAACTGAAGGTTAAAAACAAATTTCCCATGGACAGAATCTTAATATGAGCAAGAGGAATAAAAAGCTTTTAAATGTACCAGGCAGCTTTCTGTATGACTCAGGTTTACAGGTAACTTACATTCCTAAGTTTGAGTTCAGAAGAATTCTAATTTATTCCAGCAAAACTACTCGATCTTTTATTACTGCCTCCTCCCCCATCTTCTCTCTGAGCAAAATGATGCTTGGATTAGGTCCAAAGCTCCTGGCAGAGGGAGGGGCCATGTGTCGCAGCATAACAGACGTTTGCAAGTGCTTTACTTTAAAGGGGTCACATTTGCAACAACTCTGACAATCTCACACAATGGCCTCCATTTTATGAACCCTTCCCCTGAGGCCCAGTGATCAGCTGAAAAGTGAACACAATGTTCAGCCACTAAACCACCCCAGTGATGGATTAGTTTGGAGTCAGGAAAGCGTGATTATTCTTGAAAATAAACGAAGTTGAATAGACATGCTGACCTCATTCAGCTGATGAGAGGCAGGGAAAGTTGGCTTCCACTCCTGCCAGCCCAGAGAGGGCTCAGCCCCATTTGTTCACCTTACTTCATTTCATTGGGCTGATGTGGATCATACTCCTTATGGATAAAGATGTTGCATGATCAAGTGCAGACAGGAACTTCATTCGACTCTATCTCACAGTCAGAAACAAGCATGAAGAACTCGGTAATGTATTTTCTAATTTTGGTCTCTAGGAAGGTTGCTGATCTAATGAAAGCTGACCAGTTGGACCCTATTTGAAAAGGAAACTGTGAAAAACAGGAAGGCACTTGAGGTCTCATTATCTATATAAGAAATATTCTGGCACAGAAAGTATCACAGGTTAAAATTTCTAGAAGGGTAAGGCATTGGTTGGATCATGTGAAGGCAGAGTATGTTTTCTAATTTGACAAAGATCACTAGATCCCGCTGGATCATTAAAGTGAATGGTAGCAATCCATTAACACTTCAGATGGTAAGGGAAGAGTTTGCTTAAAACCAGCCCACATACCTGTACAATTAATGGCCATAGCCTGAAATTCTTCCCTTATCAGAAAATGATAGTTTTTGAATAGGTATTTGAGGTTGTTGATTCTTGTTTTTCCTCCTCAGTTCTTCATATTTCTCTCAAATTATCTTTTAACAATACAGTCATATCTCAGGCAATAAAACAATGATCCACATGTAAATAAAAATAAAGGAAAACATTTTAAATGAGTTTAAAAAATTTAGACCACCAAAAAAAATAGATAAAATATCTCAGAAGAGATAAATAGTAGCTCTGAAAACTGAGAGTGATTTCTTTTTTCTGAACCAAGAAAAGTTACTTATATATTGTTGCTGTACTAGCAACTTAAAACTTGAAATTTGCACCGAGAAAATTAAAAGGAGAAAAAAAAAGAATCAGATATATTTCTATCTTTAAAATGTCATTTATATTTCTTTCTGCATGTTGATACGAATATTGCTGAATATTTTGCCAGTAGCCTCAAAAAGTGGGTCACAGAACGTATGGATGCAGATGGAATAGACACGGCTGATGCACTGAATCTCAATTAGGAAACTCTTAATGTATGGTACAACTACCCAGATGTGCAGGAAAGAAACAAGGGCGAAGTAAATGCCCCAGATGAGTGCCATTGGGATGCCAAAGAGGGCAGACAGCAGGCGATAAAACCAATATTTTGTCACAGTGAAGGTGGTGAAGCTGGCCTTCCAGATGCCATCGAAACTGTGTGTCCCTTCTGGTTCTGCAATCACATCTTCAAAATCAATCTAGAAAGAATAAGTGATAGAATATGAGCTTGAAATAGAAGAAAAGAAAAAAATTCACTACCGAGCATCTATAAATATATATTAGCTTTTAGGTACAGGTTCTGTGTGAGATGCTCAAAGGCACCCAACAACATCAGCATCCCTTGGAACTTGTTGGAAAAGCAGATATTTAGGTCCCACATTATTGCATTTCTGGGGGGTGGGATCTAGGGGGAACTTTTAACATGTTCTCCATGTTTTTCTTTACCATGTGAAAGGCTGAAAAGTACTACTCTAGGGGAAACCAAATGGATATGATAAAATTCCTGCCTTTAGATAAATTAGAACATTGTGAGCTGAGAGAACTCAAGAAGTCTTCACAGAATTTTTTGGGTCTTGAGCAGGGCTTGAAAAATGGGGTATAATTTAGAAAGGAAGGAGGAAAGGGACCTTGGAACCTTGGAAATGGTGTGAGCAAGGCTCCAGGAACAAGGACGGATGATACAGCGAGTAGGCTGCCATCTTACAAAAGAAGATACAGTGGTTCAAAGAGGCGAAGGTGACTTGCTAAAGTCAAACACACAACGAAGGTGGGGCCAGAATGCAAACTTGGCCCCTTTCCCAGTAGCATGTTTTCCCACAGTACATATTCACCTAAATGATTAATTCTCAGGAGATTTCATGCCCCTGGAAGGATATGTATAGACAAAACATAAGATAAAAAAAAAAATTACTCCCAGAAGAGTGGGACAGAGCCAGCTCAGCTGCTTGGCATTGGCAGATATATGAAGGGATCTAATGTAGTTTGAAACCCAAACAAGTTGATGCCTGCAAGCTGTGATACAGCCCAGTTCAGGATTAGGAAATGAAAACTTGGGTGAGCCCATGGAGCCTCTCATTGCTAAGGAGCCACCTTGAATTCAACACAATAAAACTCTTGGAAAAAGTACACGATGCTTACCAATAGTTAAATTTTATTTTCTAGAACATTCTGTTTCTTGATCTAGTGTTCAATGTCCTAATAATGTAATATGTAAAAATGATATGTCCACAATTATGTAAATGAATTAGATAGATTTATTGTCACTCTAATTTTTTCTTTGCTCCTTTAGATCTAGCTTCAGAAATAAACATTAACATGTGTGTTTTAAAAGGCTGTACAAAATATGTGGCAAGTCAGATCAATTCTTTAATGAAGTTTCTATGCAATTTACTTGTCTACTATGGGGTTTTGTTCTAACACTGCATTTTCCCAAAGCTATTTTTCTTCATTTAAATCTAAGATACTCAAATAATTTTATTTTTTGAAGATGATTTTGTTCTGTAAGAAGATTTTGTGAAACAATTAATTCTCAGGAGCTTTGGCGAAGTCAAAATTAATACACAAAAGTAGGCATTCTTAATTTCAATCAAAGGACTGGCAATGGTGGCCCATGAATGCTTTGAAATAGGTACCTATGTTTTGAGTGTACAATGGGAGAGGGTCCATTACTTTCATTTGAGAATAAAGA
The DNA here is from genome assembly GCA_004027375.1 of Macroglossus sobrinus. NCBI lineage: Eukaryota > Metazoa > Chordata > Mammalia > Chiroptera > Pteropodidae > Macroglossus > Macroglossus sobrinus. The sequence continues at coordinate 55,916 of PVKZ01001005.1, forward strand.
GTCTAACATCAAAGGAAGTTGGGAAGCACTTTACTGGATCAGGGGATTCCTACTTCTTTACAGAATGGACTTTAAACACATTTGCCTTGAGAAACTTTTCCAAGGAAAGAGAGAGTTACTGATATTTATTGACTGGCTATTATGATTATACACTGTTCTCATTTAACTTGCAGCAATTTGGTAATATATTATTCTCGTCTTATAGAAAAAAATGTGAGATTCAAAATGTTAATAAATTGTCCAGGTAGATAATAGATAGATTCAAATTTCAAATCTGGTCTGAAAGATACAGACTGTTCAAAACCACATTGCTTTAAGAAATATTTTAAAATTTTTCTCTAAGGCAGTTATAATATTTCACAATTAAAAGGCACATTAACAAAAAAGAGTTTGCTGAATTTGACCTTATTGATAATTAGAAATTCCTACAGCATTGTGTTTGAGGACAGTGTTATGAGGTCATGTACATCATATACACAGTTGGCTATTAGTGAATATCTACGAACATATGCATGTGTGTAAGATTTATTGATAATAATTTTATTTTTATATACTTAAATATAAAGTAATTTTATCAATGAATGTATAGAAAATTCTTAAGCTTTAGTTGCTTAGAAAATTTCAGGGTAGCTCATTTTTCAGTGCTTTCCAGAAACTGCCAGTGAGTATGGTTTGTCCTTAGTATATTTAAAAAGTTAATTGTTGCTCTAGTCTTGAAAATTTAAGAAGGCTTAAAAAATACTAAAAGTACAGCTGAGAAGTAGAAAACAAAGAAGAATAAGGAAACACAATGGAGTCAGAAATAAAGCTTAGTTTCTCTCTACCTCCATTTCTGCAACAAGAATAGTAATAGATTTTTGCAAAGAGTACATGAAATAATGTTTGTAAAGTCCTTAGCATGTGGATAGAGCACTGCAATACAGTATGTGCTCAGTAGGTAGAAGCATTAAAAAATTCCTTGCTCTGAGTGACTATATTTTTAATAGACAATTCTAATAAAAGAAACTACCAGCTACAAAGTATATAGTGGCTGTGAATTCAACCCCACCAAAAGAACTAACTTCTATTTGTAATCATCTACCACAGCCCTCTGAGATAAACCCCATTACTCCCATTTTGCAGATGAGGGTGATGTGGGAAGTTAAGAAATCTCTCAAGGTTACACAAATACTAAGAAGCAAAGCTGGAACTTGTCCTACTTCAAATTTGATCTCTTTTTGCTTATGTATTCCCAGGGTGACAAGCCTTTATAGTAGTCTTTCTTGCTTAATTTGTACCCAGATAGATGTACTTTCTAAAACATTCATATTTTGATTATTAAGAAAATTACTCTTGCTAACAGTTCCATTTTAAGTTAGGACACTTAGTAACTAGGATGCTTTCCATTTTAGGGACTGGTTGTATTTTCATGGTCCTGCACAGAATGTTCTCTCAAGTCTGGGCAACCAGCCCAAAACTCTCACTCTAACTGACAGATAAGGAAACTGAGGCACAGAACAATTTAAATGGGCCAGACATTCTCAAGGTCTCAAGCGAATCAGTAGAAAATCTGAAATTAGAACTCTAACTTCCAGATTCCCAGGCCTATGTCCAGCCCTGTGCTCCACACTATTTCCCTAGGAAATTTTCCCTTACATCTCTCTCCCCACATGCCTTCACCTAGTCTGCTCATAACTCTAGGCCTCCTGTAAGTTTCTCATTGCCTTCTAAGACATTGACTTGAACAGTATCTCTGTGTGAGGTTAGGAGAAATGTCCTTTTCACAGCATGAATACAGACATTTCTGTAAATCTATCCAGGGTGAAGAAAACTGGAGAAAATTGTTAAATAAAATATCTTCATTGCACCTTTTGACATGTATTCATAATGTACTGAATTTGAAGAAGTTCTGCTAGTCATCAGTCACTCTATAGAAGGGCAGCTCAAAATTCCACATCTATCAAAACACAATTACTTCGGCATATTCATAGATATTTTAAAGCTAACGGGATCCTCAAGGAAATGAAGCCCCATTGAAGATAGAGAAATTGATGGCCATGGCTGTCAGATGACTGGGTCACCTTCCCATTTAATGGCAGTCACAGGATTGGAATTCAGGCTTAGGAACCATCCTCGCCTGTTCCACTATCTCTTCCGCTACCACCACACATCTTCATTCTGGCTGCTGCATTCCATAGCCAATGCAAAAGGCAGCTAGGCTTGTGTCTGAACTTAAATAGTATCTTGCTCTCAAGTGGTCCTGCAGGTCTATTGTTCAACAAATGTTGATATCTCTCTTTCACAATCCCCAGTGTACTCATTATTCCCATGCATCATCAGTTTGATTTAGCCTTCATCAAAACTACCACTCTGGAGTTCCATTTCCTCAGGGATTCACTCTTCTTATCCCTTATAGGAGGGCAGGCCTTGACTGGAGCAGAACTTTACCTGCTCATTTAGATTCGGAGCAGAACAGGAATTAGAGATTTGCTTTAAAAACAAAAATAAACAAAAGAAACAAACAGAAAACAAGAGATGTAGGTGGGGTTGAGCTGCTGCTCCAAGAACTGATTTTCTGTTCTGTAATTTACCGAACAAGTTGAATTTATGACAAGAATCATTATGCAGACCTCAAGATCAAAGGCATAAATGTGCTTCAGTGATATTTCTGTGTCTTAATAGATGCTTTAAAAGGAGTCAACAGTTTATATTATTGGATTATTATAAATGACATTAAATACCTTTGTGCAACATTGACTTATGAGGCTACAGTTTCAGAAACGTAAGTCAACAAAAATCTAGCAGTAGATGTCAGGAAAAGCAATCTGTCTTTCGTTTTGCTAATACTAGGCTAATGCAGTAAATCTCAGAAGATTACATCTTATTAAATATATCATGGCAATATTTTAAAAACATTTTATATGTACACAGGATTAAAAAAACAAGAGGTCATTTTTTTGTCTCAAAATCTAGACTTTCTATTTCTGAATAACAAAATTTTTAAGAAGGAAACTTTAAGTACATTTAAGATTTTATAAGCAATGATGCTTGCATATTCTGTTTCTGTGGGAAAATATCTTTTTAGACGCGTAAGTAGAAATTGTGCTTGTATTAGATACATAAAACACATAAATAACAACACAGATGTTTATTGAAAACTCATGTGTTACCTGCTCAATATCCACAGTCCTATATCTCTGCCAACAGAATCTTCATTATCCAGATAATAGCAATAATTCTATGATCTCACAGATAAGTTGTGGTTGGCAAAGATTGCTGTGGTAATGTTAGTCTCTTTGGTGAGTGATTGGTTTATTGTAGGCACATGATCCTGTCTGAACAATGAGATCTAAGAGGAAATCTACTGGACATGGCTTTAAGGAAAGCTTTATCTTCCTTATAAAAAAAAAGACAGAGGCATATGATGCTGCCCTTTTCTCCTTTCATCCTCTTTAGAATACGATATGTAGCCTTAATGTAGAGAAGTCATCTTGTGACCATGAAATGACATGCGCGATTAAAAGGCCAAGAAAATAGAAGATGCTGCTTTTGCTGTTAGCAAATTGTAAAAACAATGCTAGTAGCTGTCCCTCTCTAGCCTTTTCTTATGTGACATATATATTCTTATTTTTAAGGCCGCAGCTATTCAGATTTTTAGTATCCTGTAGCAGAAAGCATTCCTAAGTGAAATAGTAAGTAAACACTCTTTCCTGTTGGTTGACATAGTATGTGTATATCTCCTCATTTAGAAACCTGAGTTCAGTGTCTAACTTCAATGTAGCTTCCCAATACTATTAGATTTTATTCCAGAATATGCTGCCTAACCCATATCAGAAAATATTTGCTTTATGTTAACATTTAGTTTTAGCAAAAAAAAAAAAAATTAATAGGATTATAAATTGATCACGAAAGAAACACATGAATGTATTCTATGCATATAGCACCTATGATGGCTCCCTATGATTCTCTCCTCCCCCACTTGCCGGTATCCATGCCCTGTTTAATGTTCTTCCCTTGAGTGTGGGCTGGACTTAGTGATTTGCTTTTAAATAAAACATGGCAAAAGTGATGTGGTGTTACTTTCAAGATCAGGTTATAAAAGACCATCCATCTTGCTTCCTTTTTTTGCTCTCTTCTTTCTTGCTTTGCTGGAAGCCAGCTGCCTTGTTGTGAGTTGTCCTGTGGAGAAACTGAAAGAGGATTCTGGCCAACAACCATGAGAAACTGAGGTCCTCTGTCCAACAGTCTGGGAAGAACTGAATCTTACCATTGGCCGTGTGAGTGAGCTTATAAGTGGGTATCTCCCAGTTGGCTCTTGAGACGTCTCCAGTACTGACAGCTGGATTGCAGCTTGTGAGAGGCCCTGAGTCAGAACCACTCGGCAAGTCACACTGAATTCCTGACACACTGTAAGACGATAAATGTTTGTTCTTTCAAGCCACGAAATTTTGGGTTAATTTGTTATGCAGCTATAGGAAACTAATACAATTACAAAACAACTACCTTCATTTTGATTATAATTTCTTATTTTCTATTCTATTGCTCTCTTCTACTAGTTAATTCAGTTTTCATGTTTATAGAAATGTGTGTATAAATACACAGGGATTTAGTTCTAGGTAAAGTCCAGAAATGTTTGAGAAGGAAATACAACATATTCAACTTTCTACAATTCATGTTAATAAAACGTTAGAAAAGTTTTAGGGTATCAATAGTACAATCAGTTTATACATGTAAAGTGGCTTGGTTTTATACCAAGATACGCACCAAAGACTAAGACCCAGCTCCATCTAGAAAAACCTATCACTGAATCTAGACTCTTGATTATAATATACTAACACAGGGGTCTTCAATTCCCAGGGGGTTCTCAGTAGGAGCAGTGTGACAAAGGAATCAACTTTGGGGGTGGACATGGAGTGCTTTCTAGAATGCAGATGTTCAGGCTCCATTTCAGATTCAAATCAGACTCTCTGAGGTGGGGCATGAAGAATCTTGTAAACAAAATTTCTCTCTCTTTTTTTTTTTTTTCTCAAGCAAAAGACCAGGGGATGCCATGCCCCATTTGGATTTAGTGGCAGTTCCTTTTTGTCTATGCCTCTCTTTTTCACTTTTTCACTCCCTGTTTCACTTCCTGCTTCTTTCTGGGAGAGCCTCATGTGCTGGATGACATCTGGAAGTTGGTGGATAATGAATGGAAATCTCTTTGCAAAGCTTTTCCTAATTTAAGCCTATAAATATGTATTACTGGATAGGGGTGAATGACTATTGTTTATTATGAAAAACACAGAAACTGGCAATAGAAATCCTGATTTATTTTCATGATTCTGAACCCAGTATAAACAAATGCAAGTTTTAAGAAATGAAATACACAATTCTAAAATACTAATGTATGCACCAAACCCAGTGGGGCAGAAAGAGGGTTTAGATTAATTTCCAATTCCCTTTACTGTTCTCACTCATCTTCCCAAAATGTTGAGCAGTCTTTGAAGTCAATGGATTAAATGTTTTGTGTGAGTATATGAGTGTAGAGAACTAGCACAGTGAAATATTACCAGAACACAGAAATTTTACTCTAATACCCATGTGTTTTGTCAAGGGCAAGGGATTACTGGGCCAAACTGGCACCAACAGGGGAAAAGGCTGCAGTGTTCTTACAGCCCTAACTGAAAAGAAGAGGCCTGGATTATGTTGTAATGTCTGCAATTACTTAGATTCCCAGAGGATTCACTCACAGCCCTAGGAAACATGAAAACTTGGGTGGGGATACTGACATGTTTGGGCTGCCTTGAAGTGGTAGGTACTAAGCAACTTACCACAAGCAAAAGCATAGGATTGTCCCTTGGGGAGGAAGAAAGGAGAGCACTATTAATCAGGGTTTCAATCTGGAGATGGTAAAAAAATTGGTATTTACCTACCTCTGTGAGAAAGAGGTTTGGGGTGCGTGTGTGGGGGGCAGGGGTGTGCAGAGGATTTGCAGTTCCTGGCCTGGGCCTCCAGATAGAACCTTTGAGCTTGTCCCTTTGGACTGATCTCCCTCTTGTTGCTTTCCAGACATTACAGAGGCCTCAGAATAATAATAATATTTTACATTTATAGTGCCCTATTTTACTCATTTCCTTCTTTTCACAAAGTTGTGAAGTTCTAGGTTATCTCCGTAATAAGAATGGAAAATAGTCTTCTATTTTCCCGCTAAGGAAAAGTCACTTAACTAATAAACAACTGGACCAAACCAGAATTTAGGGCAGGTCTGTGCTTCTTGCACCCATCTTGGTATCCTCCACAATACCTAGTAGTACTAGGCACACATTAATTAGCAAAAAATATTTCTTCTATATGAATAAAACTTTAAAGGAGCTATAGGTATCCACTGAAAGGATGTAGGCATATGTAATGTTTCACTAATCATATTATCTTCTATGAATTCTTTGTCTAGTATCACAAGTATATTTTAATTAATTAATTTTTTTTCGTATCTCATTTTGTTTTAAATGATCTTCTTATTCACCATAGCCCAATAATACCATGACCATTCTGACCAAAATGAAGTGGAGGGTTGGTTATCATTTAGGTGATTTGAGCAACACAGAAATCCCACAGGAGATATTCAAATCAGAAGTCTTCACCTTTAAGAAAACTGATTAAAGCATGTTTTTTGCTTGGTTATGTTTTGCCCCAATGATCTGAATAACTACAGTTGTGTAGACCTGGCCCCAAATCAAGGAACACACACTGGAGAATGAGGAGGAGCCTCCAAGAAGAAGCAGGGGTGGAATCAGAGGAGCAGCCTGGCCCTGTCCCATAGGGGACCAGCAGCAAAGTGCCCCAGTGAGAAGGGGTAGGTTCAAGAGAGTAAATTTGTTCTTTGGTGCCTCTAATAGACACTTTTCTCATTGTGTGTGCGTGTGTGTGCGTGTGCGTGTGTGTGCGTGTGCGTGTGCGTGTGTGTGTGTGTGTGTGTGTGTGTGTGTGTGTGTGTGTGCATGCGCGCGCGCGTGTGTATGTGTGTCCCCACTGCAGGAAAGGAGGCCTACAAGTAATTTGTACTTTTTTTAGGTGACTGTTTTCTTTTTTGGTAAGAGTGCAGGTGGATGCACAGAGCAAGGCAGAGCATCATTGCCAATTGTCTTTTATGCATCATTAATGGATTCAGGTGTTGGGGGTGCAGACAGATTCTGAGGCGGACTTTTCACAAAGAACTTGGAATAGTAATAATTTATATTATGGGCACTATATACCTTAAGGGATTCATATCACATCCTGTATGTGAAGACCTGCGAGGCAGATGTCATTTCCTCCATTTCATAGATGAGGAGACTGAGCCTCTGGGAGATTATAATCAGTGGTTGGACCAAACCAGGATTTAGGTCTCTTGGCTCTTCATTCAGTTCCTGCCATCAAACCATCCTCTTTAACCCTACACCAAAAGTCTATTCTGTTTATTCAAACCTGCTCACTCAAACAGTCACATAGGGATTTCTGAATCCGCATGCTCTGGTCGCTCTCCCTTGCCTGCACCCACACTTCCCATCCAAACTAGTAGATAATGCCTCCCCTGACAGCAAATAACCATTTCCACCAGGAAAGGGTGTGTGATCCAAGTAAGAGGATGCAGCTGGCCTTCTTCCGCTGTCAGACTATGTTCAATGTTATTCTCACTCTCCAACAACCGAGCTTCTTTCTGGCCAGGAACCCTGGGTCATTTGACTGACCGGGGTCCCCATTGCTTTCTCATCTCTCCCTGGCTTTTCCTGGTTTATCATAAAACTTTTACTTTTTCTTATTCCATTCCTTTAGGGTCAGGTGTTCTCAGACATTAGTAAACTGAAGAATTTTCTGCGGATGTTTGTTAAAATGAAGATTCCTGAGATTCTGTGTCATGTTCTGAGGATAGGGTCCAGGTATCTGTACCTTCTTCCCCCATTTTGATGCAAGTGGTCTGGGGAGGACACTTTGAGAAACAAAAGCTGCCAGAAGCATCATTCTCTGCTAGGTAAGAGAAACTGATGGGCATGATAATAAGTTATTACTGTTTTGCCCCCTACTTTTGGAAAGCATAAATAATAGTGACCTGGTTGAAAGCAATATGATAACCTGGATGGTGACTGGATTTGAATCCCAGCTTTGCTGTATTATCCCACATATGATACTGAACTTCTCTGTGCCTTCATTTTCAATCTGTAAAATGTGGATATAATAATACCTACCTCATAGAACTGTGAGAAAATGTCAGAGATTTCAGTAATAGTGTCAGGAGGACAGAGGAGATGTTTTGGAAAAGGAGAAGCTTTTGGCATTCCTGAAACCATTCAGGTTGCTGCTGTTTTTGCATTTTGCCATTAAGCGAGCAAGCAGCATTAGCTCATCTCTAGCAAGTGCGTCAGCCTTCAGGAGTTTATTACAAACATGAGGCACACAGGGACCAAGTATGCCCTGGGGAGAAGATGCCTCAGCTGATTGAGCACCTGGATATGCCAGAAAGTGGCAATAACACCAACCTGATGGAACGCTCTTTACTTCGGATTAATTCCTTTTTCCTTATTTTTTTTTCCTTTCATTTGAAGGTAACGAACAGGTTTTTCCATCTTTTGTTCTTAGAAAGGAGTATCAATTATCCTAGGGTTTGTTTTATACTTCAAAAATTTAAGCTAAATTTTCCCATTTTGACAGCAAAGATATACATTCCTAGTTCACCTCTTATTATACATTGAATGAAATCTCCCTCCAAAAAATATACTGAAGGCCTAATCCCCTGTACCTTAGAATGTGACCTTTTCTGGAACTGGTTTAAAGATGTGATTAGGATGAGGTCATACTGGAGCAAGGTTGGCCCCTTATCCAATGTGGCTGGAGTCTTTATGAGAAGATGGAAATGTGAAGGCACAAAAGGGGAAAGCCGAGTGACTAGAGTTGTGCCACTGCAAGCCAAGGCATGCCAAAGATTGATGCAGAGCCCCAGGAACGAGGTAGAGACAAGGAAGGGTTCCCCTGCAGGCTTCCGGGGAAGCGTGGCCCTGCTGACACATTGAGTTTGGATTTCTAGCCTCCAGAACTGAGAGACTATAAATTTCTATCACTTTAAGCCACCTGGTTTGTGAATCTTTTTAAGGCGGTCCTAGGAAATGAATATGTATACATCCCTTTGAAATTGCTAGAAACTATCCTAATGAATGAGATGATAGCAGGATTCCAGGGCATTTTCATACCTCTACGAATAGGCTGCCCACCTTTTCTTATGGGGCTGCTGGATGGGAACATAAAAGCACATCTGGTGTACATGAGACTAGCTGGCCATGAGCCTTCTTTAAGAACCTGGAACTATCTCTCCTGTCCACATGGCATCACATTTTCATTATTACAAAAAGCACCTAGATGAAGATGGCTCAATACAAAGCAGGCTGTATATCTTTTGATACTTTTTTCAGATCTTCAGGCTTTTGGTATCAATTTGGTAACACTTCTTGATGTTGAGTGATATGAAATAAGTGACATGAAATAGTGAAAAGTGTATAAATAGGCCACACAAGGGCTAGCAACAGGAGCATTGAACTTGAACAGGGAGGAGCAGTGTTTGGGGGCACTTATGTTGCCATTCTTGAGGAAAAAAACTACAGCCCTTCCAAGTGGTGAGAGTTCTCTTCCCAAGTAGAAAAGTCCTGCACTATTCAACACATGGAAACCTTATTTTATCCAAACATACAATTATAAAGATTCATTGAGAGGCCTTACTCGCTCACAAAATTCTGTGTTTACAGTTGAGAGTTATTCTTTAAACTTCTAGGTGTGTCCTGGGACAAATATGAATGATTACCACACTCAAGAAAATAAAAGCTCTTTCCATTCTATCAAAGGCACAAGAAACAAAACGTCTTCACCATTTGCAGGCTATCTATTGGTCCACACAGACATTTGTTTGAACCAACACTTTTTAAACACCATTAACTTCTTTTCAGTTTCCCAAGTTCACTTCCTGATGGCAGAGGTTGTTTCCTACCATTCAGTTAAGTCACACTAGGGTTACTAACAGCTTTCTTCTTACCTCACTGCTAGAATATTTTTCCTTCCAGTGCTTTGACTCTGTTTATTAAACAGATAGAAAATGAATGAAATAAATCTCTGCAGGTTTGAACATTGCTTGGCAAGTAAGAAAAAGGATCTACACCAAGGTTCTTGTAAGGTCTAAGCAAGGACAATCACTGCCCATTTTGTGTCTCTCAAGACACGGCCCCCACCCCTATCAAGGAGTTCCTCATCTGGGCACTATTGGCATTTTGTTGTTAGGGTCAGTGTGGGAGTACTGTCCTGTGCACTGTAGCATCTCTGTTCTCTACCCACCAGATGCCAGTAGCACCTTCTAAATTATGACCAGACATTGCCAAACATTCCTTAGGGAGAGGGGAAGTTATCCCTGGTTGAAAACAGCTATTATAGAAACTCAAATATAATACAATGAGATAGGACATGAAATTTAGAGATATTTATAGCCTAGAATGCTTGCTTACTATTGCAAGAAGTTTTTGTTTGTTGTACTGTGGCCTCATAAGTTCATTCATTCATTCATTCATTCAGTATTTATGAAACATCTATTTTTTGAAGATGGAATAAGTAAAATGAGAAAACATATCTGGGACAGGATGGATAAGCTGGCTCTGTGTCATTTGAAAAGGGGACAGTGCCTCTGGCTGCTGAGGTTCACTCAGTAATCATAACCGAGGAGGTGTGGTGTCCTTCCATGGTGTACTCCTTTATTTTTAAGGTAATAGAGGGAGTCACTTTCTTACACCTCACCAAGTCACTAACCTCTTAAATTTAGACTGGAATCTTGAATAATTTTTCCCAGGACAAGGGCTCAAGCTGTTTCCTGCTTTGGGGCCTTCCTACTCGCCACTGGTTTTGCTTGGAACACACCATCCATTGCTCTTCACTTGACTAACTCAGTTATTCATAATATCTTAACCTAAATGTTCTTTCTTCAAAGACTTCTTTCTGGTCCCCACCCCTTTTCTCACCTGGATGTTTTTTCTATGCACCTTATCACACACATTTAATGGTATGTGATTTTTTTTTTCTGCTACTAGACTCTAAGCTTCCTGGAAGGTATTCAGTTAATATTTGTTGAATCAATGAATGAATGAATACTATCATTTGCTAAGATATTTCTTCTATTTACAAGAGCACCAACCTGATAACATCTCCTTTAAGAAAGAAAGTTCTGAATGTGTTATTATCCAGCGGAAGGGTTACTGATTGCATTCATTGATTGCAATAATTTATTCTAACCCAGTCACAGTAATATTGGTAAAAGAGTGAACAAAAGGTGACAGGGAAGACTGATCATTCAGTTTTTACTTACCATGAGATCCAGGTTAAAACTATAAATTTTGACAATTTAGGAAGCTGATGAGTACCCTAAGAATGTTCAGGTAGTCTGGAATTCAAATAACATTATGTTTACCCTCAGAATCATACAGCTGGGGTGCTAAGTGATGGGATTAAAACCATACAGGTCCCTCACTGCTAAACTTTATAAGGGTCAGAGAAACATAAACTCTTTATAGCTGGGTAATGGGAAAATCTGACTCAAATTAATAGTGCTTCTACCCTTTAGTTCTTAGTCATCTGATCCTATTGCTCACAGATGGCTTGTTAAAAGAACTTCAGAAATGTGGCCACATGAACTAGGTGAATTTGACAACTGTCAGCACTCAGAAAGTCTAAGCATTTTCTGTTTAGCTAGACCTTTTTAAGACCATTGCGCTAACTAAAGTTGCAAGTAATTATGCAATTCTCTGTTATATGAACTAAGAGGAATTGGTTGGTTACAAAAAAAAATTAATAAAAGCTTGTAACCAACTTTAGAACTGATTTTCTGATCCATCTCAGAACACAGACAGCCATTTTGGAGGCAATAGCAGTAAAAGGGTAGACCACAGAGTTCTGAGTTCAGATGAGAAGGGAAAATGAACTCCAGCTCTTGATCTTCAGCACCAAACCTTTATTTGTGGTATATTTGCAGTCAGCATGCAATCTGTTGATAGTTTGGCATTTCAAAGATGATTTAAGTCCAACAGCTTGAATATTAAGAGTGTAAATGAAAATTGGTAAAGTCTAGAAAGATCTTTTATAGGCTTCTGTTCTTTTATGAATACTGGTCAATCCCAATCAAAGATTTTAGAAATGAAAGTGACTTAGAGATCTTTAAGTTCAAGTTCTTGTTTGCTCTAGATGGAGAAACTGCTGTCTAGATGGTACAAGTGACTTTTCTAAGGTCCAAAGTAACACTCAGTATCAGTGTCCAGGAGACTTACTCTGTTCTGAGTGACTGGCATCAGAAAGCACCTCTCAGGGACTTGGGGGCCTCTCCTGTCTGCCAGGCACTGGATAAATGCAGATGCCTATCTATTCCTAGGTCCAGTGAAGCTTCTTGTGGCCACTGGCAACATAGAAATTTTGCTGTACCATTTGGAAAAAACAGTGCATGTTGTCAGTTCCATTCCTAGTATGCTAAGCCATGAACCCAGGTAGAAAAAAAAGAATAGAAATGACATTCGGACAGCAGTTGATTTTCTCTTGGGGGAATAAAAAAGACGAGAAAAGGAAAGGGGGAAAACGACAAGATTAGATTACCTAAGTGACATGTGATTTATACCTATATATAAAGTCTAATGCAGTTAATACAGTAGAGTTCCAGAAAGTATTCTTATAATAAGAATTTGAGTGACAAATATCATATTCCAATAACATACTAAGGACTCCCCCAAACGAGGACATAGAGAAGCATTAATTTTCTCACTGTGCCCTTATGGTCCTAAAAGCTTTATCATGGTACAGTTTTATTAATAAGAAATTCTGAGAGTCTAAATGAGACTCAATTCCGGCTGTACATTAGCATTGCCTGTAGAGCTTTGAAAAAAGAAAAATAATAATACAAAGGCTTGGGCCCCATCATAGACCAATTCAATCAAAATTTCTAGTAATGGAGTGTGCACGACAGTATTTTTAAACATTCCTCAGATGATTTTCAGCCAGGGTACAGAACTACAGATCTAAAGTAACAAAACAGCCATCCTTTACAGAAAACACACTCTCTCATGAGTTTAAATCACAATAGGAGTTTATACAAGCTGCAAACTTGTGCGAATATGCAATACGTAGGAGGGAGTGGATGGGCAGACTTGCCAAAAAGATAATGTTTCATACTGACCTTTTGGTACATACAATGCATGCATTTTGCAGTGTTCTACTTTCAAATGTTTACCACTTGCATTCTCAACCACTGTTAAGTTGCCACAGCAACTCCTCTTTGCCCCCAAACAAACCAGATATCCTGCTGGAATAGAGGAGAGTGTTCATACGTACACCTATGCTTAATTAATGAGGCTGTGCATCAGTGTTGTCATACACTAAATTGTAATTGTAGTGGTAGAAGGATTTGAGAAGTTACACAGGCAAGTAAGGAATTTAACACACAACTATTATAAAACAACTCCTTGTGACACATTCCTAAAATGAACTACTTCTTAACTTGGTTTTCTTCTCCCTTGTAAATTAACACTTAAAAGAAAACAACAACAACAACAACAACTAAGCATACACCCTTTTCTCCTTTTTCCTTGTCTGGATGGTGATTGTGTCTTAGCAGTATTTTTCTTGTAAGTCTCATAATAACCTGGCAAAACCAAAGGTAGTTATCATTCCATGTTGCCTTCCATCTCTTCTAATAAATCATCCAGACAAGTTTTTTTTCCAGCCACACCTGAGGGGTCTTTCTTCCCTTTTCTTCTTCCTTTGGCTCTTCCCTAGGATCTGTCCAGCATCTCTATCTCCCTCATACGATCTAAACAGGAATCCATTCTTAATAAGTCTAATCACTAGCAAATAAAGTAGAGAATCTTGTTTATGACATTTTTCTTTTAAATTCCATTCGTTATGCTTCCTTTAAACTATCTATTCGTTATGCTTCCTTTAAACTATCATTAAATTATTGAGATGTTTAATATTTAGGAACAATTGGCAGACTTAGTTTGGGTACCCTATATCCCTAGGGGGTATGGAGTGTGGTGGGTGCATTTGGGGTAAGTTTACAGTAATGATTTTCACTCTGGAGAAATTGGTCCCTTGGAGGGTGTGAAATTATTACAAGGGACTCTATATCCATTATGCTCACCAAACATTTTGGTTTTCCACTTCACAAGCCCCCATGGAAACAACAACTTTCTCCTGATATTTTCTTATTTTTTACATATTTACCTATTTGTTTTCCTACTTACTATCTCTACATTTTGTTTCTGTTTGTAAAACATATCTTACTTTGGGTGTGGTCTTTATCTTATTTTTATGTGCTATTTGTAATTTGTCAAAATCACTTTGCTGTTATTTTTGTTGCAGATGCTAACAAGGTCATTGTAATTGGTGTCATTTGTAAGTTGAGAGTCCTCTTAACTTATTCATTCTAGTCATTGATAAAATATAACTGTGCAAGGACTGGGTTCCTGGCTGTATGTCAGATACCAATCACACCTAAAATTCACATTACACATCATCACCCTTTTCTTATGACTACTTCTTGCTCCTACCTATTCTTAACTGAATAATGATCCTGATTTCCTATATTTAGCTTTTTGATAGGGAAACAATTGGGGGTTAAAGTGACAAGTCTTAACTTTTGTACATATTACAATAAATCTTATCACAGGAGATGAGAAAAAGAAACACATCTGAAAAGGGAGCTAATAATTCACTTGGCACAGATATCAATAATAAAATGAGTGATGTCTAACCCCTTCGAGACACACTTAAGTATTTGCCTGTTTTGTTTTCTTTTTCCTGGGGAGACATCTGAGATCTATGGGAGACCACCTCTGAGGAACAAAGAAACATCTCTGCAGTTGGAAAGTGGATTAATGGTCACCATCTCCCAGCTAGTAAAACCTCAGAGCTCCAGAGCTCCGTGTACTTAACATCCAGAAGTCCTAAAGCCAAAAAGAAGAGGGTGGAAAGTTTTAGATTTTTCCCTCAGGCTGTCTCTTGACCTAGTCATTCCTCTGCCCTTTGCCATTGCCTAGAGGCACGTGGCAGGGATAGGGGGTGGGGTGAACTGGGATCTGACTGGGGACTTCTCCTGCAGCCTGCCCTGGCCCGAGATGCCACAGCTTGCTTACTGAAAGCCTTGGGAGACACATTATGTGTGTCATCCTCAAACTGGAAATGAAAACAAAAATCTTAATGTGAACACAGAATAGAAGATGTTATCTCTTTATCTTAGTAAATAGAATGAAAGTTTTGGATTTCTTTATTAATTATTTTGATTTTTTTTCTTGCAAGATTTTAAATGTGGCTTTTATAGAGAAAAGGGGCAAAGGAAGACACCTCTTTTGCTCACAGGAGACCTTCAGTTACTGACATAAGAGTTTCAGATTTTTTTCAGCAGAGTCAATTTGGCGTCCATTTCCTGACAACAGACTCAGTTGGGGCCCTGGGGTGGGCAGTGGATGGCTTTCAGGGATTCAGGCGTGAAATGAGAAGAGAAATGGGGAAAAAGAAGCCAAATACTCAGAAGGCTTTGATACATGCTAAAATAGAAATAAAAACAAAATGTGGTAGAAGCCAAGAGGAGAGATGATCATATCTGATGAAGGTGGTCAGGGAAAGGTGACAGAAGCCCAGATACCTGAGGCAAGCCTTGGCAGGTGGCTGAGGCTGTCAGTTATGCAGCCTGGCTCGTGGCATTCTCCTTGCCTAGTATAGAGTAAATGCTTCCTAATTAGTTGTCAAATGGCCTTTCTGGGAAGCACATTGTCTGAGAATGACTCTAATTCCTACCTTTATAACTAGAGTAGTAGACTGGCTTACCAAAAACAGTTGAGTGAACTGTTAGTTATGAACTGTTCTGTACAAATCATTTTTTTACCCCTACTAAAAAACCCGGTGTTCAGGAGCAGGTGAGAAAGAGAGCTCTGTTGGCCTAACCAGAATAATTGGCGATGAAATCCAATGAATGCAATTCTATTTCCTTTACATTTTCTGATATGCCCATTTCTAGTTATATTTATTACTGCTAATATACAGAAAATATAGGGAAGCAGTGAGCCATGATTTAATTGTTCTTCTAAGAGATTAATGGTGCCTTGTAAAATGCACTATTAAGTCTGTTCTTTACTTCTGGCATTTGTTTTTGAGAACAAATACGTAATTACTAGGGAGGAAGTCTCAAAGAAACCACTTTCAGGATTGAATAGGCATTACTTCCACTAGCATAAGACTAAGATTTTTCTCAATTGTTTCCTATTTTTACACTGTACTGCTGTAATGGTACAAAAGTCTGTAGAAAACCAACAGGCAAACCTAAAGTCTTTAAAAAAGCTGTAAATGCAAAGTTCCTATGAAGCCCTGCTTCCTTCTCTGACATTTTACCCCTCCTGCATATCCAGGCAGGACCAGCTGCATCCCAGGCGCTGTGGCCGTCCTGGGCAAACAGTGTGCTTTAGAGACTCAGGAGATTCAACACAAGCCAGCATTGAAGCTTGTCTGGTTCTGAGAGTGTGTGAGACCACACACCCACTTCATACCTCACTTTTGGTCTTTAGGACTTGAACCTCCCTGCCTTGTTCAGAACTCACCCAGCCTGGACACTTCCTGAAGTCTGGGGTTATACTTTCGTCTTTACATTGGCCCTTCTCTCCTTTCTCCAATCCACCCCCAGAACCTAGAATCTGATCTTAGAACAGTCATCTGTTTGGCACAATAGTGACATCACTGTCTGCTTGGGTCATGACCAGTTATTACAAAGAGGCCCTGGAGCACCGTGCTTAAGAACCTGGGGCCTCACTATCTGAGTTTTAACTTTGACCTGAGATTCCTTATCTGCAAAATGAATATGATTGTGGGTAATAATAATAGCACCCTCTTCAAAGGGCCATTGGAAGAGTAAGTAATCTATACCACTAAGCTAACCTATAGTAAGTGGTAGAGGAAGCAGATCCCCTCCTGTTTCACCCCTACTTGTACATTTAGCACCCCTTGGTTTCGTCCATTGCACTGAAGTTAGGCCTTTCTATTAATATAGGCCATATGTCATCAGGTCAATTTGTGGCCTAAAATCACCTAGGTGGGTCACTGTGGTCCACAAGGGAACAAACGCCTTGGCTAGGCACAAAAACACTGCTGAAAAATGGCTCCTGCTTATTTCCCTTGTTCTGGCCACGCTGACCTGCCACTGGTCTCCAGAGTATGACAGCTACCCTCAGGTCTCTGGGTCTTTGCTCCAGCTGTTCCCTCTACTACAGGTGTCCTCAGCCCCTACCCTGGGCCGCAGACCAGTGGTCTGTGGCCTGTTAGGAACCAGGCTACACAGCAGGAGGTGAGCAGCAGGCAAGCAAGCAAAGCTTCAACTGTATTTGAAGCCTCTCCTCAGCACTTAGCATCAGCTTCATTTCAGATCATCAGGCAGTAGATTCACAGAGGAACACTGGTCCCTGGTGCCAAAAAGCTTAGGGACCACTGCTCTAACTGGATCCCTTTTACTGCCTATAGTGTCTGATGAACATGTGTTTGGCTTTGGAGACAGCTAAGAATTCTCTGCTTTGTGCCCAGTTGTGGCCTGTCCCTTAGTTATATGACCTCACTCAGTTTTGTTTACATATGGACTTCCCCATTAAATTCTAAACCCTTTGGGGGCAGAAGCATTGTGTTAATACTCAGTCAATACCTGAACCTGAGTGCATCACCAGACATGGCAGCACTGTGCAAAGCAATGGATGCAGGGATCCTGGCATGTGCAAAGCCCAGCCTGGCACAGAGTAGGTGGCAGGACAGAGAGAGGGAGCCTTGTGATTTTTTGCTTCTTTTCCTCCCAATCTCTTTCTCACTACTTGGAAAAATAGTCCATAAATAGGCTTCTTTTTTCAGTTAATCACTGTAAATGAGAAAATGTGTTTGATACCTGCAACATACATGAGATGACCCAGTGCAATTGCTAGATAGAATTTAGCTTTTTATATAGAATCTATCAATGTCCATTTGTACTATAATATTCCTGCTGAGCTCAAGAAAGGTTTGTATATTGAATATACCTTTAAAATTTTTTACTTTTAAATTGCTATGAGATTAAACACATATACACACCATTAAAATGTATTGTGCCTTGCTCTTTATTATCTAAACAGCTGATGGTGGCTAAAGGGAAGCTTGGCTGTGTCCTTAGAAATATGTACTTCCCCTGCCATCAAATAATGACCAACAAGAGATATTTTCTCAAGTTTCAATAAAGAAAACAAGATGGATTTTACATCTAAAACAGCAACATCATTCCCACGAGAGGCAGGAAATATGCATTCTGTGCAGGTGTAAATCCGTTGTACCAGTTAATTCCCTTGGTAGTCACATAGTACATGGATCATGCAGATTTCCTTTAAGACAAAATTAAAAACAATTCCCCCACCCTAAACAATGATTCATGTGAAAGCATGCCATTTTTGTTTCCTGAAAAATAGTTTAAACTATTTTAAACATTTTACTCTTTGATTGAGTAGCTAACAAAATATGCAATGGAAGGATGTCTGTTTTATTAGCCCTGTGCTGCAAGGAGAGAAACTAAGACCTGAGGGTAAAGTAGTTTGGCTGCTAAGGGCTCCTCCTCCAAGTGACAGTGCAGCCTGATGGCAGCGATGATGAAGGGCAAGAGAGAGGTAGCATCAGAGAGTGGAGAGGAAAGAAAAGCACAACGTGTCTGCAATGTGGAAATTTTGCCCTTTCAACTAAGAATAGGGATTTCCATTGCATTTCAGGTACAAGAATTCATGACAGGTAATTGTCAATTCATTCGTGACCATATAATTTTTCTTTCCATCTGGGACACTTCTGAGCATGAAAGGGGGCACTGTTAATGACTACTCAGGGCTGGCCAGTATTAACTGGTCTGTATGGGACAACTAGGACATATGAGGCTCTGAGCCTAAAGCTCGCTGTTACCCAAAGTGGCCTCCAAGGATAGAGGGCCAGTGAGCAGGGCTGGTTTGGGAAACCTCTATAGTGTTTCCAAATTCCCTAGCATGGTTTAAACTAGCTCAATCCTCAAATATTCTTCTGGCAGGATGAACATCTGGAACTATACAATGTGACTCATCTGTCATTGTAGGGTAGAACCATATACACCATCTAGGGTGTATATCTTTAAACCAACCTTGGGTGCAATTACTTCTAAACTTGACTTCACAAATGTCATCATCATGAGAGCTTTGAAAAATAGATCTTTAGGGCCCATCCCTAGATATGCTAATTTAGTAGATCTGTAATGGGCTCTGACATCTACATTTAAAAATAATTCTTCTGGTGATTCTGATGCCCAGCAGGATTTGAAAGCCCTCTTGGATTTGTAAAGAAGCTATGAGGTTTTAAAAGGGCTGAAATTTACAAATTTTCAATAGGAAGATTAGAAATTGAGCACCAATATGAGAAGAAAGACTATTAGAGAACTGAAAAATATCGTCTACAATTTTATTAGAACTTTTTATAGGACCAAAACAGGGCAAATTATTTGAAAAATATGTTTCTCATTTTTCCCAAGCCTTGTTTACTGGTTCAGGAACAATTTGAAGCATTAGAGATGAGACTTTTTTTGAACTAATAGCGGCTCTGCCCTTTTTCTACTGCAAACCCCGACAGTTGAATCATGAAAGGGCCCACAGCCCCACAGGTCAGTGCCTGCAGCCCCGTTATCCTAGTGACCAGCTCTCTCTAGGCATTTCATCACAGAGGACCTATGTTGAAACTAGGGCAAACAAAAACCAGTTTCATTTGGAATATGAAAGTGTCTGTTATATTGTGAACTTGAATGGGCAAAATGCATAAGCAGGTGGTTTTTGAAATTATTGGACTTTCCAGATGCTGTTTACTATTGCAGCTGTTCTTACTTTAACCTCCTTTAAAATGTAGCCATCACTGTTGTTAATTGGAAGAATTACCCGCATCGTGGACTTTTTCATAATTCAAGATCATTTGGTATGTCTTGTCTTCATATTTAATAAACAATATTATTCAGTTTGAACCAAATTTGAGCTACTTCTTTAATGTTTTTGAGTACAATTAACAGGCGGAGAAGTAAAAAGACTTTCAATGAGAATTTAAAATGTATATCATTGGTAGCTGAACTCGAAATTGTTTCAGATGCTTAAGAATAAATAATATCCATCATTTTAGTATCATTCTTTGCTCAGTGATGTGAGAATAAATTCCCACTGAAGATGACCATAATACTCCTTTACAAGCTGAGGATTCTGAATTCATGCCATATGTGGCAGAATATCAATCACCATCTTGTGACGCTATCTCCTTAACGAACAAACAGACAAGCAAAACTGATACCAGCTCCCACAGAAGAGAACATTACCATGGTGCTGAGTGATTTGAGATAATCTGATCTTTTAAATGTTATGCTTTGATTACAGGTATATCAAATAAATATACAATTAAAAATTACTATTATATTGATATTAATCATTAAGCTCTCTAGAATGCTTTCTAGTTGAAAGAGATCACGAGTCCATTATTTTAAAACCAAAACAGATCTAATTATAATGTGTATGCCTTTTCTTGAATGATAAAAACAAAGTTTGTGTATATTTAAGAATCATTACCTTCAAGCTTTAGAAAAAAAAAGTTACAAATGCATTTTTCACTTTCCACTTAAGAGCTCCTCTCAGATGTCTTTGTCTTAGAGCTGACCTCAGAATCATCTCAACTAATTTCTCTTCTCATGACAATATTTTATGAGAATCACATAATCTTGTCTATTCTTTCATTGTGATACATTTCAAAATATCTGTTTTGGAAAGTAACCATGTGAAAACATGGATAAAATTTTAAACTTTGTTAGCTGTTCAATTTCTCTTAATGTTAAAAAAGGGAAATTAGAGCTTGGCCTGGTATAACCATTATGTTCCCTTCTATTCTAAAATTCTGTCATTTTGTGCTTTTATATAGTTTTATCCCCAATGCCAATATATACTGTCATTCACATTCCATGTCTGGACCACCATGCAATTACATCATAACTATTCTCTGCTTATCCACACTGGCTATGTGTTATTACAACCTATACCTTACCCACTCATCTTTCAAAAAGCCAACCTTCATCATGCCATCTTCATGCTTAAAGTCTTTCTGGTTTTTTACTGCTGACATGATAAAGTCAAAATTTATCATGAGTACTGGATTCAGGACTCTGCCATCTGACCTGATTAGTCTTTCCATCTTTATGACCTACCACTCTGCCACATGAACTCTAAATCCAATCCAAATAGGCTACTAAACTTTTCAGGTTCATGCCCCAACTGAAACATTTCCATTTCCGTGCTTTGCTCATTTAGAATGTCCTCTGTGCCTTTCTGAACTATTTGCATTTCATCTATCCTTTATGACTCAACTCAGATTGCATCTCCTTCATGCTCTTCTGCATTAAACTATCTCTAATGCATCCTTCCTTCTCTCACTCTAATGCCCTACCCTCCCTAACACTTAATATCAATACCATTCACTTAAAAAAAAACTTTATTGAGAACTAATTGACAAATATAATTGTTTATATTTAAAGTGTACAATAATCATTTGATATATATTACACTGTAGAAAGATTACCAAGATTAAGATAATTAATAACACTTTTATAAACTTTTTTATTATGTAATATTTAATACTACTTACTTTTAATTTATTATATATTTGATTTAGGATATATTTGGTCTATTTCCAAAATAAGAAATGAGAGGGCTTAAAATAGAGACCACATAAAACAGCATCCCAATTGAAAAAGAAAGTGAAAATTTAAAATCATATGTGGGAGAGAATAAGTAACATGGGTTAATGAAACTTTTAAAATCTAGTTATATGTTTCCTGGCCATCAAAGAATCCATTAGTTACCATTTGGCAGTGACTTACTGTTGTGATACTGTGTGTGTGTTTTTAAAAACTTTTTTACCTGTATGCATCTTGTCTCATTCATTAACACTAATCTTTGCGATTGCTAGAACTTACGTTAGAAATTACTCTTTGTAGTATGTAGCACAATGTTTAGTTTAGCTTATGATAAGACTTTAATAAATGAATGCATGATGGCTAATATAATATCAGAACCATACATTTGAAGTCATTTTATTTATTTAAAAATTCTAAATAAGTATATAATAAACATGAACGAAAATGTAAACATATGAAGAAGATATAGAAATCTTAGAGGGAGAATGAAGGGTCTGAAGTTGTGATCACTTTAATTAGAGGAAATTTTGAAAAGCATTGATAGCCTACTATCTTTTAGATAAATATCTACACAGTTATCTCATAATATGATGCAGCAAACCTTTAGTAAGGTAAGAAACCAATTTAATGGAACTAAATGGTATAGACTAACTTATATCTTTATCACCAGAGGAATAGATAATAATATTCCACCTTCTTGAAATATAAATTCATGACATACCTAGTTTCTGAGTTTTCTTTTCTTTCCCAAATAGCTGTTTTATGTGACTGAGAAGGTATTATGCTATTCCTCACACTGTCATCAGGGTTTAATTTCTTCTCCATCTAGAGTTGTTTTTCTAAACTTGGTATAGAAAGTTTTTTAAAATGCAGGGAACACTCTCGACTGGTTCTGTCCAATAGTGACTTCCATGAATGTCATGGAAATGTTTTATTTCTATGCTGCCCAACACAGAAGCCTCTAGCTTCATGTGCTGAGAACTCGAAATGTGGCTAGTATGACTGAGGAACTGAATTTTTTCATTTTATTTAACTTAAATTACTTGAAATTTAAATGTAAATAGCCATGGTGGCTAGTGACTACAGCATCGGATAATGCCATTTTTACAGAGCTGCTTGCCTTTAGAACAGAACTTTCCGTACCTGCTTTGGTACCTTCGATAGTAGATTCAGTTGATCACTGTTTATAATCATGCGAAGTTTTAAGCTACCACGCATTAACAACAAAGCTTTGGATGCCTTTATTATTTTAAGAAGTCTATGCTGTCAAAATAAAATTTAGGAAAAATTTATTATTTACTATCATGGTAACCTGGAGAGGATTGTCCATGTTTCAGTCATGATATTTGTGCTTAGACTCAAAGAAAAAAATTATAAACTAAGACTCTGGAGGCTGTTGGCCCCCTTTCCCAGCCTGACTGGCAGACAGCACCCCTTGGGTCTCCCTCTGTAGGGCATTCTGAAGTCCCCCTTAGGGCACATAAGTACTGTGGCCTACCAAATTCTTCTTAAGGTAGATTTTTCTGTTTGACTGTCTTGTTTTGCTCACAGTTCTATGAGCAAGTAGGCAGGGTTTGCTTTCTCTAGGCCAGCAGAAACTTGCTCTAATTCTTCCTTTTAATTTCTTTAATATGAGGATCCTCACACTTGCTCTTTGAAATACTATTTTGTAAACTGCTGTTTCCTGTAAGCCTGTTATGCCTTTTTTCCATCTGCGTTGAAGTATCTTTTCCCAGAGGGACTTTCTTTCTCAATTTAGTCATGCTTATGTGTGGAGACCCACATCCACACTGCTGGCCTCTCTGACTCATGTGGGAGGTTTGCTTGCTCCAGGAACCCCACTCACCCTGCAATGGAACAACAGGGAGTTCCAGTGAAGCCAGCCCTTTCTGAAATCTGCCTCTTTTCCTGGCATCTATCCTTGTCCAAAGCTACATGAGAAGGGAAAAAAAGCAAAAATGCCCTTACCCCTGATAAGGTAGTGTTTTTAGTAAATAGCTTTTAGCAATTCTAATTTTCAGTTTATAAGGTACTTTTATTATTCTGCTGCTTTTAAATATTCCTGCTAATGCTCCAGTTTTCCTTTTTCCTCCGTCAGTGAGCCAAGAGAGTCAATTCTGACAGTTATATTTTCCTTCCAGTTACAGATTAAATTGTTCCCTTTTTTGAAATATATTATTCATAAATGTACACAGTCTCTGAACTATAGCTCCTTCCATCCATGGATAGGAGGCCCAGTGGGTGGAAATTGCTCATGCACCCCATTGGCTGCTCCAGGGTTGGACAGAACTGGGTCTTCACAGTCTATCTTCCAGGCTGGAACTTTCGTTGGCCCTTCTAGCCCCTCAAAGAAAACCATTTGCCAAGGATAGCTCAGGCCTATGACTTCACAATCCAGATGAGTTCAGACAATAAATTCCTCTGACTTGATTTGCTAAAATGGTCAAAGTTGAATAACAATAAAATAGAAAACTGACCGTGGAGTCAAATCTAAGTTTGGCCAATAACCGGTTCAATTAATCTGTTTTTAATATCACCAAGCACATTCTGAAAGTATAAAGAACTCCAACCCAAATGTCTCATTAGTTCAGAGAAGGCTGAGGCAGGTAGTTACTAAAGAAGTAACTTTCCACGCCTAACTAGAAATATCTTTGGGAGAAATCAGGAGGGGCACGTTATTTTTGATTTTGTAACATTTGCATAAGTGCCATGTGGTTTTTTTTTTTTCCAGTTAAAATACCATATATATGTACATATCAATCACATTGAGTAAATATCTGTATATACATTTGTATAATCTTTGTCTTTGGTCAGAAGCATTTCTTCCCATTTTATTATTTTTAAGAAAATAACTTCAAGGTACTTAATTTTAGCTGAGGAGACCTGCCAACTCTGTATCACGGCTTTCGCCTTTGGCACAAAACCTTACAAAATGACCTTAACTGCTTTCATTCTATGTGCAGTGAGCACCACTCTTCTTCCCTGGACTTTCAACCTGAGAATGTAGAGAAGGAGACTTGTAGCGTAACCATCCTACCCTTCTAAGCAGTGCGGGTATGTCCGTTGCTGAGATCAGGAGGTTCATTTGCCAGGAGAAGAGTGCAGTTATATGAACTCTTACAAAACCAGATAAATTCCAGCTGAACTAACCAGCAGGAAGCGGGCAGGAGAGATGAGACATTTCTGACAACCGCGGAAGCTCCAATACATTAAGCCTAGAAAATGGTATGTGTGTAGCAAAGGCAGAGATGGATGCACAGGATCCTTGCCAGAGGAGAGCTGTCCCAGGCCTGGCAGCGTCTCCTCAGGCAGGAGACGTCCCTTCCTTGCTGGCCGTTTCAACTTACCTTGACCACGTCATCGTTGAGATGCTTGGGGTCGCGGTTGACCAGGTCGATCTCCTTGGTGTGCACGTCATACACTTGCTTCTCGTTCATTTCGTCTGCTATAGCCTTGTTGTTGGGCTTGTAAATGTTGCCCTGTTCCCGGATGGGAACTGTGTAGAGATGTCCCTGCAGAGGGCGGACGGCCAGGAGAGGGAGAGTGGCACCGGCAGTGGAAAGAAATTTTCAAAAAGAAAAACAAGTGATCAGAAGTCAGCCTGGCGGTGGAGCAAACCTTGAGGCTCAAAATTGAACTAACCACTTCTGCAGCAGTGGCTCCGCGCTCAGTAAACTCCTTGGCGCCGCAAGCTTTTTAAGAGAATGGAGGAGAGGACACCACACCCCTCCGTACCAGGCAGGGAGCGCCGGCCTCCCCCGCCCGCCGCCAGGGGTCAGGGCAAACCCCGCGGCGCCCGCCGCCCGGCCCCCGCCCAGCGCACGCCCTGCCCGCGGTACCCCGCAGAGACCCCAGCAGAGTGGGACCGGACCTCTGATTTCTTTCCAGCCCCTCTCCCTCATCCGAGTGTTTCACCTGCTCCATTTTCCCGCCCCGGACCCCATGCCCTCTCTCTCTATAATCCTTCCAGCTTCATCCTTAAGATTCCGTTTGAACTCCCCCGACTCATGGAGTGTTCCTATTTCGTTGCTTTCTGGCCGCGTCTCCCTGGCACCTGCCCGCGTTTCTTACCCTCCCTCTGCCCTCCACAGCACCACCGCCCGCCGTGGTGGTTACAATACGGCATGCCCCATCTCTGGGCGGGGCCTTGTGTCAGATCCCCTAAACTCCCTAGAACGCGATCTCACCTGAGCAACTCCCCCGACCCACCCTCGGGTCACTTGCAGGCTGAGGACAGGTGGCCGGACGGCAGCTGCCTTTAGGATAATAAGGTCTCTACATCCGGGCGGTAGGGTGGTTAGAACGGTTGGTGATAGTTGGGGGAAGGGAGGTCCGTCCCTCTCTAAACACCCTTGCCAGGCGCCGAGATGTAGGAAGAGTTCTCGAGGTGGCCTAAGAGCTTTGGAAAGTGCAAACACCTCGCGCGCGGGTGCAGGCGCCTGGCGGGGAGTCGCTGGGACTGTCCTCAGGACTGTGGGTGAGTGACCTACCACCCTGAGATCCAGCTCGCCGCCTCCCAGCAGGCAGGAGCCGCACCTTGGGATGTCCTGCAATAAGGCAGCACCTGGGACCCACCAAAAAACGCGTCAAGAAGACCCAACTTCAGAACCCTGACCCCCTTTTCCATGTCCCTCTAGCTTAGTCCTCACCCCCCGGCTCCTTCTCAAAAGAAAAAAAAAAAAACAAAAAAAAAACAGAACATTCCTGCCTCCTCTTCACCTCCCCGCCCAGGCCCATTCCTCAGCAGTGCCAGCGCAAGAGGAGTGCTCCGAAGTCGAGAGAGGGCTGGGGCAAAGAAAGCAGTCAGAGCATTTGGAGTGCGAGATAGCAGAAGCAGGCACTCCTTGTGAGCCCTGGGGCCCGGCGCGCACCCACCCAAGCCTACCTCGGAGTCTACGTATTTGCCCCCAGACATGCTGGCCGGTGGCTGGATGAAGGCTCTGAGATTTCTCTGGCCTGTGATTTAAGGGAACTGAGGAAGGAAGATCTTGTATTGTATGGGGCGGGGGGAGGGGGTGGGGAGGGAGGCGCTGGCGGGGGATGGGGGGGCGGTGGCTGGGAGGGAGCCTCTCGGCCGCAGGCCAAGGGTTTGTTCTGCTCTTGGTTGGCCAGGACGTGCGCTGTGCCGGGTCTAGGCACATCCCCAAGGTTCTGGCAGCAGAGGGCTGGGAGTGCCCGCAGGGAGCGGAGACAGTGAGAAAGCGCTTCACCCGCGCTGGGCAGATATTTTAAACCCTGGGCGACACTTCCGCACCTACAAACCACTGAGAGGCGTCCTGGGAAGAGCGAATGTTTTTGCAGTGCATCATCTCAGTAGGGGTGGGGAGTGGAGGGAGCCGATTTGCCAGCAGAGATGCCCAGTATAAGCACCCGAGCCTCAGAAAGAATTCTACTCTGTTCTAAGACGTTTCTTCCGTCGCCCACCTACTATTGCTTGCTGCCTAAGACACAACTATCTCTCAGTTTCACAGAGGAAGTGATTTAAAAAAAAATTGGTTCGGAGCCTTAAGGTGCATTTCACATCTAAACACAAGGAAGGAATCTGTGAGGGTGCCTGTGTGATGTGCTTTTAGTGACATCGGTTTACATTTAGTCAGTGTGAATGGAAACTTAGAGAAAGCAGGCATACAGAATTTAATATTTCCCGACTGCTTCTGAAATGATTTGAAATAAATGAAAATATGATATTTTGCTATAATTTAATTACTGATCTTTTCTGAAACAAAAGAAATTCATGTCAACAGGTCATGTCATAGTTAAAAAATATATACAAAATATATACAATTGTAGAAGTATTTCATTAAGCTTCAAGTTTACCAGAGATAATTTTTTTTAATGTGCTTGGCTGTGAGCTAGGGGAGACTTGATTTTTCTAATTGATTAGAATTTTTTAAAATTGTTAGTGTTTAAAATGTTTTCTGTATTCCTAAATTTGGGGCTTTACCTTACTGCAAAGTAGCATAAGACGAATAAAACAATAATCGGTCATTTTTACTCTGGGGCTATAATAAGTCAGGAAATTCTTGACTTATTCATCCAAAAATGAAAAGGGTTTTTAAACCTAAGTTTCCATATTCAATCAAAAGTCAAATATAACATGAAACAAAAAAGCTGAAAATATATTTAAAGGGGCACATGTTATATTAAAAATACTGGCAGTTTAGAAAAGGGAATCTGGGGAGGGCACAAAAGGAGGAGGCAAAGAGGAAATAGAGGATGGAATCCTTACAGCTTATTATCTAATTTTAGAGAAGACATAGAACTATAATGGAAAAATGCATAAGACAACCTTTTGTTTATAGCAAAAAGGCAATATACTTTTTGAAAACAAAAAGATCAGTTTCAATTACATGGCAGGGAAAAATGTCACATGTTGGCATGACTTTAATTATGCTGGTTAATCATCATAATACTAAAGATCTTCCAAAGTTTTGCTTTTCTTAATTTATTTCTGCCAAACTGCATTTCCAAAATATTTGAACAAATTTTGTGTTAACAAACCTGATATTCTAGAAAAGGGCGGTGTCAGGTTCTGTGTGTTGTATAGTGCAGTTTACCTCTAACGTTTGTTAAAAGACTTGTTCCTCTCTTTCTTCCAAAAAGTTGGCTGCAAAGTGGTTGGGGCTGTGTTCTATGGAAAAATGTAGAAACTGTTTCCCATCTATTGTTATTCAGTCTTCAGCTGTGATGAGTAATCTTGATGGTGAAAAAGTCAACAGGAACAGTGAGAAAGCATGTCCTGCATTCCAGCAAGGAAAAGACTTTCTGAGGAGACCTGTGAGTGAATGCTTAACTAGTTCTACAAGGAGGCAAAGCAGCCCGGCTGGGAAGTGCATGTCCAAGTCAAATCAACAGCAACACACGAAATCATAATGATCAGTGAAGCATTGTCAATGACAAAATGAATTCCTAATGAGAGGAAAAACCACAAACCTTCATTAACCTGCCTCGACAAGAAGCTGGCACCAAAGAGAAACAGATCTTATTCTGGTTATAATGGTTGAGAATTGGCTCAAACTTTGTGAGAAATAAAGAAAAGATGAAGAAGAACATTGTTAGCATAGTATAAGAATTGAATGGGTGATGTAAGGAAACAAAATATTTTTTCTTTGATACCACACAGATAACTTTAGGCTTGGAGGCAAGTTAATAACTTTCTCCAAATCATTTACTAAAAAAAAAAAAAGAAAAAAAAAGGGTAAATGTCGACTCATTTGCTCTTTTCCTTTTCTTTTCTTTCTTTTTTTTTGAGAAGCAGTGTTAAAGGTCAGCCAGCTCATGTATTATATGTTACTAAAAATACGGAGTTAAAAGGGACACAGATCATGCAAACCAGCCATCTTAGATGCGAAAACTGAAGTTGAAATACATGAAAATGATGTATTCTTTAGGAATTTTGTGGATGTAATGAAACATTGTAAAGCTGATAAACAACTGTAGCACCTGTTAACCACTAGCGGGACATGGGACTCCTAAGTGATCTAGGAAGGGCCTGCTCATAGCAAGATTGTGAATCTATTTGCCTTTTGCGTTCTCTCATTCCCTTCTCAAGGACCCCTTCTCCCAAGGCGCAGCTTCCCCTTCCCATTTTCACCACCGCAGGCCCTCTTCATATCTCAGATGGCTCCATCTAATTAACACTTTAGAATTAGGAATCTAAGGTTTGATCACTTACAATGATAGTTAAGGTTTTAAGAAGCAGGCATCTTTCCAACATTTTCCAACACTCAAAGCCTGAGACTAGCCAAATGTGCCTTTGTTGAGTAGTTCAGAAAAGGGATTATAGCTTGGATTATATCTAAGGTTATTACTAGATGTGATATAAAAAAAATCAATAACCAGTATGACAGAGCCACCCAGCAGTCATTCCAGACTTGGGTCACAGCTCTGAAGCTGCACCTTAGAGTCTTGCTGGCTAGTTGCTGTTTCACTGGGAGAGTAGGGGCCCTTAGGAGAAAGATGAGTGGGGAGGAGGTGCACTTCAGAGAGTGACTATTTATATGCAAGGACACAAATGTCAATAATTTTACAATCTGTGTGTTCAGCTGGATATTTACCCTGATTATCACCATCACCATCTCACACACCTTCCACCATTCACCCCCCTTCACCGAATTCCATTCAGGCCTTCTTCCCATACCGGCCATACTTCTTCCGTATTTTCCATTTTATACATGGAAAGATACTGCTTTCCAGAAGAAAGCTTGCCTCCTCACCTGATCCCTTCTTCCTTCTGTTCTGGCTTGAAGTCCCTGCTGGAATCTTCCTCAGTTTGAGCCTTTCCATTTTGAGTATTTGAAATAATTTTTAAAATATATTTTCTTTAAAAAGGAAATATCTATTTCTGTATTTTAAAAATCTTTCTGACCAAGGTGGATAAGAAAGTATTGTTTTCATGATGTTTCTTGAAATTAGC
Organism: Macroglossus sobrinus; assembly: GCA_004027375.1. Lineage (NCBI taxonomy): Eukaryota > Metazoa > Chordata > Mammalia > Chiroptera > Pteropodidae > Macroglossus > Macroglossus sobrinus. The sequence goes on from PVKZ01001005.1 coordinate 86,056, forward strand.
TTCACTTCTTAAGTTTGCAAATGAAAAACGTTATTTGACATCTATCCAATAAATGTGCAGTGACATTTAACGAGGTGATACATGTAAAGCACTGATACCTAGCTCTAACAGATATAGGATTAAGGGTATAAATTTTAGTCCACAGATTCAAGATTGGAATAAACATATTTTAGTTTAAAGTATTTTTATTGTAAAATAGTTCACCATTCAAGATACAGCAAACAGTATAATGAACATCATCAAATCTGATCAAATAATATCATTTTTCTTTATTTATTTCAGATATTTTTTAAAGTAGAAAACATTATAAATACTATTGAAGTCCATTGTGAGATATAACTTTCTCTTTCCTGTAACTGAACTTAATTTCTTTTATAAACCCCTGTTCCTTCAGGTAGCAGAATCTTCCTCTCAGTCAATTCCTAGTTTCTTCCATTTTATTGGGATTGCAGTTACATTCCAGAGGCTTATGAGTTCCCAAGGAATCTCAGGGTGAGTCTATGGAGAGGCTCTTTCTTAGCTGCACATCTCAAATCTGCTGATAGGTACATGTTTCTATCTGTCCTCAGTCATTGGTCCATTTAAGACACTACTACAATGCCCTTTATACTCATTCCACATGACCCCAAGCCTAGGGGCTCTTTGTTATTTATTTTTATTTTTTTTAATGCCTATAGCACCAAATGTTCCAAGGTGGTCTCTGATCCTGGTACTAACTAGGCCTGACCCTGCTTAGCTTCCAAGATCAGAAGAGATCAGGCACTTCAGGGTAGCATGGCGGTAGATGAGACACTTTTTGCAATTTCTGTTCTTCTCTTGGCGCTCTGTGTAAGTCTGATGAATCTGAGTGGGCAGGCAGGACACAGCATCATGGAGCTTCCAATGATGAGTGAGGTGCAGAGACAGAGAAAATGCTGTGTCATGGTGCAGAGAAACTCCAGGAGGTTGCCACTTCCGTGGGCCTTCTCCAGAAGCAAGCGGCACAAGTCTCTCTGCTTTCAGATCCTCTTGACTTACCTGGGCTTGTGCTAGGGAACACGTGTCAAAAATTACTTTTGCTTATTTCCCAGTTTCCTCTCCCTTGAGCAGAAAGCCTTGCACATCCACCACCCAACTTTTTTTTTTTTCTTATGCCCTGAATTCCCCCAGGACTAAAGCTTTTGGAATAATAATAATAATAATAATAATAATAATAATAGTAATAATAAATTCTTATCTCTGCTTCTTGATATAATAAACTTTCCCTAGGCATGGGGATGGGTGGAGCAGGAGAAGGCTCCTGGGGCATCCAGAAAAGAACATTAGTGAAAACATTTCTAAAATATCATTATTTACCAAGTTTTTCTCTTTCCCTTCAACACAATTCTACCAAGATTTTGCCAATAACATGTCTTAAGATCTATCTGGTATTTCTGAACTAGAGCAAATCTTTATACTCAAATTCCAAATATATAATTTTAGAATTTCTGCCAATATTTATATTTTATTGATAGCCTTGCATTAGGAATTTTATTATTCTAATTAACTCAAAATATTGATTGTGGAATAATATGTCTGGCCTTTAGCTACCACTATGTCAGTTTACTTTACAATTATCTTATCAAATCTTTTGTTACTCAAGATCAAATCAATCTGACTGGTTATTTAATTTACTTGGGAAAACTTTTTGGTGGCAAATCCTGTGTAGAAAAGTACAGTTCATTTTGGTGTCCTATCTAAAATTGGTAAAGGTGTTGTAAATCCTAAATTAGTACAGATTTTGAAGCTTTATAACCATGTCTGAGTGATGTCACAATAGCTAATTAAAAAGGAAAGATGATATGAACAACATTTTTTTACCATCATATATCTAACACAAATTTTAAAACTAAATTTTAAGGTTTATCAATTATTGCTACATTAATCTGGCATGAATAAACTACTATAAAACTCAGTGGCTCTAAACAATAACCATTTATTCTCACAGATCTGTGGGTTGGGTAGGCTGGGGCTTGGCTGATCTTGGCTGAGGTGGTTGGGGCAGCTCTGCTTCTCACTGCCCATCTATGCTGGCTCTGCTGCATACATCTCTCATCCTCCATGGACCAGCACGCTAGTTAGGGCAGATTCGTCTCATGATCTAAGAAGTAGCAGCTAGATAAGAGGACAACAAAAATTATGCAAGGCTCCTAGAAGCCTAGATTTGTAAATGGCACAGCGACACTTCTGCCCCTTTCTATTGGCCAAAGCAAATGATGTGACCCAGCCCAAAGTCATGAAGAAGTAAATTCATTAATGTTGAGGTCCTGGCATGGGTATGAATACTTCAAAGTGTAAAGAGCCCAAATCTACATTAAATGAATTAGTCAGTAAAGGCTGGTTTTTGGCTTTCAATTTTCGGTTTTTTAATATAGTACTTGAGATATATCCTTTACCATCTTTTATTTCATTCTCAGAAAACTTTATATAGTATTAAAAATCTTTTCAAAAAAAAATCTCTTAATCTTAAATTAAATGCAAACTTCTATATAAGGATTCTCAATTATAATGCTTGGCAGAGGGCCCAGACAGGTTACAAAATACATTCTCTTGTCTTAAAACAGAATGTGATTTTCAAGGTAGTTGACAGTTTATCGTACTTTCAAAAAATTAGACCAACGTCTTACATCATCTTCTTTGTCATCATCATTATTATTGTTTTGGATTTAGAACTCAATCTGATGAAATTTGTGATTCTTTGAAAATGTAGCAAAATTTTATCTCTCAAAGTATTCAAAATTTACAGACTTGATTTTTATTTTATCTGTAAATTTTTTAGTTTTTTTTCACAAATTACATTAAAAACAAAATCATAAAACAGTATGATTTGTTAGCATAAAAGTAAATCCAAACATTCAGAAAACACTAAACGATAAACAAACAATAATCACACTGACTTCTTTTTAAATTGTGCTTTAAGTCCATGCAAAATTCCAGGTCAATTTATCATCTCATCATGATGACATATAAGAAATCAAACCAACTGCCATGAAAATGGTTTATCTACCTTCCTTGATTATTTTAATAACTGCTTATGAAAGCTCTAACAAAATGATTATTTTAGCATTCTTTAAAGAGAGGAAGTCTCTTTATATTCAATTCTCTTTATATTCTCTTTGTATTCAAAAAGCATGATGCAAGAGGTAAATATATATTTAGCACATTACTTTCATCTAGGTAGATTTATATCAATAATACAAGTAATAATTATGTCCTATCTAATACAAACCTGAAAATATTGGCCATAGGAATTTTCAGAAAATTTGGGGTCATTACTGTATTACATCTGGTTGAGAGAAGTAGAGTATTTAGATATATGGGCAATGACTAAATATCCTATTCAAGTGAAACAAAATTGTGGCCACCCTTTAGAAATATAGAAATTCTATAAATCTTATTTAAAGTGTGACTCTCAAAAAATTTAATAGGATAATGAACTGTAATGTGGTATGATATAAGATATTTACCATTTTATAGTATACCATTAGAGTGTTTAAGTGGCATAGTAGAAACATCACATATATTATTTTACAAGTCATTAATTTCAACATTCCATTTTAACTATAATGAAATAATAAAGATAAAAATAATATTAGCCTCTGGATACTATCTTGAAATTATATTTAAAAATTGTACATTTTTCTTAAGTTATTGTAAATATTTGGGAGGAGTCCTCTACAAAAGCCCTTTGTTTTGTACCAACCCATCTGGCTTTAAGTCAGAGCTCCATTATTTAACAAAGGAAACTCTCTTTCCTTTTGGCCCTTTCTCTAGTAAATAAACTATTTACCAGAAGTTGCTTTTACCTGGGTGGAGTGGGAGGGGGAGGGCGGAGAGGGTGGGAATTTATCTCTACAACCACTACCTTCGAGGTAATGATGCTTAATCATAAAGTATTTCACTCTTTAAAAAGTATGTTCGTTATTGACTGGTCATTAAGTCGTCTTGTTTTTATAGAGACCTTTACTTTCTCATAATCAGTTGATGAGTTTGTTTTTTCACTAATTCCAGAGAAAATTTGTGATTGAAACATTGGCTTTTGTACATACTAGAGGAGGGGCTTTAATTTTGCACTACTGGCTTTGTCTTTAATCAATTCAGCTTACTTAGGAAGGAATGTGAATGTGTTTTAAAGTGTATATATGTGTGGAATTATAAGTTTTTTATAGAGCCGAAAAATGATTTCTCTGTTAGGTTCTTCTTTTCTCTGTCTGCAGCTACTTCATCTTCATCTCTCTCCAGGTCTTTCTCAAGATAATTTCTAGAGCCTTGCTACTTGAAGTGTGGTCCAGGGACCCACAGCATCTGCATCAGTATGGCCTGGGACTTCATTAGAAACCAGGATCTCAGGCCCAATTTTAGATTTACTGAATCCAAATCTGCATTTTGACAAGATTCCCAGGTTGTTCATATGCACATTAAACTCTGAGAAGTAGTGACCTAGAGGAAATTTGAAAATACACATTTTCTGAAGGTATTTTAAAAGACAGAAGCTATGCCCACAAATAACACTGCCCTATATAAGAAGCATGAATGAAGAAAAACTCACTCAAGTTCATGCATAAAAGAACCCTTTACATCATGGGAAGAGCAATAAAACCACAGCCTGGATGACTTGCAGGGAATCCCAATTCCTCCACAAGAGGAAGTAACATACTACTGAAGAAATGTTTGTAAGCAAATTGAAGAAAACATCATTTAAAGGGGAAGCCTTACAAGCTAAGTTAGCTAAGTTGCTAGCAGGGAACTGGAAGTTCTTTTCATTTCTATAAACTGAAGGCTTCTTGGAATGTGAAATCAAGAATTACGAACTGGGAAGCAGCCAAGTAATTTTTTTTTTTTTTGATTACGGAAGAGCTTGAGCTATATTAAACTCTCATATTAGCCACACCCAAAATGTATTATTGGCCTGTGGCAAGAATTAAGGCAGCACGGACATATTAAATTTATAAGAAGACAGAGCAGTTTCTTAGTGACTGCTTTGAAGTGGCCGGAACCTATTCTGTGCAAGGAAGCCCTTCATGCCGAGAAAACTTCATTGCACATTTTAGAAATGGGGGCGATTTTCCTTTCCAGTTCTGAATATTGCTTCAACTCTAAGAATCATAAAAGCTTTAAATGAATTCCTAGTCCATCATGCAGGGTAGAACCTGCTTGCCTCTGATCTGTCCCAAATAGATCAATGTTCATCATTCCCAAAGATCTTTCAGGAAAAATATTTTACAATTTTTTTTTTACCATGTCCCTTGTTTGGATATATTTATGATCACAATTTTGTTGTGTGTACTAACTTTAATAAAATTATCATTTAAGACAACTCCACTTAGGTTTTCTCTCTCTCAGAAAAAAGTAATTTTAATAAAGTTGTCTTTGTACAATATTTTCATGTTTCAGGTGGCTATTTAACCACCTTTAGAACAAATAATATTGACAACTCTGGTTCTTTTTATAGAAGTCTATTTTCAAATTTTTAATCATCAAAGAACCTTCCTCTCTTCTAATAAAATATATATAAATAATTCAGTTGATTGCTCTTTTGTTCCTTCTACATGATAACAATTTTTTTGCTGTTTTTTTTCTAATATTTTGATTATATCCATTTCTCCAATCATTTCATTCCCTTTATGGACCCAGCACACAGAGCCCATGAAATTGATTAAATATGCTAGACACTCTGTAGAGATTTTCATCTTGTTTATATTATCTAACCCTAAATAATGTGTGCTATTCCTGTGATTTCTCAGCAAGGTCATATATAAACTGTAGAAGAAGATTTGTTTGAATCTTATGCTTCTTTTTATACATTTCAATGTCATGTATTCCTATTTTTAATATTGCTCCCTATTTTTATATTGACTAGTTTACTCTTGCCTTTGTGTGAGAAAACATGTATGTAAAAAATATTTGTCATTACAGACATTTTCATCTGGTGATTTCTTTATTTTGGTACATTATAGTTTGGTACAAAGTTTCAATCAGAAAGAATATTAAACTTGATAATTTAAGACAAAATTCTAAAGAAAACAAGATTATATTGTGTGATCCAATTAATTTTTCTTTGTGTCATAGCAAAACATTGTAAACCTTCACCCTTCAAAGACATCTAAAATATTCAATTAACTAGACTGGATGAGAGTAGGGAGGAGAAGAAAGAGGAAAGGAAAAAAAGAGTGGCTGGATCTGGGGTGGCCATTGCCAATGATGAGAAATGCAAAGTTTACAGGGGTCCAGCATAACCATTATTGTAAAGCAGAGGCAGCATTAGTATATTAGATGTGAATGAAAATTAGAGAGAAAAAATGAGCATAGGGATCACAATACTCATTACCACTATAGAAAAATATTTATTAAAACTTTACATGTGTAAAATGGAATCCTATAATATTCTGTAATATCATCTAATACCTTAGTAAAAATTACATATATATGGAGATATTTTTGTATATATATAACTTCTTAGTCATATAAATATATACATACAAATGCTGATAATGTGTAGGGAAGCTATCACACATACACTGCTATTGCAATTATAAATTGTAAAAAACTATTGAAAAACAGTATGATAATATATAACTAAGCCATTAATGTGATTTTATACATAAATTCAGTTTTTCTGCTTGGAAATTTATCACGAGCAAATTATTCTATAGGAGGAAATTAAATTTGCATATGTTTTTTTCCTTGGGATTTCCAAAATAAAATAACTGACAATAAGGTTGCCTCACATATTTAAAGATGTACAAACTAACAAGAATTCTAACTTCATAAAGATATAAAATAAGGCCCTAGAAAAATACATGCTTTGTTTAAATAGAAGTTATCACCAAATTATTTATATTTTGTGTCAAGGTGTCTAGTATTGAGAAATATCATCTTTGTGTTTTTTATACATATTAAGAAAGTTTGTTAAAAGTAGTTAAATTTTATGAAATTTACAAAACATAGGAATAATGATATTTGAAAAAAAGGACACCTTTTTGACATTAGCTGGAGTTTAGAGCCTGGAGCACAGATCATACAGAGAAGAAAAGAGTGTGCCAAGGAAAGCAGGGTACTGGGCTGGGAGAAGCTCAGGGATTAGAAAGGGGGCAGGGTTAGGAGGGTACAGGGAGCCCAGATACCAACATGAGGGGAGCTCTAACCATTGAGGACTTGGAATTTCCTCCACTGATGGGAGAAATGGGAAAAAAGGATGCTTCTCAGAGTATGAAAGGTGACATGACTGAATGATGAATAAAAAAGAAAGAACAGCCATGCACACATTCTAGAAATAGTTGATAATCTCTATATGGATTAAGAGCTTGAAATCTGGTGTCAGATTCTCTTGGCTCAAATTCTAACTTCCAGTGTGATCTTGGGAAAATTCTTCAACTGCAGAACATCAGTTCTCTCATCTGAAAAATGTAGATGATAACCTACATCATGGGGTTACTGTGCAGATTAAATAAATACCCAGCAGATAATAAATGCTCAACCAACATAAATGTTATTGTTTGTATCAGAGATCAGGATTCCAACCCATTTCCTTCCCAGTAAAAGAAGCATGTTAATCCTTGTCACTTGACTCACTGGGTAATGGTGTGTTGATCCCTGCAACTTTCCAAATGATTCCTTGTTTCACTGCCCCAGTTAGCTGAGCCAGCAGTTGGCTGGAACTGCTGCGCCCTTCAGCTAGAGAAGCAGGACCTACTTACTGCCCTTCTTATCCCTTTTGTTACTGGCAGGTGCTTGATGACAAGCTTCTCATAGACAGGGAAAGAAGAGAATGCTCCAGAGATGACCTGTTGCTCTGATCTCCTCCTGATCCATTTATGTCTGGGAGAGATATTTACCCAGGGTTACGTGCCATTTCTCACTTTGAATTATGTCTCTTCCTTTTTCATAATTCTCCACCCCTACATTTTCCTATAATGGCAAAATGACTTCTCCAGCCACGCAGCCAAGCTGAGTGACCTAACACGTCCTAGTGCAGGCAGATAGGTGTCTCTGTCCTATTTTTGGATAATTGTTGAAGTGGTGTCCTCTGATTTCTCTGACTGCTGCATGGTCTCCTTTCTTTGCCACAGATACGTTGCAATAGTCAACAGCATAGAGAGGCGAAGGGGAAGAGAGACAGATGGTTACAAGTTGTAGTTCAGTTTTCATTTTAACTTTTGCTTTTTTCTGCAATTCTCTTCAGGGGACATGGTTCTCGCAGAGCCCTCACACCTCTCCCAGGGACCTTTTCATAGGCAACTTTCCTTTATTGAAAAGTCTTTAGCTGACTTCAAATCCCTCCACCACTGTTCTATTTCCATTGCCCCTTCACTAGGAGTTCAACAGCAAACTGTGAAAGGTGAGGATTGTGTCATTGGAGACTCCTGTTTTCCCTTTTCTGTCCTGATTTTCTGTTTGGTGGCTCTCTTTTAATCAGTGTACGGTGCTCTCATACGGTTCTCTGCTCAAGGCCCTCATGTTTGGGTCTTGTATGTAGTTTTCAGTATCTCCTTTTCAGAACGTTCATTCATACTGAAGTAACAACTGACTGCTAATTGAAACGTTACCCCACCCAAAGAATATCTTTCACTTAAACAAGCATCTAGGTATAAGATTCCAATGGTGGCATTTCAGATGCAGTTCAAAGAAAGAAGCTGAAGAGTGATTTAAAATGATTTAAAAATACAACAGATGCCTTCTTTTGCTCATTTGGTAATTTGAGGTGATCAGCAAGGGAAAATTGGGATGATTAAATTATGAAAGCCCTAATTATTTTTATTCTTAAAAAATATAACTTGATTATCTAGTATATCCTTATCCTCTGCTCCATCCTCCTTCAGTTTCTTCCCTTGTCTTCTACATACATATATACCTTGAAGGAAACAAAGTTGCAAGCTGATTATTTATAAGATTTCACCATTATGCCATTTAATTTGTCCTGGATTCAAATGAGACAACATATGGGACTGTGTTTTCTAAACTGTAAAATGCTATAAAAATAATGTTTTAGTATTATAAATTTCTAAATAGGAAATAGCATAGTAAAAGAAATATCAACATTCTAAACTGCCAGAAAGTATGTTTCCAAACCAATTTCTGAGTGTTAGTGTTTCCTACATCTGAAGATGTGAAATAAAATTAAGAGAATTGAGAATAAGAACTGGCAATATCCCAAAAGTTGAAAATACACCTGGAATGCTTACGTTTGTTTTGGTTTTACTAACTTAATGATTCTTGAGTGAGAAACTGGTGAGAAGAAAAATCTTATTAGAATCAGTACATTTCAAACCTGTCTTACAAATGAAGAAGATTATGAAGTCAAATGTGATTCTTACTTTGGCTCAGAAATCATCCCAAGTTTTCTTCAATTGTTTATTCACGTAGTCATTCATTCTGAAAATATTGATGGAGCTCAATTAGGTGCTTGGCACCATCTTAGAATCCCAGGAAACAAGGATGAAGTCGTGTTTTTAGACCTAACTTGCAATCTAGTGGGATTTGTTAACTGGGTTAATTTTACCGTATGATAAAACATAATAGGAATTTGTACAGAAGAGGCACTTGATGTGGAGGAGTTTTAGAAACAAGAGGGATTAGACAGGCCATGAGGAGAAGAGTGATGCTGGCATGAATATGGGAGAGAGCCAGGCACCCAGGAGCAGCCTGGGCACCTCAGTGAGGGCTGAAGGAAGGAGTTGCTGAAGATGATGAAGGGTTGACAGTGAAGGCCTTCTATACATTACTCAGGTGTCTGGATTTTATTCTAAGAGCAATCACACATACAACTGATAGTTTTAAGCAGGAAAATGACATGGGAGGATTGATGTGAGCACTTTTTTTTTTTTTCTTTTTGCAGGGGAAGATGGATTGGAGATGATCATACTGAAGGTTGGGGGTGAGGCCAGTCAAGAGATTGTGGTAACTAGCCAGGCCAAAAATGAAGATAGCAATAATTATGGTGGTATAGCATTGATTTTAGTAGAAAAATCTTCAAATAAAATTAATTTTAATTAATTTAAAATACAGAGTAACATTTTTATGAAAAATGTCAATAATAAAAGCTTGGAATTGTTATAAGTCTAGAAATCCCTGTCACAAAGAACCAAAGCCACATACACAGTCTCATAATCAACTGAAGAGTGAAAGCAAATGTACTAATTATTATATTTAAATCACACCAGCCCTCTAATTGATAGAAAATTTATGAGTTTTAAAATTCTTGGACTGGATAGATTGGTTTGCATATATACATAGCCAACTTTCCATCCTACTGAAGTCACAGAAAACAATGTGTTAGAATCCTCCTTAGAGATATTTTAGTCCAATCCTTTTATTGAAGATAAGAAAATTGAGACCTCCGAGATTAAACCATTTGCAGGAGGTTCTCAGCAATAAAAGTGCTGGGACTGGAATCCAAATGCTTGAGCTGGAGAGTAGGGCTCTTCTTTTTCTTTGTTTTCTTTTTTTGAGATTTTTTTAATATTAAAATTATTGGGGTGACACTGGTTATTAAAATCAAATAGGTTTAAAGTGTATGATTCAATAATATGTCATATGTATGTTGCGCTGTGTGCCAAAAGTTTCCCAAAAAAGGCCTCTAAATAAATTCATGGGATGTGCATAACTACTGAAAAGAGACTTTTAAAAGTTTGTTGAAACTATAAAGAGTATTTTAAAAAGGCAACACCTGCTTTGTTATTAGAAGTTGGTCAGTTTTCCAGATTGACTGACAAGAAAATCTATGCCAATATCAGCAACTACTCTTTACATACTCACTTTCCAAAAATAATTTTGAAATCTAGTCTGGTTTCATGGTATCAGTATTCAAGTACATGTGATTTAAATCATTTTATTTTCTTATTTAAAAAATTAAAAACAGAAATATCAGTTTACTTAGGATTAGCAAGAGACTTTATTTCATGAAGAAGATGAAATATGATGGGTTTGTGAACAAGCTATTCCATACTATTCATCAAATGACAGAAAAATTTAAAGGGACCCCGTTAAATGCTGGGAAAACAGAATTAAATTACCCATCTCATATTTTTTTCACAAATATATTCCTGAATAAGCACTAACTCATGCATTTTTTCTATCTGTTGTGAGTTATTAATAAGGTAAAATTAATTTAACAAGGTTCTTTATTGATCAGTTCTATATTTAATGTAATAAAAACAATAAATACATTTTATGAGTTTTTAGAAAGTTTATTATGGATATTGGGAAAATCTTGTTACCTGCCTCTCCCCGACACCAGCTAGAAGAACAAACATGTTTGCATATGAAACCTGGATCCACTTGGTACAAAATTTCAGTATTTGAAACAGTTAATGGCAAATCTCAATAATAATTCATTTTGAAAGTATTCAATGCTTTTCGGAAATAAGAAAATCATATGTGTCACTTGTTAAAAGTTAATAGGTTTTTTTATATGACTATGTGTATATATTTTGACTTTAAAACTTGCCAATAGCTATTTGAAAAGACAGAAGCTCATGATCTATTTAAATAGATATTTTATTAATCAAATACTTTAGCCAGTCAACATGTCCAAATGTTTTTTTAAAAAAACACTTTAAATACAGGGTGTAATTATAAAGTCGTGAAACTGACTGACCTTTTTAGCTATCATAATAAAATCTATAAAGTCAAATGAGTGGTAATGCTTTAAATTAATAATCATGAGGCCTGTACCTAAGGATGCTATAATGGCATAAGATAGTTTAAAAAGTCTCTTAAAAAAATATGGGTTTCATAATTTATTCATTTGCTCTGGTCCCCAATAGTATTCCACTTTGATCATCCTTTATATTTACTACTCCTGGCAATTTGGAAATATAAAATTAATCTTCATTGAATGATTATTTGTCCTCCATGAAGATATTCAAAGGAATGTTAATTCAGGTTCTGAGAGTAATTCTGAAATTTGAGCATTTATACAATTTTAAGTTGTGTAAATTATAGGAACCACTCACAACATAGGCAACTTGTGCACATGCCTATCATTTTGGAATAATGAGATTTTTAAAACAAAAGCGACTCAAAACATTGAAATAGGATTCTAAAGTTCAAAAATGATAAGAATAATTGTATACTATGTAACAAAACCCATATTAGACAACATATTAAAAGTTTGTAGCTGTTAGTGTTTAATTCATATATAAATCAGTAGCATGGGCCCAACAAGTTGACAACTTTCTTGTAAATCTATATGAATCACTATAGTTAAAATTGTATTTAAGTGTCAGAAATAGCTTTTATTGTAAAATATTATTAAACAGCACCAATGTTGCTTGAAGGTAAAGTGAAACATTAATAGGAATGCAGCAGCATACATGTTGAATTTCTGGCTAGACAAAATAAGAATTAGATACAGATTATTTTAAGATCATACCCAGATAAACATTAGTTATAAAACATTTCAGGGTTTTCTTAGAAAAGTTAGAAAGAATATCCTAGTATATTGCTCTTTTACATTCTATCCCCAGAGAAGATATATATCTTTACATAATCAAGACAATGTAATCTCACCAATGAAGTTCCTGGTGAAACATACATTTACTTATTCTATATATTAGCTCAATAAGATCATAAATATAATAACAGTACTTTAAAGCAGTCTAATTAGAGCAACATTTAATATTAAGTGCAAAATATACAGTAAAATAAAACATCTTGTTAAATAGGCTTGTAGGTTAACAATACCTTATTTAAAGGAACCCATTTGCTTGACTCTATTTTCACATTTGTTTTACTATATTTGATAACCCCTATCACCACTGAACACTTTTGTTATTGCAATCTCTAGGATCTTTGTATATCTTATCTCTGCTAAGTATGCCCATTTCTTTACCTGCCAAGGCAATTTAAAGAATATTACTTCCAGAGTAAAAAAAAAAAAAAGAATTCCTCTATTTTTATGGCAGTTGTGGACAAAAACATTATATTATTTGTGAGAAATGTCCCTTGATCATAATAAATTCATCATGATAAAATGTATATTTTTATACTAAAGCAAAAACTATCTGCCTTTAAAATTAAGTGTTGCCAACCTACTGTATTATTCTCATTATAAAGTTAGACATGAAACCCTTGGTTATTAATGAGAAAAAGCATTATTTGGAAAGATTTGCCAATAAACATTTCTAACTGTGGTTGCCCATCTTAATAGTTTTCTTAATTAGAACAGTTGGGGAATGAACAGAACAGTAGTATTTTTATGTTATTACAACGAAGAAGTATTACAGTATCCAAATCTCCAGACCTGGGGTCCAAGTGTTCAGTCATGGCTCAGCTGCAAGCTGACAGAGGAGAAGATGCGTCCTACACTTGTGGACAATGGAGCAATGAGAACATCTGTCACACTCTTCCATATTGTCTGCACTGAAGGCAGGACCATTAGGCAGGTCTTGACAAAAGGCATTATAATCCTGGAATGGAGGAAAACAGATGTGTAAGGATTATTGGTGTTACCATATAAGGCCACTGACTCTTGCATATGTGTGAAAAGATATAATAATGGACTACTTCACCTAAATTTGGTTGAACTTTTGAAACAATTAAAAATGACCCAAATAATGATGAGATGCACAGAAGACATATTGCTTAAAGAAACAAACAGGCATGTAGATGAGAAACAATAATCTTTTCATTGGTGCCATGCTATCTGAATCAGTAGAACAAAAAAATAAATAATATCATGAATTTATATACCGGACCTCTGCACCTAAGCATTAATCTGCTAAACTCTTCATATTTCCCTGTGGTTGTATTTCCTGAGCCTTTCCTGTCACCTCATTCCACTTCCCTCTCCCCTGGGCCAGGCAGGGTTGGACACTCCTTTTCTTTGTGTTTCTAAAGTACTGAAACGAACTTCTTAATGCTCAAATTTACCAAAAAGTATCATAAATGAATTCTAATGGTTCTGTCTTTTCTTCTAGTGAGGCCATCCTTGACCCTTGGTAAATGTTGGAGCTGAAGTGAATTTAGCATTCTGTTATCGTTTATTTTTATTTTCCATAGTAATTACATGCACTGAAAAAGGCTGTGTGGTATAGTTAAAAGAGACCTGCAATGATATCAGAACTCTTAGGCAGGAAAAACTGGACTTTAATGAAATTATTTTTTCCATATGCCTTTTCTTAACATACGCGCATCTTCCCCTATTCCTCAGGCTGGTTTTCTGTGTAATCCCCTGAGTAATGTTTTCTGTTGTAGTGGTGCTCTTTGAGCACAAAAAATATCCGTAAATTCTCAGGCATTGCTGATAGCCTCAATGGATTTTTTACTATTACCTGGGTTGGTACAAGGAAATGAGGTTGATTTTCTTGGTTTGCTATTAAAATGTAATTTTAAATAAAAGTCTCTTGTACTTAGCTCAAAGTAAAGGAAAGATAAGAGAACTGTCTGACTGGGTCATTTTTAGAATACTGAATTATTCATATTGACTTAACTTATGTTTTGTTCCAAGCACTAAAGACTTGAAGCAATCCTTAAAGAGAATTAATTACTAGGTGTTTCAGAGCTAAATAGTTGAATAGAAACCTGAATGATGGCAACTTTTGACCTCTTATTCCATTATGTTTCTCATTTTATCTGTGGCTTTGGGTAAATCACTACACATTAAAGTAAGAACAGGAAATCTTACAGACTGGCTATCAGTATTAACATGTATGCACCCTTAAGATGTCTATATGATGCTGTCATTATAATGAATAATAAATAGAACTATTTTGAAGTCAGAATACATAATGAAAACAATTATAACAAAATAATCTCAAATTCACAAACTATAAGACTTAAATTTATACCAGAAAGCTTCCTAACCAAATCCACTTCATTCAGAATATATTTCACTTTCTTTTCTTCCTTAGGCTAAGGAATTTTCTGTCCCCATAACTTGTTAGGTGCCCATGTCCTAAGTGGGAATTAAACTCAGGACAAAAGTAGATTTTCCAGTTCAGCAGAGTGCCAGAGCTCACATTCAAGGACTTCAGTTTGTTCAAAGGATGTGGTGAGCTCATTTTAATTTTATTTTCTTTAAGTTGTTAATTTGTTCTCTCATTATGGATCAGAGGACCCAATGATCCTTTGATAGTGAAATCATGTCCTCAACATCCGAAATAGTTCCCTTTCTGAAACTCCAGGCAATTTGAATTGATCCAGTCTGATAATTTATAAGATTATATATTCTTCTATTGAATAATAAAACCCTTAGGACAAAGACTTTTATTTAGCTTTGTATTAACTATATCATCATGCAGATTGCATTGTTATAGCAATTTGCTTCTGGGAAATTAAGCTGCTACTATTGCATTGCCATCAGTGGGACCACGCGTTTGAATTGCATCCCAGCAAAAATGAGGGGTAAGGTTGCTCCAGCCACATTTCTTTGGTATGATTTACTTATGACCAATAACCTGCAGTTACCAACTGGAGGCTGTCTCAGGAGACTTGGATCCTAATGACGTAGGTACAACATCACCAGACTGAGTTCTAGGTATTTGTTGATGTTGTTGTTGTTTTGTCTAAAGAATCTAAAATTAGATCAGTTGTGATGATGTGATGTGGTTGGAAGATCGACTACTTCATATTTTCATAGTTTTGGTCACAAACTTCCTGGTAAAACAATGAACTCCCACTCTTTATCAAAAAAGAAAAAAAAAAAGAAAAAGGAGTGAAAATAAAGAGAAACAGGTTTGTTCTATAAAGCCTCTCCTTGATCCATTCTTACCATGTAACAGGGATGTAGTCCATTAATGATAAATCTGTTTAATCAAGGTATAAACTAACTTTTAAGCATTTTATTTGCAGTTACTCCTCTACTTGCAATCACGGCTGCCTGATAACAAATGTATGATGGTTAATTATTAATGTCATACACGAATGTAATTTGAAAAACAAGCTAAAGTTAAATAATACATTTTATGTGGCTGAAAAAGAAGTGGTTTGATGATTCACCATTGGAAGCTCCACACAAAAACGCTTAGCATTCTCAGAAGAGCCAGGTGGAAAGAAGCATCATTTGGTTAATTGTAGTTATATCTTTCCACCATTTAGAAAATGAGAACGCTTTTGTTTTCAGTTCTTCCACAAGTGCTTTAGAAAAACCTAGCTTTGTTGACTATAAACACGGCACTCTCTATTTCCAAATAGCTTCATAGCCAACACTTCTTATTATGCTTTGTGGTTACTCAGTTTTTCACATTTTCGAAAGTGAGAAAATGACATAGAGGTTTAGATAATTAGGAATCCAAAATTTCATAGGCTACTTAGGCATCTGTAAAAATCTATATGCTAAATGTCAAAATATGAGCTAACTGTATAGATCTGGCTTTTGTAGATCTGCTGATATATAAAGCAAAGATTTTCATTTCTTTGTCAGTTTTTTGGCACTTTCAACATAGTTTAGTTGTTTATAACCTTTAATGATCAAAAGAATTGGTATTCATTGTTTATCCTTTACTTATATGGTGAATTTTTATTTATTTTTTAAAAGCCTTTTAAGACTCTTTTCTCTCTACAAGGACTTCCCCATGTCTCCCTCCTCTTTGACAGATTTAAGTGAGTTTCTTTAGTACCTACCTCTACCTAGCCAGGTGCCCTGATATACTGGGAGGAAGTTGAAGGCAGATCCTCTTATTCATCCTGGGCCCAGTGCCCCACACAAACTATTCAATAAATTTCCTTGGTTGCACTAAATAGCTAGCTGACTAACGAAATTGATTCAGATAAAGGAGAATGAGAATAACTTTATAACTTTTAACAACGGTCTGTGTTACAGTGTAGCAAATACCATATCAAGTGATTGAGAAAGGCAGGGAGGCATCTGGAGTTATCATTTCACCAGGAAGGCCTTGAAGTACAAGCTCCGCAACTATTGCCATACTAGAGATAATCTGAATGTTCTTCCTCAAGCAGATGTCTTGTAAAAAAAACAAAACTTCTTGGTAAAATATGACATTTTCCTTTAAAATTTTAAAAATGCTTTTAACTGTTCTCCAAAGATATGTGATGCATTTTGTGTGAATTATTACTCAAAACATCTGAGCAGTGTTCCAGTAAGTTTCTGTATTTATTTTCCCTTTAACTAGATGCCACTACTTCCATTTGTTCCTCATAGGTAAAAAGTTAATTTGGACGCCTTCTCATTTCACTATCTTGCAGTTTGAGTTTTCATTAATTTGTGCTTGGGGGCGGGGCGGGGCTCATCTGAACTGCAGCACCTTGAATCTCCTCTGGTCTCATCCTGGCCATTCCTCCGTGGCAAGATTGGAGCAGCCCCTCTATAGCACTGCTTAACAGGTCTGACATCCCTGTCCAGTGCTATTGCCACTGGCATTCTGCTCAGAGATTACTTTTGTTTTACCCCAAGCACAGGTGGTGACTGAATAAAAGGTGATGAAAAAAATAAGAGCCCTGCCCAAAACCACAGGCACAAGTCATAACACAGCCCCATGAGAGAGCAATCTGTGGCAGGAAGCTTGGCCTCCAGTCAGCGGGGCCTTAGATTCAAAGGAAAATCACATCCGAGGACAGAGGGACATTCCTTCTTCTATTTAAACTCCTAACTCAACCTATGATTCTAAAGAAAGCACACTGCCTTACAAGGCCTTCCATTCTTACCACTGTATCTGGAGCTGATGTGAATTCCTCCCCCTGCGAGCCCACTTGGAGAGGGGAGGTCAGGGCGCAGGTGGCAAAGAACATTCCTACGTTTTAGAAAGCTTGTCCACCCCGTTGTGCCCATTCTCACCAGATGTGCAGACAGCTGAGGGTGGCAAAGAGAATTCCTGCAGCAAAGGCCAAGGGGATAGCCAGGAACACTGTCAGGAACTTGTATATCACATATTTGCTGACTTCAAAGAGGGCATGGCTGCAGATCCACACTTTGTCAAAGGAGTGCGCAGACAAGGGCTCCGCGATTACATCTTCGAAGCCCACCTGCGGGAGAAGCAACAAGAAAAGACTTGCTAGGATGCCCTATCTTCTGTTAGGGTCACGGTAGGCGCACAAGAATTCGGCTGAGAATTCCTGGCTACGCAGGCAGCCAGCGGCTGGTGGATTCCGGGTCACGGACCTCGCAGGGGCTGACCCAGTGGTGAGGGAGAGGAGTTAGGGGAGAGCTACAGGGGACACCCGCATGCCCAGTCGGTTGCGGGGGCATTGGACCTGCCTCAAGCTCAGGTTACAACCCACCCCAGGCTTCACCTTGAGATGTGAGTTGAGCCTGTTCGGATCCCGATCCTGGCCGGAATCCGCGAACTTCTCGGGGTCGGCGTAGTCTAAGCCGCTGTGGCGGCTGTAGGAGTCGTCGTCCATGAAGAGCTGGACGTCCGCCTTCTCGGTCTCCAGCCCCATCGCTGGCCTCGGTGCGCGGCGGCTGCAGCCCGGCGGCGCGGATCCCGGCCGGCTGGGCCTCTCCTTCCCGCCGCGCCCGGCCCCGCCCCGCCCCGAGCGGCCGGGGCGGCGGCCGCTTCCCGCTCGCGGCTCCTGCTCCGGCCCTGGCGCGACCCGAGCTCCGCCCCGCGGCCGGGACCAGGAGGCGGGGGCCGGACGCAGCCCGCGACGTGGCTCCGGTCCCGCGCGCTCCGCTGCTTGGCGGGGTCCCGGCCAGCCCCCCTGGCCGGGAGCACAGGAAATCGCCCCAGCTAGGCACAGCCCGGGCCTGCCGGCCGGGCGAAGCGTGTCACCGGGACGGGGACCCGCGTTCGCCCCACAGAGGCCTGGGTCACAGCGCTAGACGCCTAGCACTGTGCTGCTTAAGCACTGGCAGGTTGTCCCAGGGATGATGGACTTACTGGAAGGAGGCAGGTGGGCGGTGGTGAAGAGCCGGGGGTTATAGAATCAGAGACTGTCTTCTCCTCTTGGCCCTACCGTTTACATTGTGTGCTACAGACCATCCGGGAACCTCAGTTTCCACCTCATAAAATGGGAGCAATGGTACCTCCTTCACAGAGCTATCGCGTGAGAATTAAGAGTTAATTCATGTAAAACTGTCACATGGTCCCTAACACACAGTATGCTTCTAATCCGCATTGTTTCTGCTGCCCTGTGAGATAAGGAGCCATGACACACCTGACTGCCAGGTCACTCCGCAAGTGCCAGGGCACTCAGCAGTTTATTAGCTATTCGGCTATCTCACTGCGCAGTGTGTGAGCCTGCTGGAAGCGCGGTGAAGATATGGAGTTGGGTAAGTGAGGCCCCTGTTGTAGGAGTTTGCACTTTCAGACCAGGGAGAAAGGTCTGATTCTTTTTCTTCTAAATTATGACTCAAATTTCCTTTGAATCAGACCCTATTCAAAGACTTCTGATATCTTCTAAGGTGGACTCACATCTGCCATGGCTTTTCAGGAACCATGTAAACAAACCCTTAGCATAAAGCCACACTGCAAAAGATGAACCAGCCTGCTCACTACTCACTCAAAAGCTTTTAGAAGGGAGTGGTTTGCATGTTCATAAAGGGTATAAGGGCTGTTGGAGTGTATTGGGGGATGAAAAAGGCTTAGTGAAAACTTGCCAAAAGCTAAATAATGGGTCTTAGACTTGAGGAAAGAGGAGGCTGCAGCTTGATAATAGCCTAAGACATGGTAGGAACGCAGTTAGGTGGTGCTGAATACAGTGCAGTTGGAACTAGCTGCACACATCAAACCCCTTTTTGTGAACTGGATTTGAAGAATTACCTCTTCTGAAGGAAAAAAGGCTATTTTTGAAACAACAATTACAAAAAAAGAGCAGGGTCTGAATTGGACAAGTATTTTGGACCCAAAACACAGTATTTCTAATTAAGCAAAACTTACCTACTGCTACTACTGCATATGGATGACAGTTTTGGAACAATGTATAGTGTCGCACTTAGATCTCATGCCCCTCCTTATTTAGAGGTGGTCCATCTTGCCCTTTCCCTTCTTTCTTACTTTTCTCTCACAATTTTATGTTTAATTAATTCCAAAGTGATGACTTAGACATTCTGCTTATTGTTTTTTTCTGTCCTTCTCTACCTCCTCCATTCACCTGGACAGGCTGACTCTGAAAGTTAAAACTCTTCTAGAGTTTTTGCCCAACAACTGTTTATAACAAAGTGAAGAGAAGATCTTAATCCTTAAGGAAATCTGTAATATCAATTACCAGGACATGAAAAATAAGTGAGTTTACAGCTAACTAACATTTTGTAAAAATTTGTTTTTCTTAAATTTATAACCCCAGATTTTAAGACAGTTCATCCAAAGAAGAAAGTCATTCTTGTAGTACTGATGGAAAATCTGGCAATCTGAATCTGGCATTGGGACTTCTTTCCTTACTGGTTTATTTTTTTTTTTTATTAAATGGCCTGAGCACATTTCCATTTCCAATGGGGTTAGTAACATATTTGCAATAGTTTTTACAAGTAATTGCCCACCCCCCACCATCAGGCAGTGGGGGTAGGAGGCCAAAATAGGTGAAATTAACATGGTCTTAATAGGACAGCTTAAAGATTTATTTATAATATGATAGCTATCCAGGAAAAAGTGTCTCTAATACCTAAGTTAAAAGAAACCCATCTAGGTTTGTTCTATGAGGCATACGACTTAAGAGTAGGATGCATGCATGAAGTCATTCATTTATAAATTTTTTATTGAGCACCATGCCCCCCAGTAGGTTGGGTCTGTGTGAGGTTCTTATTTTGATGAAATTCTTGTTCATTTTATCATTTTAGTACATACAGTTTTTGAGAGGAGCTATCAAAATAATTTTTCTTATCCTATTAGTAAATGTTCAGAAAAATCTTAATTACTATTTTTTGCAAGGTGTTTAAATCAGCGATTACCACAGCAAATGTCATCCTCTGTCCACTAATTTAGGGGTCCCCAACCTCTGAGCCATGGATGGGTTCCAGACCATGGCCTCTTAGGTACTGGGCCGCACAGCAGGGGGTGAGCAGCAGGTGAGCTAATGAAGCTTCATTTGTATTTGCAGCCGCTCCCCAGCACTAGCATCACTGCTTCAGCTCCAGCTCAGATCATCAAGCATTGGGTTCTGATAGGCATACCAGTCCCTGATGCCAAAAGGTTGGGAATCACTGCTCTAACTGAAGGGAAGATCTTTCAGGAAGAGAGAAGAGAGGAGGTGGGTTAGTGCTAAATGGCTGAGCACACTCTAGTATCTCCCAGACCATAGGCTTACTCTCCAGTAAGCCTTCTTTAATTTAAAAGAAATTGCTCAATGATCAAAGGAACTAAAAAAATTTCATAATAAATCTATACTAGTGTATTTATCTTCTGGCTGTTATCATAGCTTCTGACAAGAGGGCCTAGTTTTCAGATGGCATATCCATATGTTTGAAGAACAACTTGTAATAGATTAGTATTTGTGAGTAGGATAGTTTATAACTGTTTTGTTCCTTACTGTTCTCAGAATAGTGTCTAAAAAAGACGGTTACTTTTCTGGTTCATTGAAAATTTTTTGTGAATGCTTTTCTGAATAAAAATATTTTCCTCCTTTTTTTTTTTAGAAGCGATAAATGCATCATTTGTTTTCCCTATATAGTTTCATACAGTTTTACAAAGGGTCCGTTTTTCAAATTGCCTTTGCACAAACTGGTTATTAATGAAAATAATAATGACTCTTGATTTCACCATTATTTAAAGCATTGGGATTAGACCAGAGTTTCTCAGCCTCGACACTTGATATTTTGGTCCAGATTATTCTTTGTTGTAGGGTCTGTTTTATGCATTGCAGGATGTTTAGCAGTATCCCTGGCTTCTCCCCCACTAGATGCCAATAGCACTCCCCAGTCATGACAACCAAAAATGTTTCCAGACTTTGCCAAATGTCCCCTGGGGACCAAAATTGCCTTTCCCCCTTTCTTGGGCTGAGAACCATTGCATAAGACATTGTTGAAACAATTCTTTATGTGAATGGGGAAATTTAAGCTCCAGCTGTCCATTTCATTTACAAACCCATGCTGAAATCTGAGAATTATAATACCAATTTGTCAGAAACTCCAGGGATTTTTGAAATTAAGTTTAAGGATATTTGTTTGTCCTGTAATATTTTCAGAAGAACTAGTTACCACCAATTAATAGCAAGTTTTCAATAAAATGTTAGTATTATTTGAGAGATATTTATACCTCATTAAGAGAGCATCAAGAAGCAACTGGTAGGCCCTGACTACCTTCCAGCCTCCTGCACTTTCCTAACAAAGACAGGACTGTTTGAATAATTATAGCTGGACAAACAGAGATTTGAGACTTCTTGATTCCATCTCAAGACTGTAAAATTTAGTAATTTTTGACACTCTTAGGCCATCAAATAGCTTTTGCAAGTTTTAGATGACCTGAAGAGTCCATGGGCTCGATAGTAGCATGGCCAGGTTGTTGCTAACCATGTACTTTAAACATCCATTCCCAGACTTGCTTGCTGTCAGCAAGGACAAAGCTTGAGAATTTTGGAAAGACCTGTAGTCCTATAGGTGCCATTCTCTGTGGATAGTGGGCTTTGCATGAACTATGCCTTGCAGAACTCCTAATCTCCCTACTCCTTTGTCAATGTATCTTTTCATCTTCTTTCACTTCCCTCATGTCCTTGCAATTATCCGCCTCCAATGCACAAGACTCCCCACCCCCCCAAAAAAAAGATGTTTAAAGAAACAGATTTTTAAAAGTCTGTTATTAAAGTTGTTCAATAATCAACTTTTGTGGAATTGTGCCAGAGAGGTTTATGGCCTGTAATGAAAGCTTGTTCATCTTTTTTCTTACCTATCACTTGTCTTTTTGGCTATATTCTGGGTAAAATTAGCCTTGTACCAGTGAACCATGGAATTTTTGGTTTAATATTAAGGACAGTAGCTTTTTTGTAGTTGGTATCAGCTGAATGTCCTGGGTATTTTAAATAGCACCTCCTCTGGCCAAATACCTCTTTTCATACTCAAGATTTTCAAAATTAACTGTTTGGGACTACTCAGATCTTAGAAATAGATGAGGAGGAAGGTATACTCTTGAAAAGTCTATATTCACAATTAGAGCTGATAGGTCATTCCATTCTTATTCAGAATAATGTATGACAAGTAATTTTAGATTTATTTTATCTTGTTTTCCATAAGTAAAGGATGTTCCTGTTTAATCTTTTGAGTATCCCATTGATTTCTGGAATACTGTATATATAAATGAAACATCTCCATAGAACTTTGATAGTTTATCTTTCCAAAATATGAAATAGGCATTAATTAACTTATGGTGAGCACTAATTTTCAAATTAAATTCTTAATAAGTATAACTCCCTCTATATTCAAATGAAACATATTTCTGCAAAGCCGCCAAAGTTGCATGTTCTCCAAATACCAAATATATTTTATTGAAAACTTGCTATTAATTGGTGTTAACTAGTTCTTCTGAAAATATTACATGGCAAACAAATATCCTTAAACTTAATTTCAAAAATTCCTGGAGTTTCTGACAAATTGGTATTACAATTCTCAGATTTCAGCATGGAAATAGTCACAGTAAGATTACAAGTTACTAAAACAACAGATCTGGAAGTTGTTTTCTTTATTTAGAGTTTCATTTTGGACAAAAAAGTTATTATAGCTCAATTTGAAGCCTTTGTTTTTTTCTAGTAATTCTTTTACAACTATTATTCTACTTTCATTTAGAGTAAATGCCAATTTTTAAAAAATACCATAGCTCATATCATTAGTCAAGAGAAAAAAATGTTAGGAAGGTTTTATTTTTTAAATTTTAGTTTTTACAAATTTTTATCTAATCTATTTCCAATAGGAGAATAAGGACAAAAACACAGACTGTGTTCCACCTTGTTCTTGTAAATTACGGTTTCAGTGTCTATTAGGTGACTTTTAATGCTTGAGAGAATAACCTGGGAATCAAGAGCAAAAAGAATCCAGCTGCACAGAGCAGATGGAAGATGAAATGCTGCCAAGGGGCTGGGCAAAAGAATTTTTAGATTATATTTTCCTATTAATAAATATCTGTGAAGAATTTTGTTTCCAGAGAATTTGCTAAAAGAATGTTTGTCTATTTCTGTTCTGTGGCTACATGAAACTGTAAGGCAGGTTTCTACACTGCATAAAAGCATACAATAAATTAGACTACTTAGGTGTCTGTATCCACTCTTTCTGAGCCACTGAAGCCCACGTTGGCCCTCACTTTCTCTCAACTACTTATCAAGTTTAGATTCTCTGTTTAGAACAGCGAGAAGATTAGATCTAAAGGTAGATATTAACAAATTTATTCTATTAAATACTAGGGCTGTTGGCATTCTTGTGTATCTGAATAAGAGAATTCTTTTCTAGTTATGCAATTAGCAAAAAAATAAATGTATTATTTTAAAACCAATTTTAGTAGATGTTTGCATTTTCTTTAAAAAAAAAAGGAATCCTTCAGGGCATTCAAAATAGTCTCATCATGCTAATGTGGAGAGAAACAACACACTTTTCATTGAAATATACACTGTTTCCTATAACATCTGTATTTATATTACCATCTCATTTTTGGGAAATGATAACAATTATTTACCAAACAGTGACTATTTCACCCTTAACAGTGAATGAATATAAAATTCTGCTTTCACTTATTATCACTCTATATACATTCACATTTTACTAACAAGCATGCTTTTTTTTCTTTCTAAAAACTATTGTGTTCATTGGAAGCTCTTGGATAAATAAGTCACTGAAAATAAACTTAGTAAAACACTGTGGTCCTGAAAAACTGCATACTACTTTATTTGGAAATAGTAGAATTCACAGAATGTTTCTGTAAAGGGCATGCTACTCAAATTACTCGGCTCTGAAGACTCTTACTATGAAAGCAAAGTATTTTCTGAAGGAGTAGAACACAAATAGCTAAATGTTTGGGCCAAAAAATAGAGTTATTATTTTATCATTTTGGAAAAGTCTATCCAATTTCACTGTGTCTGTATTGCAGGTCTTTTTCATTAAAAAAGTAGCATAGAAGAAATGAGAAGTGACAAATGAATGACTGTTAGGTTTAAATTATTTACAACTATAGGATGCCAATTGTCTGTCAGAGTTGGACTGTCTTTTAGGAAAAGATTAAAATGCAGTTAAGTTCTTTTTAGGTGTCGGCAGATATTTTAGAATATTATAACTTACTTTAGAAGCTCATACTCTTGCCATGGATCTTATTTTTCCCTTAGTTTCTTCAGTGTTTTCTTGATTGGTTTTTTACTGCCAGAGAAACTGTTTCCATGATAGAATTGTTTCCCTTTTATTCCCCTTTCCTCCTCTTCCTTTTTCTCTCTTCCTTTTTTCTTCCTCTCTTTCTTTCCCAAACCCTGTGTTTCTCAGTCACAGACCTGCTCACTAACAATGTCTCAGGGCTGGGAGGAATTTCAGAAGTTCCAGATCAGTGATCACCTACCAATAGATCTTCATAAGTGAGCACACAGGCTCTATTGCTCTATTGGAGTATTCGGCAATGAAAATTCTGTTATAAAGCAACCAAATACAGTTATATTGTTGTTCTAAAGTCCTTCATTATTTGAGTCAGAATTATCCATCTGAAATTTTTTTCTTTCTTCTCTCTCTCTCTTTCTCCCCTTCCCTCAACCTCTCCTTTTTTCTCTCCACCCCACCCCGCTTTCTCCACATTAATCATCTTCTGCTTTCAGTTTTTTAAGTGTGAAAGGTCAGCCATCAAAGTATTTGAAGGCAATTTTTAAACACCAACCCCCTACTGAGTCCCTTTTCTAGTTAAACAGATTCATTTCCTTCAGCTGTTTTTTTGTGTCACTATTTCCAAATGCTTCTTGTAATTTTCTTTTTCTCTGAAACATCACTCAAAAAATCACATTTAAAGTATAATACTTGGTCTGGGGGCTGAGTGGTGCAAGGAGTAAGAATACTACATTACCTTCTTTGTATTGATTTGTAGACTAATTTTTTTTTGACTGATTTATCTTAGTGCTTATTCAGTTAATCCCACTGGCTAGTAAAATATTTTGTACTCATTTGTATTTTGGTTAAATCACACTGCTAATATGAAGTAATCAGTTATTGGAACCTAAGAGAATGACATTATTCCTATTAAATGATATCATGCTTTTTCTTACTTTTGATACTGTTAATCTGTGATTTTTCTCAGACCTTTATCAGTAGTCACTGATAAAATGTTGATCAAAACAGGGTTGAGAACTGAGTCATGAATCATTCCACTTTAATGACTGTAAATACTATCCATGTGTTGACAATTTCTAAACTTATAGCTCTAGCTGTGCCTGTTTCCAAGCTTCGAATTCATGTGTTCTGCTAACAAATATGACATCTCAAACTTCATCTGTCTTAAAAAACTTAGCTCTTGATTTCTACCCCCAAATCTGACCCTCTGATCATTCTCATCACACAGTTGGTCGAACTCAGAACTTAGGAGTCAGTTTTAATTCCTTCACTTCCCTCATTGTCTTCTTCCCCACAAGGCTGTTAGTTCTCCCTTCAAAACTAATGCTTTCTCCTTCTATTTTGACTTCTTCTCCTGGTCTAAGTTTATATCTTACCTCAATCATCTCAATAGGTTCCATGTTTGATGCGGCTTCTACTCTTCTCCCAAAAATTGCTTTCTTCAAACGATCTGTTAATCTATAACTATTGCCAAAAGTCTGTTTATTTAGAACTACAATATGATACAGCAATTCCACTTCTAGTTATTTATCTGAAGGAAACAAAAACACTAACTTGAAAAGATATCCTCATGTTCACTGAAGCATTATTTGCAATAGCCAAGACATGGAAACACAACTTAAGTGCCCATCAAGTGATGAATGGCTAAAGATGTGACATATGTGTGTATGTATATATAATATGTATAACATGTATATATAATGGAATATTATTAAGCCACAAAAAGGACAAAATTCTACCACTTGTGACAACATGAATGGACTTTGAGGATATTATGCTAAGTGAAATAAGTTAGACAAAGATCTCTCTTAGACATGGAATCTAAAAAAAGAAACCAAACTCATAGATACAGAGAACAGATTGGTGGTTGCCAGAGGTAGAAGTAGGGTGGGGTGAGTGGGAGAAATTGGTAAAGTGGGTTAAACTTCCAATTAAAACAAATATGTCCTGGAGATGTAATGTATAGCATGGTGGTGATAATTAATACTATATTATGTATTTGAAAGTTGTTAAAAGTAGGTCTTAAAAGTTCTCATCACATACACAAAAAAAGCTTGTAACTATGTGTGGTGATGGATGTTAACTAGACTTATTGTGGAAAAAGAGAATAGAAACATACAACTTGATGAATATTCTTGTTAAAGTGTAATTTATATATATCAAACTGATCAAATAATAGATATATAGCTCAGTGAGTCATTAGAAGGGAAAGATGCTCTATAACCTCCACCCAGATCAAGAAATGGAACATCACCAGACCTCAGAAGTTTGTCTTATCCCATGTCCATCACCATTCTCATCTCCTTCACACAAATAACTGTACTTTAACATGATGCATTAGACATGCCTATTTTAAATTTTATGTAAAGGAGATCATATATAATATTCTTTAGTGCCCAAATTGTTTCATTAAGCATGACTATGAGATATATCCATATAGTATAAAGGAGTAGTTCTTTCCTTTTCATTTCATCTCATTTCATTGCTGTGGTGTTTCACCACAATTTATTTAGCCATGCTAATGGATACATAATGAATATGTGAATTGTTTCCTGTTAGGAGCTACTGTGAATAATGTTGCTAGGGACATTTCTGAATATGTCTTTTGGTGCAGCTACTGACAAGTTTCTGTTGGTTTTATATCTAGGAGAAGATTCACTGAGTTAAAGGGTAATTGTATGTTTATTTAGAGTAGATATTTCCAATTTCATAAAGTCATTATACTAATTTACACTCCCACCAGCACTGAGCAACTCCAGTTGCTCCACATCCTCATCATGTGCATTTACAATTTGATTTGGTATGTATGTCTGTATGTATGTATTTTAATTTTTTAATGATTATTTTTTAAATTAATTAATTAATGTTTTTTATGGTGACTTTGGTTAACGAAATCCAGTAAGTTTCAGTTGTACATTTTCAACTTGATTTTAAATAGCAAAAAAAAATTTTTAAAAATTAGATAATTCAATAAGAATAGAAGAATATATTAAGGTTGGCAATGTCAAGAGTGAAAGGTGAAATATCCCTCTTAAAATCAGGAGGTAGATGAAAAGCATAATTGAGTATTGGTTTGAGACTAATATTCTTTCCAAGGCATGGGTCACTGGAGAACATCCTCTCACAGGAACACACTGGGGCCAGAATAATCAACCTAATTAAAATGTCTCTTTGGAGTAGAAAATGCATTCTTATTCACTCTACTTGCCTCCTGGGAAGATTTAATATCAAGTGTTAGAGGAGACATCTTGCTTTTACAAATCATCTTTTAAAATATCTTATTATGACTGAGTAGACTATTTTTCTCTGAACATATTGACATAACCAGTATCACAATTCTTCATTTGCATATCCATGACTTCTACATTTCTTTTGTCTTTGCTGTCTCTTCAGTATAATTACCCACCTGGCTTTTATCGTCCCCAGACATGTATGTTCCACTTTAGTCTAGCTGCATACACTTTTTAAAAATATATAAATCTACAGCACACTCACAAATTTACAATTTAATGTCTAGTGATGGCAGTTGAGAAATACTGATCTAATTTCTTGATGCTTCTGTTTAACTTTCATGGTATAAGGCCAGTGTTAGCATCGCAGGTCCAGACCAAAATATTTCTGAGAACGAAAAGAGGCTACTATTGATATTATATCAGGGCAACCAGCAGAGACAGAGACTGTTCTGGGAAAATTAGAATCTGTTGCCATCAAAGCTTGACAAAAGTCCTCAGACCATTTTTCTTCACTTCCAGGGCCAAGTAAAGGAGGAAGATACTAATTTGGTTGCCTTGAAGGATGGGGGTTGTTCAGGAAAGGAGGAAAGGAGAAAAGGAGAATCTCCCACCCTCAAAAAAGTATGTAGTAGAAAAAACACGAGTTCGAATTTAAGTTTTCCTGTTCTAAAAATCAGTAGCTGTTACTCAACATTTCTTATTCTTGAGTTCTTTATTGTAAAATGGTAATGACATAAGAATGAAACAAAATGCCAGAGAAAGTGTTTAGCTCTGCCATTACTGGAAGAGACACTCAATACATTTTACTCTCCTCAGGGGGTCAATGTTTGGAAATTAGAAGGTAACCGAAGAAGGGGAGGTGACCTCATACTGAATAAGGTCTGGTTCTCTTATCCAACTCATAATTCTTAATATTGTATACATCTTTTATATTTTCCTTCACACTTTTTTTTTCTCAATAGTTTTGCTGCTATAAAGTATCTTTTTTACTTAGGCAGAGCAATTCTTATTATTATTTTTAAATTGTTTATTAGAGTAACGTTGGTTAATACAATTATATAATTTTCAGGTGTACATTATAATTTGACATCTGTATATTCCATTGCCTGTTTACCACCCAAAGTCCAGTTTCCTTCAGCTACCATATATTTGAACCCCTTTATCCATTTCACCCTCTCCCCAGCTCCCTATATTTGACCCCTTTTACCCATCTACCTCCCCCCTCCTCCCTCACCCCATAACCACTGGTAACCACTAGTCTATATCCATGTCCATGAATCTCTGTTTGTCCTATTTCTTTGTTGCTTTTAGGTTTATATCTCACATATAATGATATCATGTGATTTTCAACTTTTTCTGTTTGGCTTATTTCTCTTAGCATGATTATCTCAAGTTCTATCCATGTTGTCACAAATGGCTATATTTCATCTCTTCTTATGGCTGAATAATATTCTGTTGTATGTATGTACAAAAGCTTCTTTAGCTAATCATCTATTGTAGAACACTTCGGTTGCTTCCGTGTCCTGGTGAATAATGCTGCTATGAACATTGGTGTGCAAATATCTTTATAGATATGATTTTTTAAGTTTTTGGGGTAAATATCCAGTAGAAGGATTGCTGGATCATATGGTAGATCAATTCTTAGTTTTTGAGGCACCTCCATACTGTTTTGCATAGTGGCTGTCCCAATTTGAAGTCCCACCAGCAGTGTATGAGGGGTCCTTTTTCTCCACATCCTCTCCAGCATTTGTTATTACTTGCCCTGTTGATTATAGCTATTTTAACAGGTGTGAGATGGTATCTCATTGTGGTTTTGATTTGCATTTCTCTAATAGCTAGCGATGTTGAGCATATTTTTATGTTTTTTGGCCATTTGTATGTCCTTTGGGGAGAAGTGTCTGCTCAGATCTTCTGCCCATTTTTTGATTGGATCGTTTGTTTTTTTCTTGTTATTGAGTCATATAAGTTCTTTATACATTTTTGGATATTAGGCCCTTATTGGAGGCATTGCTTGTAAATATATTTTTCTATTCCAATGGTTGTTACCTTGTTAATGGTTTTTTTATCTTGTTAACGGTTTCTTTTGCTAACAGAAGCCTTTTAGTTTGATGTAGTTCCATTTATTTATTTTTGCTTTTACTTCCCTTGCTTTTGAGGTCAAATTTATAAAATCCTCTTTAAGTCCAAGGTCCTTGAGATTCATTTCTATGTTTTCTTCTATGCATTTTATTGTTTCTGGTCTTACACTCAGGTCCTTAATCCATTTTGAGTTAATTTTAGTGTGTGGTGATAGACAACAGTCTAGTTTTATTCTTTTTCAGATGACCTTCTGGTTTTCCCAGCATCATTTATTGAAGAGACTTACCTTTCTCCACTATGTGTTTCTGGTCTTTTTGTTGAAAATTATTTGTGTGTGTGTATATATATATATATATATATATATATACATATGAAATTACTTCTGGACTCTCGATTCTGTTCCACTGGTCCACGTGTCTGTTGTGCTTCTAATACCATACCATTTTGATTACTGTTGCTTTGTAGTATAATTTGAAGTTGGGCAAAGTGATGCCTCCAGCCTCGTTCTTTTTTTCTCAGGATGGCTTTGGCAATTGTTTTTTTTTTGGAGCAATTATTATACCCATGTTAGAGACAAAGAAACTGAGTTTCAGAGAAGTTCATGGATTTGACAAAGTTTTCATAGTTTTTAAATGTTAGTTACAGGATGTAAGCCCAAGTCTCCTGAGTCTTGGTCTAGGACTTTTTTCAATGTGTCAGGTTCTCCCTGACTCTTTCAAGTGAATGGATGGGGAATTAATTAATTCTGGTTCTAGGCTTGAGACAATACACTGATTCAAAAGAAACCTTTTAATAAATTATTTAAGGTGCATTTCCTTGTATGATATGCTTTGCTTTATATATTTTTGACACACCCAAGGTGTTGATTATGATTCTAGAAGCTAAAGGATAAAATCACAATCTTTTTATTATCTGCATGTGTATTACACATTTATGTTTATTCTAAAATAAATAGTTCTGCAGTTGCTTTTCCCTGAATGCTAGATACACCTCAGATAGTTTTTCTTCAACCTTCTTTTCAATGAAAGCAATTATATTCTGGGAATGCTGGTATTACATCCAAAATGGAATTAATAATTTTAATCTGTGATTAAAAAGCACATTGTTTCAAAGGCAAATGAAAAGTAAATCATGGGCCAACTATTGTTTAGTATTATTTTCCTGTGCCTTCTTCAACTGATAGCAGGAGAAATCTATAATTAGTCTTAAAAACTTTGAAGCTTAATAATCAGACTGCTAGTTTTTCAACAATATAGAAGGGGAAACAGGTGGACAATGTTCTGAGTCAAAGGAAGTATCTCGTGTCTCTCCAAGGGGGTGGGCTGATCCTGAGCACAGTGAAGGAAAGAGCCACCCACATGGCTGCAGATTCAGCCCAAATAGCTCTGAAGTGCCTCAGAAAACACTGGCCTAAAAGAGTAGAAAGAAATACATATACATAGCATGATTTGGGAGAATAGATTACATGGAAGATGGAATCCATATGGAAAAAATTTAGACTTATTTTTAGTTTTTTTAAAGTAACAGCTTTATCGAGCTATAATTCACATACTGTACAATTTACAATTTTAAAGTTTATAATTCAGTGTTTTTAGTATAGTCAGAGTTGTACAACCATTCCCACAATCAATTTTAGATAATTTTCATCACCCCCCCAAAAAACTCTTTACACATTAACTATTATTCCCCAAACCCTTTATCTCCCCAGCCCCAGGCAACCACTTGTCTACTTTTCGTCTCTGTAGATTTGTCTGTTTTGGGTATTTCATATAAATGAATTCGTACAATCTGTGATTTTTTTTCTTGTTGTCGTTACTGGTGTCTTTTACTTAGCAGAATATTTCCAAGGTTATCCATATTGCATCATAAATCAATCAGTACCTTATTCCTTTTTATTGCTAAATAATACTCCTTTTTAATAGTGTTATCTATCAGTTGGTGGACATTTGGGTTGTTTTCCCTTTTTGGTTATAATAAATAATGCTGCTATAAACATTTGTGTACAGGATTTTGCAGAGATGTGTTTTTATTTCTCTTGCATGTATACCTAGGAGTGGAATTGCTGGGTCATATTCTAAGTCTATGTTTGGTCTTCTGAGGAGCTGCCAAACATCTTTGAAGTGAATGCACCCTCCAGCAGTGTATGAGTGTTCCAGTTTCTCCACATCCTCATTAACACTTATTATTTATCTTTTTGAATATAGTCATCCTTGTGGATTCTAAGTGCTCATTGTCTTATACCTTTTGGGCTGCTATTGCAAAATGCCAGAGATTGGGTGGCTTATGAACAAGAAACATTTATTTTTCACATTTCTGGAGGCTGAAAAGTTCAGAATCATGGCTCTAACAAATTTATTTTTCACTGAGGTCTTCCTGGATCATAGACAGCTGTGTTTTGCTTTGTTCTCTTTTTGCTTTGTTTGGAAAGGGTTATGGAGCTCTGTGGGATGGGGGATCACTTTTATAAGAACTAATCCCATTCATGAGGGTGGAGTACTCATGG
This sequence comes from Macroglossus sobrinus, assembly GCA_004027375.1. Classification (NCBI taxonomy): domain Eukaryota; kingdom Metazoa; phylum Chordata; class Mammalia; order Chiroptera; family Pteropodidae; genus Macroglossus; species Macroglossus sobrinus. The sequence goes on from PVKZ01001005.1 coordinate 119,000, forward strand.
CCTAAGCATCTCCCAAAGCCCTGCTTTATATCATATTGGGCATTAGGATTTCAACCTATGAATTTTCAAGGGACACAAACATTTAGATCATTAATTTGCATTTTTTTATGACAGCTAATCATAGGTTTTATTTTTGTCCAGAATATTAACCAATGTATATACCCTTCAGGGACAATATTGGATTTCTAAAATACAAATTTGAATAATTTTATCCTCAAATATTTTTCCACTGCAAAAGTTCTTTGTTCATTCATATTCCATAATTGTGTATTTCCTCTGGATTTGTCATGTAGCAGTTAAGTTATAGTGTATTTATTATATAGCATTAGATTTTATTGACTAACATTTTATTAAATTATAATGTACTATCTTATTAGTTACATCTTTTCTGGGGGCGATGTATTTCCTTCAGGAAAACTGCAAATCTTGGAGGACAAAGTCTATACCTCTTGTTTATTTTGAGACTTTTCAGGACCTAATACAAAGTTGAGCATGTAGTTTGGGCTCATTAAGAATTTTATTAACTAGTTCAGTTGATTGCTCATTTTTGCTATGCTGGCTTAAATTAATTCTTAAAGTTAAAAAGAAAATAACTGAATCAATATCTATAAAGAATAAACATTAAGTATTGAGTAACTGGAATTTTGCCAAGTTAATTTTTCAAAATTCAGAGCTTAACAGAGCTTGATAATTACATACAATATCTCTACAGTGGGGGGTTGAGATGATTCCTTGTGGAGAGGGGGTGTTGCACAGGGTTTCATAGAGTCAAGTGGGGAGTTTTTCTCTTCTTTCTCACTAGGACAAATAGAACCACATCCATGGTTATACTGGGGATATTCAGAGGCTTACCAAGGAGTATGTGAGCAAAAGTAGTTTTAAGGGTATTGGTTTTTATTTGTTCAACTTCCACCAAAATCTCTACCAAAATCGATTTGATTGATAACTTATCTGTCCTTTTTCTTTTCCACTTCCCCTTTCAAAATTGCTCCTTTTTCATTTTATACCAAAGAAATGCAGACCTATCAATCATCATGCTGCTTGGCTCTGTGCTGTGAAAACCTCCAAGGAAGAGAGAGTGAGTAAAGACAATTTCAAAATACTGGTGTCAACAAAGTCTTCTTCAATCAAGGGGCCATAGCCTTTCCTCTAATCCTTCTCATTAAGATAAACATTTCCAATACATTTTTTTGTTTAGTGATTACTCATGAAAATTTGTGAAATAATTATATTGTTTTGATCAATTATGTACTACTAATACTTTTAATATAAATTATTATTTATTATTATGTACTACTAATAATTGTAATAACATCTCACTCTAGAAGAAAACTTATAATTCTTAGATGTTTAAGATTACTGGCATAAAAATAAGTTTTAATTAATAGACATGTTTTTGTAGCAAAAAGCATGACAAGGTCCTCAAAAGTACTTTTGAGCATAAAAATTACATTACTTTAAAATCATATTTTGTAGATGCTGTAGAGGAAGTTACATGTAATTATCATTTCAAGAAGAAAAAGGATCAAGGCGAAATTCTGAAAAGGAAAGTCTGTCATATATTTGTTCATATATTAAGAAAATAAATTATGATGGCATCAAATTTATGTGAAATTAATAGTCCATTGGTTATATTTAAAACAGCAATGTTAGTATTTATAATATTTTAAAAATTACATTCTTTACAGCTATTTAAACTGTGGTTAAGAAGACATTTTATATGTCAACCTAGAAATTTATAAGTGATATATACTTTCTCCAAACTTTTTTAGGGGTATAGAGCAAAAAATAATAATAAAGTCAAGAACATTGCTATGGTTCAAGATACAGTACTTTCTACAGCACAAGTTTCATTTTTTTTTGTAACTTATTTTATTCTCTGATGCAGTCTATTATGTTAATTCTGGTCCTGATTTAATATGAAAATCTTATGTTGGGGATGGGATGGGAAAATGAATAGAATAGCATCTGTCCAGCCTCTGAGTAAGTTCTGCTTCTGGAATTCATCTCAGAAGAAGCTCTTCAGAGATTCCAGTGAGATGTGAACCAAACCTACTTTACAAGACCTTCTGAGATGGCCCTTGATCTTTGCCCTCACAGTGATTTTTATCATTTCTTATGGTGTTTTGGTCAAAATGTTAAGAGCATTTTAAAGTATTTTCAAGTTAAAAGAAAAATCTAGTTATGTCTAAAATATAGCAGGTCAAATTTCAGAAAAGTGTTTATATTTAAACATAAGAGTATTGCAAGTTGGTAAGTATATTGCAATGTTTGATTTGGCAGGGGAGAGGCAAAGCTTTAACTGAAGGTAGAATTATCTTTTCAAGCCAAATATGGTAAGTTTTTAACTTTTGACAATGTCTATCCATACATAGGTCTCTGTTTATAGTTCGACTGGATTTATCATTCACACAACTCAGTCTTGCATGTGGCAAAAATGGGGTTTTCCTGCCTTTGACCTCTTCTTGTGTTTTGGCACTTGCCCTGCTCCAAATGAGGTTTAGGTCCATAAAAAATTAAGTAATATGAGGAGATCTTTGTCAAGATGGAGAAAAGAGATGAGGAATTGCTGTGGAGTTCAGGTCATGGGAGGAAGTGTGTGCAATCATTAAGAAGAGTATAGTGAGAGACTATTTCCAAGGGTATGAGATGGGTAGGGGGAACCACCAACAACAATGGAGGCCACTGGCAAATACAGGCTTGAAGGATGGGGGAAAGGATGTTGATCAGATCCAGAAGTCAGTGTATTGGTGTAGCTTTTAGAAGATGATTACAGCTATTGGTGGTTCTTGAGGATTTAAACCCCAGATTCATTCTCCGACCATGCATTAATCTTCGGCAGGTGCTATGCACTGGTCAAAACCAGCTAGAGAACAGAGGGCAAGGCCACCCTAGATGCATAAGGTCAGCTCTCTAGTGAAGAGAGCAGGGTAGGAGAGTGTACTTAAAGAGCACTTGGAAGATACCCAGCATAGTGAGAATAACAATACACTAGAGCTGTTAGAGTTTGTCAGCATAAGAGAAACTTGTGTATTGTACCTGAATTGCTCCTAGGTTTCTAAAGGAATTAAGAATCGTTAAGAAATTATGTTTGAGTGCACCCCCACCACCTGCCCATTTATATATTGAAGTCCTAACATCCAATAAGATGGTATTAGGAGTTGAGTTTAGATGAAGTCATGAGGGTGGAGCCCCCTTGATGATATCAGTGCCCTTATAAGAAGAGGAAGAGATACAAGTGTTTCCTCTTTGTGTTATGGGAGGATACAAGGAGAAGGCAGCCATCCATAATCCAGGAATAGGGCCCCCACCAAGAACCTGACCATGCTGGAATCCTGTTCTTGGACTTCTCAGCCTCCAAAGTGTAGGAAAATAAATGTCTGTTGTTTAAGCTACCCAGTCTATGGTATTTTTTTGTGGTGGCCCAAGCTGACCAGGGAAAGGGGTCTGGAGGTCTTAAAGCTGTTCTCTGTACAACATACACATATTCCTTGTCTGAGAGCCAGGACCCTGTGGAAGTTACAGGGACACTAGGAACTTTTAATGTAGGTGTAGTATGAACTGATAAGGGGACTGATAGAAAGGAAATAAACTTTTGTTTCAATCTCTGGGGACTCTGCTTTATCATGCAATAGTAACATTTTCCTTTCTCATAATGGATTCTTCCTCTCTGTATTTCCAGGCATTAGAAGCATAGCTAAGAAAATTATATAAGTATATGTTGTATGTATGTGTGTATATGTATATATGTACATATGTACACATTTACATATATGCATTTCTAAATATTGATTATTAATTAATTTTACTGAATTTTAACTTAAAAATAAGTTTTACTCCAAAGTATTTAAAACAGTTCCTATATCTATAGTGCTTCAGTCTTAAGTTATAGTATCAAAACTATATATTTCAAAACTATATTTAAGTTGTTTGTTTCATAACTTGTATAATTCTGTTAGTTTAAACTTTCAACAGTATTTATTCTAGTGTTACATTTACAAATAGATAATTTAAAAAGAAATAAGTAAAGAAATATTGTAAATGAGATGAAGCCCACCTGGTTTAATCTAGCCAGATGATCATGAGCACTGGAGTAGAGAAACAGTGGATTAGTAAGGAAGAATAGTTATTTGGAAGCATGATTTAAGGAGGAGCCAGTCTTCTGGGGTTAAAATAAGTGAAATAGGGAGTGATTTGGAGGAGATGTATGCTTTCTGCTGATTGAAGTTAACTGAAAAATGAGGTACAGAATATACTTAATTATGTAGAATTTGAATCTTCAGACTCTTTTTAGTGTGCCAAAATGATTGTGCATTTTAAAATGGTTGATGGAATTTGCTGTGTCAGAATCTGGAGAAAGGGCATTAAATAGAATTAAAAAGAGGAAAGATTACAAATCTATCCCAGGAGGATGAGAAAAGAAGTAAATGGATGTTAGATGCAGAAAGCCCTCAACTGTTTTGTCTTTTCTATTTTTTAAAGCCCTATTAGTGTTTACTTGTACTTAATCAATTACATTTTTTGAAAATTAATAACAGTCTTATGTAGTTTGTTGACATATAAGCTTAGCCCCTCCTTCAAAAAAAGAGTATCTTGAAGCTATTTGCAAATGCGAGTTTGACCACGCACCTCTGATTGTGACATTTATGTACTCTAGAGTTGTGATAAATGATTTTACAAGGCAAATTCATCTAATCATGCCCCAGGACAGGAAAATTCTGATTTATATTCTTGTCCTCTCAATTCTTCAGTGATATTAGATTAATTGTTTATTATCCTTTCTTGTTGTAAACTGATCTCATTAAATTATTATTTTTTTATTATGAATGTACTGAGCTCACATTTATGACAAAATATATAAATATAAATTCCCATTTTCTTGATTTACTTAAGTCTGTGGGTGAAAAAATGACTTTTGAGAAGTTTCTATTTACCAAATTGTGGCTAATAGTAATATCACATTAACATTATGTACATGTTTATATATGTGTGTATGTGTGTGTGTATCTTTGAAATAATACATTTATTATAAATGACTTTTAAATTAATTTAATTAATCTTTTTAAAAAGGTTCTTATGGATTATAAATTTTCTGTAAGCAGTGTAAATACTTTGCAAAACAGATATTAGATGTTCTTTTCCATATTTTACATGGTAGATTTTAGTATGTATCAACTTTAATTATTAGTACTATAGAATTTATTAATTTATTATGTGGTTCTCCACAAGTTATTTTCTCTGATGTATTTTCCACATTTTTGTTGTCTTCTAACTTGTGCAATCTGTAATTTATTATAATCATTTGTAGTAAAATTACATTTTATTGAACATCTAAAGTGCTTACTCTGAGTTTCTTAAAGTAATTATTTTTAAATATTTTAAAATTCTTGTGATTTTGACAATGTTAAAGATATTTAAAGGAGGAAATGTATACATTATGAAATGTATACATTTGATAGCCTCTGAAATTTCAATAAGTGTTTAATGCCTTATAAAGAATATTTATTCACTGTCTGGATTGGGATGCAGATATTTCTGTGTTTGGAGACATTCTTGCTGAACGCCGGGTAGACACGGTTGGAATTGCCTCCAAGCTAGAAGTTTGCAGAGCAGATGGGCTCTTTACTGAAGGAAGAAGATTGACTTAATGGATAGCTCATTACTGAAGGAGGAAGTTTGGCTTAATAGAAAGAGTTGAACGTTCCTCGCCCCAGAGAATAAGAGACAAAACAAGAACAAGGATGTTTTGAGAGAACTTATGTAAAGGTCAGCAATCATTTGCATAGGTGTGGATGTTGCTTCTCATGCTTTTCCAAGGGTATATATATATACTGTGCTAAATAAACTTGTGGTTCAGCATTCACTGTTAGCCCTCCTGACTCTATCTTCTGTCTCTCTCTGTCTCTCTGTCTCTCTGTCTCTCTGTCTCTCTCTCTCTCTCTCTCTTTTTTTCTCAATCCTCACTCCCTCTCTCTGGAACTGTTCGATCTTAGCCAGCTGGCTCTGGCATTTCTGAAATATAAAACATTCATATATCCCTTTAACTCCTCAGTCAAAAGTCAAAATACACACGCATCAGTGTGTCTATGATCTGTTGGTAAGCATAGGGCTTCTGCTTTGCATCCAAGTACTGAGTTTGGTTGAAGGAAGTGGTTATAGGTCATGGGGAAAGCAAGAAGATGGAAGGGTGTCATGATATATCTTCCTAGCCTGGCTTTTTGGACTAGAATTGGACCCTTGGGATCAGTAAGGAAAAGCTCAAAGTTGGACAAACTCTTTCATAAAAGAGTTTCTAAAATTTTGGATGTATTGGAACTACTTTGGGACCCATTCTCCTTAACTTTTTGTGAAATTCAGTCCTGCTCTGGCATCCCAAAGTTTAATGGCTTTAAGAACTTCAGGAATCAGCAGGTGGGACAGATTTGGGGTTGGTATGCATCGTTGGTAGAAGCGATGAAATGGTGGGAAAGAGGATGTTAGATGCTGCCAGACGACTATAAGTAATGAAGACTGGTCAAATGAAAATATTGGTGGCATTTATTTGGGAGTATTAGAAGTAATCAGAGAACACTTTTGAATAGATTATCTTTCTTAATGGAGCCATTATAATTTGGATAGGTATAAATACACACTGGTGAAACAAAGTTATAATTCATTTGTGATAAAATAACACATATATGTGTGTATGTGCATATAACCTAAAATTATGACTTTCTTTGAAAGAATATGTTTTTTTATAAAAAGACTTTTCAATTAATTAAATTAATATTTAATAGTTATATTTGTTGTCTATAATGTATGGGACTTTAAAACTTAGTGTTTAGTCAGGGGCAATTGTCTACAACCAGTTATACCATGACAGTAATTACAACATGTTGTAATTACAACATATTGCTTTAGGTAACAATTTCTGAAGGAAGTTGCCACATAAACTACACTTAGTCTGAGTCTATACTCACCATATGGTCCCACTGAGGAAAAATTCTGTACCAGGGCTATATTAAATAACCAAATGTCCAAAACCAGCTCTAACTTCCCATAGTAAACAACTAGACAACTGAACAAAAGAGTGCAATAATTGTTTTTAGTGGCTGGAGAACAAGCAGCTCAGGACTGCAATCCTCATGAGAAAAGAAGTAACTTATAAACTCTATGATCTTCTTGGCTTTTTACCCAGAATTGATTTCCAACTGTGTGCACAGAAAGGGAAACCAAAACAGATCCTGGAAGTATCGCTGACTTGAGAAGATGGAAATCAGAGTTTGAGGAGGCTGAGACAAGTTTGGAGGTTATCAGGTAGAGTTTTGAAAAGGAGGGTACTTTGTAAGAAAAAAAGCTCCATTAAGAACTAGGCTGCCCATAAATAGAAGAAAGCTTCACAAAAATAGACCAAGAATGACCATGTCACTGTAAATTAAAATATTGCTAGAGCTCATAAAGAGTCGAAGACACTTGAGCTCTGACCACCCAGAATGGAGAGCTCTTGATGATCATCTGAGAAATTTAATGGAGAGCCCAGGAGTCCTGCCTTGGAAGCAAAAGTAAACTAACACTGGAGTGGAGGCTATTTTAGATCCACCCTAGAAAGATATATAAATAGACCTTGAAGATAATAAAACTCATCTGCAACTTATTTAACTCTGTAAAGGAAGAAAACAACATCTAAGCAGTTAACAACATAAAATTCACAACATTCGCATTCAATTAAAAAGTTAATAAACAGGCCAAGAAGAAGGAAAATGAGACTAATTACCAGGGAACAAATTAGTCAATAGAAAAAGCACAGAAATGACAGTGTTGTTAGAATTAGCAAAGAAGTTAAAAACATGGAATATAGCAAGGAGAGAAACATAAACTATTAAAAAGAATCAAGTGAAATTAGAAATAAAATACAATATATGAAAATAAAGAAATGATAGCTCCAAATTTTTCAAATTTGATGAAAATTATAAGCCCACAGTTCCTAAAAGCACAAGACCCAAAGAGGATGAACACACACATGCTAACACAGATATAACAAGGTTTACCATAATCAGATATCTAAAAACTACTGAAAAAGAATATTTTAAAAACAGCTAAAGAAAAAAGACATGAAATACAAAGAAACAAAGACAAATTATAGTAGATATCATGTAATTATATAAACCAGAAGATAGTAGAATGACATTTTCAAATATTAAACAAAAAATAGCTTTCAATATAAAAGTCTAGAAACAGCAGCATTGCTCCTCAAAATAAAGCCAGAGAAAAACATTTTTCAGAAAAAAATTTTAAAAATTTGTTACCAGCAGACCTGAATCACTATAAACGTTAAAGGGAGTTCTTCAGGTGGAGAGGAAATGATACCAGCTGGAAATATAGATCAAGATCGAGAAAGGAAGAGCAGTAGTAGTAAAGCTAAATATATGCTCAAATATAAAGGTTTTCCCCTTGATTTTTAGTGTCTTTTAGAAGTATTTAATTGCTTAAACAAAAATGATACAATGTATATTTTGAGTGTATAACATATGTAGAAATAAAACCTATAACAACAATAACACAAAGGAGAGGAGGGAGAAGCAAAAGAAGATACACAAATGACCAATAAACACATGAAAATATGCTCAACATCATTAGTTATTAGGGAAATGCAAATTAAAACCATTATGAAACACTACCACATGCCTATTAGATTGTCTGAATTTAAAAAGATTGACTATACCAAGTGCCGGCCAGTATATAGAACAACTGAAAGTGTCATACATTGATTTGGGTGATATAAATGGTAAAATCACTTTGGAAAATAGTTTTAGAGTTTCTTATAAAGTTAAACATACACTTACGACATGATTTATAAATTCCACTCTTGGATTTTCACCCAAGAAAAATGGAAAGTGAAATTCATATAGACTTCTACATGAATGTTTACAGCACTTTTACTCATAATAGCCTGAAAATAACCCAGGTGTCCATCAAAAGTGATGAATAAACAAATGATGGTATATTTACACATGGAATGCTACTCATCAAAAAAAGAAATAAAAGTACTGGTGCATGCAAAACATAAATGATCTCAAAAAATATGTTGGGTTAAAGGAACCAAATCCAAAGAGTATATACTATGTGATTTCATTTCTATGAACCTAAAGAAAAGACACTGATTTAAAGTGACAGAATAAAAATCATTGGTTACCTGAGAATAAAATACTGGGAGATGAGAGGTGGCCAGGGTTCATAACTTGGGACACAAGGACTTTCAAAGGTAATGAACATATATATTAATGACAGTATTTATATTGTAAATACATTTGTCAAAACTCAGTGAAATGTGTATTCTAAATGTATTTTACATGTGTAAATTAAACCTCAATAAAGTTGATTAAAATATGCCATCAATAAAACAGAAAGGAAAATAATTTACTTCTATTTGGCTGAAGAGTGGAAACCTTTTGAAGAGTTCTGTGGTGTACGTGGCCAGGCCTGCTTTAAGGCTTGTTTGCTACAGGAAAGTACAAAAATATATAACTGTGGCAAGAGATTAATTGTGTCCATTCACTAATTTGTATCTTTTATTTTGTATATCCTATTAGTGCTTATTTTTGGTTTGAAGTAAACGCATTCTTTGATTAAGTTGGCATCATCCTTCTCGATCATTTTAGAAACAGATCCAGTGGAATAACTAAGTAATAAAATCTCAGAATGGTAAATACCTAGAAATTACTTTTTCCAGAATCTGAGGCCAAAGAAGATAAAATTACTATCCAAAGTCACAAAACTAGTGAAAGGCAATGCCTTGATTTTTAAGTTGAAAATTCTGCTTTTGTTATTAAATTTTATAATATAACCCTTTCTTCCTGCATCTTGTTACTCTGTCCTTGTCCATTCTGCTTTCGTATCTCCCTAGATAGGGGTTTCTTGCCTTCATGCTCTTTTATCCTGTTCTTATATCTGTGCCTTTGTTCATATTACTCTTTCAGCTGGAATATCCTTTTGACTCTCAGCAAGTTCAGATGATGAAGAAAAGTTGCCATACTGTTAGAGTACTACACTGTGATTCTCTTTCTTAATAAAAAATATGTTATTATACTTAATCTAAATCTTTATGTCCCTCACTTGTGTTATGGACTGAATTTTGTGCCTCTAAAATGTGTATGTTAAAGCTCTAACCCTCAATGTGATTGTATTGGAGATAAAAACTTGAAAGAGATGATTATGGTTAAGCAAAGTCATCAGGGTGGGGCCATAATCCAATAGGACTGGTGTCTTTATAAGAATAGGAAGAGACACCAGGAGTGCACATGCATGGAGAAAAGTTCAGGTGAGGCTATCTACCAGCCAAGGAGAGAGGTCTTAGGAAAGATCAACCCTGCAATAAACTTGATCTTTGATTTCTAGCCTTCAGAACTGTGAAAAAATAAATTTCTGTTTAAGTTGCCTAGTCTGTGATATTTTATTCTGGCAGCCATACTAGAATAATACACTTCTTTTTGAGTACTTTCTTAGAATTCATCTATTCCAAGAAAATATATGTAACCCATACTTAGTGTTTTCCTTATCTTTAGTATCTATTTTGTAATTTATTATATTTTATTATATTTTAATTTATTATATTTTATTTAGTTTTTTATAGGCAATTATGTCATAAATTATACCTATAAAAATGCTTTTAGAATTCATTATTTAGTGTTCATAGGCACTTCTATTGTAAACTGGAATTATTTGTTACTTTGACCTGAGGTTTATAAAGCCTGAGTATAGACATTGCTTTATGATTGTAAGGTGTTTGAATTGTACAATTGATTTGCTTATCAAAGACTCATTCTCAGTCAATATATTTATAAAAAAAATTGTCCAGTAAAACACAAGGTCTCAACAAGTTATTACTTTTATAGCACAATGGAAACAAGTATATTTTCCCCTCTTTTGATGTCCTTTATCTACAAATTATTTTAGAATTCTTTAGACATACAGGCATGCCTCATCTCCTGTGCAGGCACTCAGTACATCTTTGATTCCTTTTGTATTATATTATTGAAGGGAAAAAGGAAGGAAGAAAGGAAGGAATATAGGAAGGAAGAAAGGGAAGAAAGAAGGAAGAAAAGAAGAAAATGATAGATTTATACTCCAACATTTTCCACATATTCTTTAGGAAAACCATTTCAAATCTAGGGTATGGATTAGTGAAAGACCCAGATAATATGTATTATTAGGCAGACGGTTGGATGTTCAAATTCAGGATTCAGGGTGAGTGGGAGTAAAATAGTTCTGCATTAGGGAGGCTGAGGGAGAAAATTATTGAAAAAGAGCATGAAGATGGAATCTGGCTAATTGGAGAAATTAAAGAGAAGAGAAGGAGGACAAGTGATTGGGGAAGGTCAAGGACTGAGGTTGAGAGAAGTACTAGGTGCTGATAAAGAGCATGGGAAAAGATATATGTCTAACAAGTAGTATTTGAATTACTGTGCATTTTTCTATCTCTGAAATAATCATTAAAATGTACATTACTGTCTAAAAATTTTTGAACATATAAAATTTTGCTAAATATTGAGGAAGAGAACATGGGGAAAACCTTCAGAATTACATAAGTAGAAAGAATGCATAAATCTAGAAATCTCCACAGTGTTCTTGATTGTAATGAAAATCAAGAGCTATTTAAACTATTTGAAATAGCAACATGAGAGTACTGTCACATACCATGATACCTGATTCTTTGATTTGTTTAGCAAAGTATTTGAAAGACTACCACATTCTAGCAAAACTCTGGGGTCATATTTAAGTAAATAAAAAGAATGTCAAATAATTGTTAATCACCAACATGAAAACTGCTTTTAAATCATTTGAAGGACAGCAGATTTTATTGTTCCCACTCTAGTGGAAACGATTTGTATTAAATAAAGCTGAATTTACATAACTGTTCCAGAAAATGTATAATGTCTCTGAAGTATGTCATGAATATTTTCATGAATACTTTATGAATATACCATAATTTGTTTATCCATTCACTTATTGAGAGAAACCTGGGTTATTTTTAATATTTGGTTGTTATGAATAAAATTTCTATGAAACTTTATGTATAAATCCTCTTGTGGATATATATTTTCATTTTTCTTGTATAAATACAGAGAAAGGAATAGTAGGTTGTATGGTAAATAGATGTTTGACTTTACATGAAAATGTAAAACTGTTTATTTGTATCATTTAACACTTCCAAAAACACAGCACAAAAGTTCCAGTTGCTCCACATAGTTGTCAACACTTGGAATTATATCTTTTTAACAATAGCTGTTCCAGGGGGTGAGTAGTGATATCTCATTGCAGTTTTATTTGTGTTCATAACTAATGGTTTTGAATATCTTCTAATGTCCTTATTAATAATTCATAATATTTTTTGGTGAAGTATCTGCTCAGGACTTGCCATTTTTAAAAGTGTGTGTGTGTGTGTGTGTGTGTGTGTGTGTGTGTGTGTGTGTTGTCTTCTAATTATTAACATTTTAGTTCTTTGTGAAGTCTTGATACAACTTCCTCGTCAGATATGTGTACTGTATTTCTTCTATGGCTTGTCATTTCATTTTCTTAATGACACCCTTCAGAGAGTAGAAGTTTTTAATTTTATCTAATTGATCAATTTTCTCTTATGCTTTATGTCTTTGGTATCCTTCCTAAAAAAAATCTTTATTTACTACAAATGTATTCTGAATATATTCTTATTTATTTTATTCTTTATTTGCTCCTAGCTTTTATGTTAAGTCTATAATCCATTTCAAGTTAATTATTGTGTATGGTGTGAAATCCAGGCTCATTTTTTTCCATGTGCATATGTAATTGTTTTAGCAATATTTGTTGAGAAGAATTTCCTTTCATATTGAATTATCTTGGTGACTTTATTAAATAATATTTGCCCATTATGTGTGGTCTCTTTCTGGACACTTTTCTGTTCCTTTGATCTATAGTATATCCTCACACTTCACTCTCTCAATGTAGTATTAAGTCATCAAGTTATGTAAGTCCTCCAACTTTGTTCCTTTACAAAATTGTTTTGGCTGGCTATTCTACATTTCTTGTACATATATATATAAAAAATATGTGTATCATAGAGTCTAGCATTTGTGTGTGTGTGTGTGTGTGTGTGTGTGTGTGTGTGTGTGTGTGTGATAATCATCTTGTCAATTTCTACAAAAAGCCTCTGGGATTCTTAAATGTAATTGTGTTGAATCTATAGATCAACTTATAAAAAACGGGCATAATATGAAGTATTCCAATCAAGCCACAGGATATACCTATCCATTTATTTAGTTCTTTAAATTTTCTCAGCAGTGTTTTGCATTTTCAAAGATCCAACATACCTTTTGTTAAATTTATTCCCAAGTGTTTTATGTTTTTGATGATTTTACACCTGGTAATTTTAAATCTTAATTTTCCAATTATCTGTTTTGAGTATATAAGAATATAAATTATTTCTGTTAATTGACGTTGGATTCTGAGGCTTTCATAAACTTATCATTACTTCTGGTAGTTGTTTCATTGATTTCTTAAAATATTTTAGGCATTCAAGCACATCTGTAAATAGCAACATTTCTAGTCCCTTCTTTACAATCTGTATATCTTTTGTTTTTCTTGCCTTTTGTACTTCCAGAACTATTAAGTAGAAGTGGGAAGAGTAGACATCTTTGCCTTGTTCTTAATCTTAGAGGGAATTGTTCAATATTTCACTATTAACTATAATGTTAGCTGTGGGTTTTCCTTAGATGCCCTTTGTTAAATTGAAGAATTTACCTTCTATGCCTATTTTGCTAAAAATCTTTATCATGAATGGTGTTTAATTTTTATCAAATAATTTTTCTTCATCATTGAAATAATATTATGTTTTTTCCTTTATTCTGTTAGTGTGGTTACTTCCATTAATTGACCTTTGAATTTTGAATCAACCTTGCATTCCTGGGATAAACCTCGCTTGGTCTTAATGTACTGGCTTTATTTTGTTGTATCTTATTGGCTCATATTTGTTGAAAATTCTTGCATCTTTATTCAGGAGGGATGTTACTCTGTTAATTTGGAGATTGAGATTTCATGGTTTATTTATTGTGACATATTTTATCTTATTTTGCCCAATCTGATTGCCGATCTGTACCAGATTGTTCATTTTATTTAAACTAATAGCTTCTACTGTAGATTCTATGCTCCCCCACCCGGTACTCTTGGCTCCTAACTGATTTTATCTGTCTTATTACCAGTTGCAGAAAATCCACACTCTCCATCAATGTATTTGCTCAAAATTTACATTAAGACCTAAATATTCACTTTAAATACCTCAACATGTTCCCTGTATGCTTGGTCTAGGGTCTCTTGAGATGCATTAACTAATAATTTATTGTTAACATGCTGGATTTCATAACTGATCTGAGGTATTTTCACATGGATTGTTACACAAATATCTTAAGTTAACTGTTTCTCTTCTTTTACTCAGACTCAATCATCTTCTCCAGTATTATCTGTTATTGACAATTCCATACATTTTATTACCCAAATCAGAAAATGTGGTTTTCCCTTTTTTTCATTTTCTATTTTTGATTGATGACCTTATTTTACCAAATCCATATCTTAAAAATTTTTCAAATCTTTTTCCTCTTCTGCATTTTCTGTCACTGTCTTCAGATGCTCAACATTTCTCTCCTAGATACCGACATCATCCCCTAACTGGCTTCTTTTCCACAGTGAGCCTGTCCACACTGTTACTAGATAGATCTTTCTGAAAATAAAATTTGCTTTTTTGCTTAAAATTATTTAATGTCTCTCTTTTTTTGCATTTAGAATAAAACATGAAATCTTTAGTACAATTCCCAAATTCTTCAAGATCTTTTCCCTATTAAAGAAATGTACAAAACAGGTTTGAGCTGAAAATGAATTTCACATAACTTAGTAAAGTGAAAACTCAATACAACTTTTGTGCAATAACCTTAGTCAACATGGCCCTCACTGTATCACAGCTAAGAGTTTTACATGTAGTTTAGCACAGCAAAGATGGTGGAGATTATCTTATTCCCAATGTTGTGTAGGGCAGGATTTAAAAAATTTTGTCAATATATTAACATTTATTTGGCTCTAAATGTATTTTAGTTTATGTGAAGCAAAAAGTTCCATGACCATAATGGAAATAAGTCTTAATCATATTCATATAAAAAAACTAGGCTACATTTGATGAAATGTTAATGATTTAAATTTGAAAATTATTATTTCAAATGTCTCTTCATTCCTTATTCCTTATCCGGATTCCTAGGTCAGAAACAATCAATTCTTTTTGTCTCTGACAACCTCTTTAAGCTAACACTGCCTTGCTTTGTGATTATTTTTTTCTTTATCTGTTTCCACAAAAAGTTGAAGTTTTTGAGGAAAGGACATAATAATGACTTGTGAGTCTGGCTCAAAGATGCAACTTAATAAATATAAATCAAGTTCATACCAAGACTAAAAGTAGAAGAGTGCAGACATGGAGCTATTACAAACATGAACATCATAGAAAGCCAACTTTGGAAACTCTAGAATGTTATTCTGTGTCTCCCCAGATCCAGAGTCTCATGGATCAAATATTTAAGTAATTTTTACTGAACTTTAATGGGATAATACTTATGTCTTGCCAACAAAGTCAATACAGCTTTTGGTTTTTCTATCTTCTTAGACTTAAGGTACTTGATTTTGGTATAGTATTATTTTTTATTGTTTGCTAAATTGGTTTACTTTTTTTAAAGAAAATATTCCGTTTTTTTTCTTTATTTATTTTGTCTAACAATAACTATATGAAGAAAATTAAATCAAATTTTTTATATGGGTGGAGAAAATTTTAATGAGCAATTTTAAATACATTTTGCATATGGCCAACATACTTAAAATATTCATTTGCTTTTTCTTTAATATTGGATATAAGAAAGACATCATAAAAGCAAAATCCTAACAGATGCATAATCTTCACATGTGGTTTATGAGCACAGATCACTAATGACTAATACCAACTTGTTTATTATTTCCATCCTTTGTGGAAACTTTGATGAATAGAAAGTTAGATCATGAGCCAATTGTAGTTTTCCTAAAAATAAGTAATTTGTATTATGGTAACAGAAATAAATACACAAATTTTTGAGGCACATCACTATACTAGATTAGTGTTAAAACTGTTGTCAGTTTACATCAAAATCCTCTTTAATAAATTCAATTGTTAAAGTGGGTGAAATGGAACCCCTAGCACATGTCACTCTGGCACGTTAATCTATGTATAAACAAGCAAATTGGTAGGTTCATACCCAATAGCAGGATTAAACTATCTTGTAAATTTAGAGAACATAGACATTTATATCATTGTGATATTTGGGAAATTGTACTTTTATATCTTTTTTTGGATACATTTATTAACTAAATGTTTTTGGACAAGTATCTACATGGTCTCTGAGTCTGTATTTTTATCTGGGAAATGTAAAACTATGTCTACCTCATCCACCTTAGTGAATCTAGTAAATATTTATTTAGCACCTATTATGGGACATATATTTTTCTAGGCATTTATATTATATAACAGAAGAGTCACAAATGAATAAGGAAACACCTAACAAATAAATAAACAAAAGATGATAAGTAAATAAACCATTTGGCAAATTAAAAGATGGGAAACATGTAGAATAAAATAGAGCAGGGTGGGCTCATTGCAGTTTAAAATAGAATTGTCAGGGTAGGCTTCATCGAGAAGGTGGCATCTGAAGAAAGACCCAAAACATACAAGAGAGTCAGCTTTCAGGGAACAATTCCAGACTGTAAATTGGCAGAAAAGCAAGGAGGCCACTGTGGCTAGAAAGGGGGCAAAGCAGTAAAAATCAGAGAGATAAAGAGGACCAGGATACAGACTGATTGTATAAAGACTTGTAGGCCATGGTAAGAATTTTGCTTTGATTCTAGAGGGAGGTGACCAGACTTGGAAGGATTTAATGAAGAATTATATGATTTGAATTAGACTTTAAAAAAACCATTGTGACTATTGTCTTGAGACTGTAATATAGAGGGCAAGAGTAGAAGAAAGGAGACCATTAGAAGGCTTATGGAAGTCACATGAGAGAGAGAATATTAACCAACAAGCTAAGATGCTAGCACTGGACGTGAGGTAAAGTGCTTGTATTGTAGGTACGTTTTGAAGGCAGATTAAATGTGGGATGCGAGAGGAAGTGGAGTCAGGGTTTCTCCGATAATTTGACCTGAACAACTGAAATGATGGATTTGACACCTATTCACATAGCGAAACTGCAGGTGGAGTAAGTTTTAGGGAGGAACATAAAACAATTCAGTTTTGGTTAAGATTGAGATGTCTATTTGACATCCTAATTTAGGATAATCTAAATTATACTATAGAGAGTGCTTCTTGGCCTTTTGGTAAGATCAAGTGTAAATTATGCTATAGTTAAAACTAAGTCTCAACATATCAGTGATTTAATACATCAAAGGGTTACTTCTCATTCTTGTTGCACATAAAACATGGATAAGTAAAGGCTCTGCTTCACACATAGACTCAGGGACAAAAACTGATGGAAGCACTTTCATATTTTAACTGCATTGGAAATACATGGCTTCTGGAGTCATGAAACAGGTGAGAGAAAGACTAGAGAGTCATGCTTTGGCTCCTAATACCTTATGCCAGTAACACCAATCACTTCCCTTCACTGCCCATTGACTAAAGCTTGTGATATGGCATTCTGTGTTAGTTTCTAAATTAACCTATAGCCAATAGTTACAGTAATTTATTAACTCAGTAACATGAGCTTCATTTGTATGCGTCACACACAAACTAACAGCAGCCATTCACAAAGGTCAAGGATTTAGAAATCAGACAGTACATTTAGGAGACCTGTACCTTCTAAATTATATCATTTATATATTTACCTGAAAACATTTACATTCTGTTCTGCAATAATAATAACTTCCTAATATAGATAAAAGACATGTTTTTAGGCCCAGAGTGGTGCCCAGAATCCTGACAGACTACTGACAGATCCATTGCCTTAGGGATTATCATTTTGGGGTGGTGGGGGACAAAACTAAACAAAGCAGAGATTTGTGTTAGTGTGTGTATTTTCCTGATTAATTCAAATTAGCAATAATTGACCAAGTAACTCTGTGAATTATTGGAATTTTTCTAACTTTTTGGACCCATAAAAAACATTTTTTCTTAAATTAGTAGCTGCTATATCATGAAGCTGCCATATTCTGGAAGGTCAAGTTATTTTGCTGCTACAGTTCTAAACACGTCCAAGGATACTACTTCATCAAATCACAGAATTGTCCAGAGCATTCCTACACTATAAAAATTTGTACCTGAAAGATTAAAGGAAAAGATTTTAGAGGCCATGTGGTAGCCCATCATCTGTATTGTCCAAAGAAAGGAAAGATTGTGAAATGGAATTGCCAGTGGAGCCTCCCTCTGGGCTTGTCAGCACATCTTTTATGAAAAACGCAATTAATTCTTTCTTCTACTCCAGACCTTCTAACAGGATAACAGCTGACAAACTGCCAGGCTTTGTTGGCCAGAATAGAACCAGACATTACCATGTCATAACACTTGGTCCTAAATAGGAGCTTTTCTATTCCCTAACACAGATTTTGAAGGTTCTGAATTTTTTATGGATTTTTCTTACTTTCCCACCTTGCTTACCAGGCTTAAATTGATACACTGATCACATAGAGATATTCAAGACCTTATAGTCTTTTCAAACATACATTTAAAATTCTTATAAACATAATACATGCCATGTCTACAAATAATGTGTAGAAGTGTTTATAATTAAAAGCATCAGCCCCTTGTCTCATCTTTTCCTACACATAATTCTATTCCCTAGAGGCAACATTTTTTTCTTTTAAGTGTTTCCATCTTAAAATTTGCTAGTTAACTTCAGATATCTACATGCTATGAATTCTATATCACTATTTCTTAATTTTTCACAGAGACATTGATTATGGACTTCCTGATAGATGCAAATTCAGCCAGGTTACCTTCTTCGCCCCCTTGCTGCCGCCACCACCACCATATCACCTCCACTTTCTGGTTTTGTTACGGCACTATTTTGTGATTTCTATTGGTTACTTGTGTTATCTACTGATTATAAGCAATATCCCTAGATTTCTCATCTCCCAAACTACATCACTTATACATGTCAAGTTTAAAAGCATTTGCACTGTATTCTGGACCCATAATTAATACCTTTCTGATATTTGTATAGGTTGATTTTAAAGTTGAAAATCAATGTAGTCTGGGCTGTGACTTTTTTCCTGGCTAACTTCACTCATGATCCCATTTCATTCTATATTTTGTATCCTGAAAAGTCATTGAAAACTCTTCTTTGCTGATGGTCCATCTCTGGTTCTCTTTGCTTTTGTGTTCTTGTAGTTTTATGCCTTCTTTGTTTCTTTACTTTCAATAAAACCTAAAGAAGGAAAGGATAAACAAATGTGCTCAGTCACCCTTGCACTCCTTTTGACTTGTATTTTTATTTTCCTGATACATGCAAAAAATAAAAGTGTTGTGCCAGCAATAACCTAGCTAGACTTTCATATTTATAGTAATGCACTTTTGGAACTACATTTTTCACATATTGTTTTTTACTTCTGAAATTTATTATTTCATTATTGCTTTAAATTAAGTAAGAAACTACTCTAATCTAAAACACTCTGAGATAGCAAATTGGAAAGCCAAACACATGCTTTGGAAAATTAATGAAGCATGTAAAAACTGACCCTTGATTTTAGTGGTCTTTTGTACTCTGATTTTCTTAAAAATATTGAAAACAAAACTGTTTTCTTTTAAAGTATTAGCATGATATCTTGATTCTTTATTTAGTCTCCTCCAATTACAGTTTATAATATGCCTGGCAAGCAATTGCCCATTTTGATATCTTCACTTGCACTGTAGGATAAGATAATAACATGCTTTCCTCTTGTCTCTGTCTTCTGTAAAGCCTGGTTTATAATTTTCATAACTTCTTGGAACAAGTTACAATACAACATAAACATACATTCCTGTTTATTCAGAGTGACAGTTTTGTTATTGCTGTATTATGAAAACAATTGTGATTCTAAATAAAATACATTCATAAATTAAAACCAAGAGCTCAACTTAACTACAATGTGTACACAATCTAAAGTTTCAAAAATTTTGTTTTCCAAAATTCATCTAGTTTGAAATAGTTGCCTATAATCAAGGCAACTATTATGTCGGCATAATTTATTTTTTAACCATGTTGAATTTATGTCTCGCTGTTTTCTTATTGTCCTAAGAGTAAGATCTTTTTGAATATTTCATTACCACCTTGTGAGTCTCAGGGCACATCATTATACACCAGCAGGGCAGACTGCTTTGTCCTGGACTGAAGACAAAGCTGGCTTCAAAAAAAGAAAGTTAGTGTAGCTTAGTGATGAAGGGGCCTGGCTTGGAAACCAGGCCCTGGGTGCCAGTACTGGCTCAACCTCTTACTGACTGGATGAACCTGGACACTTAACTTACTCTTTCTATTTTTTCTCTTTTTCTTCACATTAGGTAATTTCTATTATTTTATATTAAAGTTCACTGACCTCTGTGATTTTAAAATATTAAATAAATATTAAAGTTTATCTGTCATCTCTAATCTGCTCATAAGCTGATCCAGTGAAGTGTTATTTTAGATAAGTAGTATTCCTTTCTAGAATTCCTATTTGGTACTTTTTTATAGTTTCTATTTCCCTCTTGACATATATTACATTTGTTCATTCACCATGAGCATATTTTCTTTTATTGAGCATAGTCATAATATCTGCTTTAAAATACTTGTTTGCTAACTACAAGGGTCGCTGTCCATTGATTGCATTTTTTCCTTGAGCATGGATCATATTTTTCTGTTTCTTTATATATCTAGGAGTTTTGAATTGCATCCTGGACTCTATGAATGATCTACTCTATAGTCTCTGCGATTCTTTTATACGCTTTAGAAGAGTGTTCATTTTTTGGTTTTAGGAAGTAACAAATTTGGCTAGAGTCACATTTCCAGTTCTGTTGCCTCTTTATTGTGTAACAGTTAAAGTACCTATTTAGCTCTTTTAGCCATAACTGAGCTGCTTGCAGTCTGCCCAATGCATGTATAGTGCAGGGTGCAGCCAGAAATTTGGGTAGAGTTTATGCACAGGATTTGGAGCTGTCCCTGTCTTGCTCTCTCTTTTTCAGAATTGACTGCTCACTTAGCAGCTGCTGTGGTCACCTGAACTCTGTTCTCTCATTCTTTACACCAGAAAGACTGTTGGATTCTATCAGAGTTCCAGATTCCCAGTGCTGAGCCAAACTAAATCCTGCCGTTAGACGAAAGCTGTAAAACTGGAGAACTCACCCAGTGCTGATCCCTTCTGTGTGCAAATTCTCCCCCACATCAAGATTTTGCCTCTTTTGTTCTCCAGTATTATCAGGTAGTTGTGTTTTGTATTTTGTCCAGAGTGTAGAGTTGTTATCTGCAGGAGGATTGATCCAATGGGAGCTCCTCAGCCATTACCAGAAGGGAGCTCTTGGTTTGTTAAGACACATAGAACTAGAGTAACTCATTCTTCTGTCAAAAACATTGTATCTCAACAGGTAAATGGTGTCTTCTATGTGTTCAGTTTATTTCCTTACTAAGTATTGAGTAAATCCTTTAGGATTAGTCTGTTGCTATATATCTGGAAAGTGTAGCTATGCTAAGGTTTAGGGTTGGCTGTTTCAAACATTTACATATATCCATGCTGGGTTGTAGTATGCTGTAATTTAAGGGTGATGCAAGGTACTTGAACTTACCTTTTAAGGTTTATTTTTAGAGTAACGTAGAATGATGAAAGAAGTTTGTTTTAAATATTCTACGTTAGTATGCTGTTCATTTGTATTTCTCTATGGGTGTGCTGTCTAAAAAGGTAGCCGTATGACATGTGGCTACTTAAATTTAAAGTAAAAGTTTAGTTCTTCACTTATACTATCCATATTCCAATTATATAACAGCCACTATGGCTAGAAGCTGCCATATTAAACACAGAAGAGCAGAGTATTTTCTATCAGAGACAGTTTTATTGGATTAACACTATTCATTAGAGTGTTGCCCTATAAAGCAGGAAAGTATATTTATTGGGAATTGTGTTTGTTCAGTTGGTCATCTGAAACCCAAAGGTATAGAATCTATCGGCCAAAAGAATCATACTTTGATGGGCACTGATGTTTACCTTCTTTTGTCACATTGGCTATTTTTCCTTTCAGGTCAGACCAATCTTGTGGATCACTTTGCTTCCATAAAGTATCTCTGTAGTCTTAAAGACAGTGATGCATTGAATGGCTTCCATTTATTGGGGACTTAACTGTATTCTAGGCACTTTGCTCAGTATTTTATCTGCATATGTCATTTAATCATAATAACAACTTTTTGTCATAGGTTCTATTAGTCTCTCCATTTTACAGGATTTAATTGTGAAAGAATAAGAGAAGTGGAAGAATATTTATTTTTGATATTCCCTGTAGGAAACTTTCCAAATATTAAAATCTGGAGACAGCATTGTTTTACTTTCATGAACAGAAATATAGCACAAAAGAATTACACAGAAATTAGTCATATTTTTTTAGACTCATATAAAAAACCTCAGTTATGTTTCATGCCTTAGTCACATAAATTCCTGATCTAGGAGTGTTTGTGGAAAAATATTTATCCTCCCCTTTCTCTTTTACCTCTGTCAGATACCAAATTTCTTTTCAAATTTCCAACTTCCCTAACACAGAACATCTAATTTTGACTCACATCTCTATCTAGGCATATTTTATATTCTTAACAATACAATTTTTTTTCTATTTAAAGATGATTTACATTTTACTATCTCATAACAAAAATGCATTTGCATGTTATAAACTTCTTTATGTACATAAAAGAATTTTTTGGCTAAATTTATTAACTTTCATTTAGAAAGTTTTATCTTTTTTATTAGCATGTATTGATTTTTTTCATTAATTGCTCCTCTCTTGTTCCTTTCTTGTAACGTTATGAAAAAAAAATGTTTCAATGGTTTTGAACTCTTAAATTTAACATGGGAGTAAATGTTACTTATCTAAGGTAGTGACCCCTCCAGGAAAGAAAGCATGGAGGTCACAGTGCTAAAGCCAGAGCATACATCCACTTTCTTTCCCTGTTTTTATCTCTCACATACTGTGTCCCCATAACTCAGACTTCGTCAGCCATCTTTGGAAACAGAATGAACTGATGTCCTAAAGCTCCATTAGATCTATATTTAAAATAAAAGAGTAACATCTGTAAAATATATTTTTCCCAGCAAAAGAAAACATGACATTTATTATTGTGATATACCTTTTCTTAGATGTGAATATTAGAAAAATAAAAGAAAAATAAATTAATATCAAAACATATTAATAAAGAGTAATTAATAAAATCTCACAAAATACTAAAATCTGATTACAATTAGAAATACAAGTAGAACAAAAATTTTACAGTGGCTTTGGCCTCAAATAAATGAAGTGAACTTATCCCCATTAAAATGTTCTTTGTTTATGATACAGCCATCACATAAAAGAAGAAAGGTCTGCAGGGAGATCCTGTAGTTTGAAATCACTGAACAATATTTATTTGTATTTAAAGACAAAAACAGAAGAACCCTCACAATTCCATCATTAACCACAAAACAATAGTTTTAGAAACATGCAAATTTCCTTTGATATTCAGCTGCAAGGAGCTCTTTGAAATAGTTTTCCAGCCATTCTTATTTTGGAGATGCAGCTGGGTAACTATCCACATGTGGAAGAAACAGGAAAGCCTTGTTTCCTTAACGTTTTCCCACTTGGCTCTTCAAAGAGAGTGTGAAAATATTTTTGTAAAAGGATGGAATTCTCTGGGTTTCCTAATTGTTGAAATTAGTTACTCTTCATTAAAGTGTTACATTTCTCTCCCTGGGTGAAGAACCTGTGTTTCTGATTGTTCAAAAATTTTTTTTAATTCAAAGAAAATTTTAATGATTATTTGATGACTAAACACTTTAATATGTAAAATTGTAGTTGATTTTTGTGAGATTCACAGAAGGACAATTTATTACCTATTGAAAGAGTCAAGAGAAAAATGCCTTAGAAAATTAGAAGAATCAATCACTCTAGAAATAAATTTCTACATCATTAAAAATGAATTGCTAATTTAGGGTGATTTATGATTTACTTCTTTGTATTTTAGCTTTTTCAATAATGAATATATATTATTTGTGTGGTAAAGAAAGAACAAGAAAATAAAGTATTTACTTATTCTGTTTTCCCCGTGAGACAAGGAAGGTAGGATTTAACAACCTAAAGGACTTCAGTCTGGTCTTTAGAACATCATTCTCTCTAATAAATACATTTCACTATTCTTAGCATCATTAGATCAGTGTTATCCAGAAGAACTTTCTGTGATGATAAAGACATTCTTTACATGATACCCAATACTCTAGCCATACGTGGATAGTGGCTACTGACCACATATAATGTAGCTATTGTGACTGAGGACTGGAATCTTTATTTAATTTTAATTAATTAAAATTGATATAGCTATGTATGACAAATGGATTCCATATTAGACTATTCAGACTTGAATATATCTGAAACAAAAATCAGTCACAAGCATATAAAAAGTATTGTAGCACTATTTGTGATTACACAAACCTCTATTTATTTACACATAGTTCTTTCGATGTTTATTTTTTTATGAATGATTAGCTCTGTCTATAAACTGGAAGTCCATACTTACCAAAAGCAAGCTAGAATTTTGCTATAATACTATTAGTTGTAGGAGAAATTAAGAACAAAAATGAAATACTACAAAAATCTTAATAATTTGTAAAATTGTTACAAGCTACTGTCCTTTATTTAAATATCTCAGAAAAGCTCAGGTGTATGTTATAGACATGTCAGACCCTCTCCAGCACTAGTAGTAGTGAAAGGAAATGAACTAGGAGTAAGAAAGACAGAGACTGATGGAACTCCCAAAGGCGGGGATCTGAACCTGTGTGAGTACAAGAAGTGTACAGCAAGGTCGAACTTAGTTTTAATGGATGTTGCTATAAAAGGAAGTATTTGTAAGTGTAAGCTAGTGTAATTAAAACAACTAGGCATTTAAATTTTTGAGTAGGGAGCTTTTAATCATTATTACTATTTCTGGTAGGTGCAGTGGGCTTTTGTAAGTTATAAGGCAGAGTCAGAGAGAGATAAGGGGTGCACACTTGGTATTGGCTGAGGGCTTGAAGAGTAGATTAGACTATGAATAGAATTCGTGCTATTCCCAGAGGGCCAGTGGACATCTTTGACACTAGTCAGCAGACTGGTTTGCATATTTTGGTGTAGAGGGGGATGAGAAGAGCAGTGATGGGAAGAGAAACATCAATTTAAATTGCTTCCTGCCAGTCTAATAATCATTTTTTTAAAGTAAGTTTCAAGAAAAAGACTGTATGTTTGGATAGCCCCCACATCTCCAATGCCTGGTGAAGTGCCTTGCACATTGTTGATACTCTACAAATATTCATTGAAGGTGTAAATACAAAGGCTTTTTTAAAGAAATTAAATGTTATAGAGGATGGCCTTATGAATTGATCTGGATGTTGGAGTAGATGACCTATAAGTTCTTCCAGCTCTGAGATGACATGATTTCATGTATAAACAAAATTTGATGTTGTAGTTCCAGCCAAATTATCTGGATATGAAGCTAATGTAATTTCCTACAACTCTAAGCATTGTTTGCAGTAGCCACATATATATTGTTTAATATCTTTAAAAAATTAACAAACATTTTAGCTGACTAATTAAGTGTCATGGTTTGGGGATCAAAGTGCATCAATAAATTCTGGGATTGTGCATTTCAATGTTTTACTGTTTATTATTTTCAAAACTCTCTAAGAAATGAATTAAATATTTCCAGAATCAGTTCAAAAGAAAATTAGTGAGGGAAAGTTGCTTTAAGATACATTTCATCCTCTTTAACACTTCTTTCATCTCTTTATCCACTCTTATTTCTCAGGAGGCACCCAATGCTCTTGAATTTCCTCACCTACCTTATGGACCAACACTTATTTGAAAAATCTCTTTCATAGCTCCTATTATCACAGGTTTAAACTTGTTAGCATTGCTTACATGGCCCTCTGGGCTCTGAGCTGCACCAGCCCCTCTGACTTTGCCCTTAGATAGGGCCATAGTGAGGCACCTTATGTTTTCTGAGTCAGTGTTTCATTACATGTCACATCTCTTCTTCGACATGGGTAAGTCCCTTTTCTGTTCATTGAAAGCTTTTATGATCTCTGTCTAATACCAGTATGCCTGACAAATTCCATTTCATCCTGGAAGCACATCTTTTTCTCTAAACATTCCTTGTTTTCTTGCTTCCATGATAATGAAAATTTTACTCTGCAGTAATAGTAACACTTATCATAGTGTCCTGCAGCTTAAATTTTTCTTCTGGTATAAGGCTCCAACTGTACTCCCAAGATATAAATAAATTAAGGACAGTGGACATAACTTAGTTATGGAGCTCAGATGGCCGCTCCAATGGAAATGTCATAAAGGGAGCTACTGGATATGCTTTATTTACTACTATAACCCAAGAGCTTAGGACATTATCTGGTCCACTGCAGTCATTAAATGAATGTAACTATACATCTAATATCTTTCATAATAGAGAGACATAATATTTGCTGAATGACTGAATAGTTCAGAAATTCTAGATTCAGTCCTGGATTACTGGCAATCCATGCTTGATTTTAAGGATTAATCTGGCTGTGAATTTTGCACTGAAATTTGTAAGTAAAATTACTATACCATATGCTTTAGGTCAGCAGTCCCAAACTTTTTGGCACCAGGGACCAGTGTTCCAATGCCTGGTTATCTGAGGTGGAGCTGAGGTGGTGATGCTAGTGCTGGAGAGCGGCTGCAAATATAAATGAAGCTTCACTCGCTTGCCTGCCACTCAGCTCTTGCTGTGTGGCCCTCATCCTAACAGACCACAGATTGGTACTGGTCTGTGTCCTGGGGGTTGGGGACCTCTGCTTTAGGTAACACTCATAACTGAACCATAGATTCTTTAGGACTGGAAGGACCTTAACAAAGGCTACTTCTTACGGCAACACTGACAATGTGCTAGGCACTGTTGTAAGCATTTTATATAAAACTCATTTTGATGACATCTTTGTTATGACACTGCAAGGTAGACATTATTACCATCTCCACTTTACAGATGATGAAACTGAGGCACAGCGAGTCTACATGACTTCTTAAGGTCATAGAGCTAAGGAGTGCAGAGCTGGGAGTCAGCCCAGGCAGTATGGTTCCAAAGTTCCTTTCCCATATGAGCTGCTCCTTTGTGATGTCTTTAGTCATTTTCTATGTTAGTCACTTCTACCTATAGAGATGCTTTGGCTGTAAGTAACAAAAAACCCACTTCAAAATGGTTTAAATTGTGTAAAAATTTTATTGGCTCATGTAACCAAAATGATCAGAGATAGGTCAAACCCTGGGATAGCTTATGAGGGTTCTGGTTTGTTTCTCTATGATTCTCACAGCTCTGTCTTTCTTGAGGTATTAGCCTCATTCTCAACTAGATGGAAGAAATGGTAGGGAGCTGACTTTGGTTGTTCTAAGTTCCATTATGCAGAGAAAAAGACACTGTCTCCAGTTGTTCTCCTGAAGAGAAAGCTTCTATCACAGAAGACCCTGCAAATACCTTCTCTAGGCTCAAAAAAAGGTATTAGGTCACATGCCGTCCAATACTAATAGGCAGTGATGGGCTTGTACAGATCATGTATGCCTGAACTCACCTCTAGCTACAATGGTGGAGTCAGCTTTCTTTGAAGCACATGCGTTCCTCATAGGACATGTGAACAAGCAAGCCAAAGGTGGTTGTTACTAAGAGATGAGGGAGTAGATGGTGAGCAGAGAACCCCAATGCTCACTACATTCCTCATTTTGAGGATGCAGGCCCTCAGAGATATGTTGACATCATAAAGTTGGCTAGAGATTCATTTAGCTTTGACCTATAAATTTCTAAATCAAATTCTAACAACCTCTTCAAGATGTCTTTTAAAACTATGTCTTATTGGGACTCTTTAGGGGAAATAGTATTTATCTCTAAATAATTTTTATAAAGTGAAATAAACTACTAAGAAATTAGAAAATTTTAATTATGAAGGAAAAAACAGTTTTAAAATAGAACTGATAATTATTTAACTCATTTAAGTGTTCTTAGCAATACTTAATAAAAATAGTATATTATAGTACAATCTGCAGTATTACTTACTACTTTAGGTTTTTTTTTTTTTTTTATTTCACTGTGAGTTCATATGCAACTAAATGTGGTTGAAAATCTCTCTGAAAAGTATGAGGATAGAATGTATCACAGAATGTCTGCTAATCAGCCTATTGCAATCTCAGTTCTGTTTTACTAAAATTATACATGCCATGTTTAAAACTGTTCTCAAAGCTAACTCCAACAGGCATGCATTCATCTATTCATTTATTTAATGAGTTCTGTATTTATTGAGGGATAGAGTGGTATGTACTTGTCAATACTTGTTATTAGAATTCTCTGTGAATTATCAGGATTTGTTTTCTGAGAGGCTTTCTCCTAATTTAATTTTCCTTCCCTGACTGAACCATCTTTCTTCCTTCCAGCAGAGAAAATTTTATAAAACTCAAATTTAATTATACCCATTTAAGTTTAAATAACTTCAATGGCTTTCTAAGACCTTTAGGAAAATAGTAAATGTCTTATAACAGCTTAAAAAAGTTTTTGCAGGGAAGTTTGGATCTTACTTTTTAGCCACATCATGTGCTACTTTCTCACACTACACCCCTAAACCCGTCCTACTGAACTTCTCACTGTGCTTGAGAGATTTTGTTAATGTCATGCCTTTGTGCATGCAGGCCTGTTTTTCTGGGACATCTTTCCTCATCTTTGTCACCTACCTAAATTTCACTCATGCTTCAAGAACCAGCTTAAGTATTTCTTAATCTTTAATTACTTCTGCAAATTCTTTAGGCGGAGTTACTTAACTTTAAGTAACTTGATGTGACTCTATTATTACATTTAATCCTTCATGTTGTAATTTTTTTACATATCTTTCTCGTGAAACAAAAAATAATGTCAATAACACTGAGTTATCTTTAATCAATTTATCAATGTATTAATCTGACCAAAACATTGACCAGTGGCCATTTGCTCTCAATATTTCTAAAAAATATTTACTGAATACTTTTTCTGGGTCAGGCACTGAACTGGTATTTAGTTCTAAAATATGACACAGGGACTTTTTCTTTTTAATCCAGGTGTTTTTTGAGCAATTTGGTGTTTGTTTTGGCTTTGGTGATCTTCCACGATGCATTGAAGAAAAAACTGCCTTAGCCAGAAGTTAATGGTGTAGCAGTATTTTTTGATATCCTCCTAACATGCTATTTATGACGATGGCAATTAAATACTAAAATAGTTGGCATGTTGCCCTTTTCCTCCCAGATAAATCTTATACCTCTCATATTGTTGAATGTAACAAAGTTTTAATTTTTCACATTTCTACCTGCAGATTACTCACTGCAAAATTTCCAGTTAAAAAAAATACTTTTATTTTGAATTAAGATTCTTACTTGGGCTTTAGATTATACCGTTTTATAGAAGCTTTAGTGAATTACTTCAAAGTCCTCTGACTGACATATGAACCTGAAAAACATATTTAATGAAAAAAAGTTGTGGGACTTAAGTGATATTTTAAAAAGTTCCTTTGAAGAAAAAGCTCTCTGATCACAACTCCTAATTCTTAATATATCAGACATGCTACTTTTATTTACAAATATTCTTATCTCAAATACGCACAAAGCATTAAAAGTTTATGTCATTCCCCATTATAAAAAATAATTCATTATGAGTATCAGTGTAAAATTGTTAGGTGACATTTCAGAATTGCTTCAATCATTTTCCAGTATATAATGAAAGTATTCATCTTCCTTCTAATTAATAATTTTAGAAGAGGACTTGAACTTCCTTTTCAAATTTTCAAGCAGTACTTTGTTGAAAATGGTTTTCTTACAAAGAGAGTTTGGATTTTTCCTTCTTTACAATTATTGGTTCTTTGCCTGGAGGATGAATATATTCCACCGAAGCATAAAGAAATGCTGTCCTTACCAAATAGTTATTACAGCAAATAAAATTATGACAATGCAAACTAAGATTTTGGAAAAATTGAGGTTTTAAAATAATTCAAAGGAGGTTAATGTTGAACAGTCATTTCACAAAGATTATACTCCTTTGACCATCAGCAGGGAGTCTAAGCAAGGCAGTATGAATTTTGATGACGTTAGAATTTACTCTTATTTCTCTGTAAATAGGTTTGAAATACAGTGCCTGTGGCGTTTCTGTTTGTGGGACATCTTTCCTACTCTTCATCTTGAGTGTTAGAAGACCAGGATGTAAATAAAGTTTTAAGGTCTCTCTCCCCCAGACCCCATCCATTCTCTGCTAAACCTTGAGAAATGTAATCTTGCAGCAGGAAGTGAAGCATTAAGGAAATGAAAAACAGAGAGTGATAAAAATGATTATCTTAATCTGTTACTGCCAAGTGTCACAGAATAAAAGGCCTTAAACTGTATTTGTATTTCTAAGAATTGGATTAAGGCTCTCAGCACACACACACACACACACACACACACACACAGAATGAGTTAGCCATGTGAGGTGATGGATGTGTTACCTATCATGATCTTGCTAATCAGTTCGCAATGTATATTATGTAAATCAAATCATCACATTGTGCACACACATGCATTATGTTTGTCAATTTTTCCTCAATAAAGCTGGAAAAAAATAAATAAAATATATCTAAGACAAAAAAAAAAGGTCCTTCCAGAAATATAGAAAAAAAAAAAACAAACATTTTCTCAGCCAGTTTATTTACAGACCATCTCAGCACACTCAGAGTACTAGTTCTGCTGTCCTGACACGAAGACAGTATGGCACACCATGCAGATTGAAGTTTATGGTTCCAGCTTTATTCAGATTCAGGATAAAGGCACATTTGAGACAATCCCAGACAGTCTCATTGCAGAGACAAGAAATATGTGACAAGATGACAGAGGACGTATTAATCTGTTGGCGAGATAAAGGTTCAGATGTTAACTTTCTTGTTTTCCCTGTAGAGCTGCCACATTTTCTCTCCTGGGCATTGAGGGAGGGTAGCACCTCCTGCTCAGGGAAGGAAGAGCCCATGGTTGGGAACATAGAGCTTCTACAGTCTGTATTCTAAGCCATATTTTAAGCTTTTACAGTCAAGAGACATATTGGTTTATGACTAAAAAGATTTGAGGTAGGTCCACAAGCAAGGAGAATAGGTGTGTCTTCTGCTCTTTATACCAGATTTAAAAACATTACTGGAGGTGAAGAGTTTTAAAAAGAATAAGTTAGAAGTATTGCAGGAACCATATGTTCTGCTTCTTCTCCATATTAGGAGTCTAGTGTGTATGGGGTATGGGAAGGGGTGGCATGGGGAGGACATGATACAATAAACTTTAAGTAGAAATATGAAATTAAATGGTCTCATGCCCCACTTTTCATCTGAAATCTTAGATAGCAGCAGCCTCATAGATACGCCACACTCTACTAGGGCACTCTCTTGGGAACAGTGAAGTGATATATTGAGAGAAGTGATAGGTTGGCCAAAATATTATGGGACTAGAAAAGTAGTAAACAGAAGTGCGTGGACCATACTAGCAATGTATACGAGGGACTGGCAGTGCTAAAATGCCAGGTGACTCACGTATTGGCATTTACCTTCTGAGTATACCATATGCTCCATACACACTGTCCAATTCCACGTGAATCAAGTTACATCATTAGAAAAAAATATCATCATAGGAAGGAGAGAAAGGGAGACTGAGAGACAGAGTTCCTGTTCTTACTGTTAAATAGTTAGGCAGGCATGAGTGACAGGAATTAAGTAACCACAGAAACTTCCCTTGAAGACCTTCCTTAAGGACCTCCTAGGAATATCTTCCTTTTAGGGTTATAAATTACCCCAAATCCTAAGGCCATAAAAGCTTCTGGCTAAACCAGCCACAAATGCATGCACGGAAAGTACTACCTTACTCTGCCCACAACCTCAGCCTCATTATACCATCATCATAATATCATGACTATGCCTGTAAGTTCATGAATCTAATTATAACATACTAAATTCTCAGTAAACACGTGTGTAGTAGACAAAGTTTTGTATAGTAGTCAACTGTCAGTCAAGGTAACCTCACATATATAGATTGTCTAGGACCTCCCATCACGGCCCAAAATAAACAGACCTTCCCACTTCTATGTTGTTATAGCTCTTTTCTCTGAAAACCCTTTCCTCCCTTAGGTCATACTCTATCTCTTTTATTTCTTTTAACTTTTCATCTTCCAAATTTCACAGGGCTGCAGACTTCCTTAGTATGACCCCTCTCTTTCTAAAATATACCTTCAGTAAATCTTACTTTTTCTAAATCTCGCTGATCTGTAATTCTTTGTGGAATTGATAGGGAAGAACCGAAGACCTCCAAAACCCTCCACCATGCCACTGGGGCGATGCCAGCTTTCACATCACTCAAGCAGTAACATTATCAGTACCATAGGCGGGAGTTCTCTAACTACCATGCATCTTCTTGACTCTAGGAATATTGGTTAGGGATAAAATAGGAGCATATACACCTTAAACGTGAATGAATGAAAAAATGAGATTGATTAAAAGAAATCACTGGATTGGACTGAGAAAACTAAAGTTGACTATATTGAGACTTTTTGATATGTAGATATGAGAGTTCATAATGAATAATAAATTTATTAAGAAAATAGTTATATTTTTACAACACCGAGAATTTTGTGTACCACTGTGTCTGAAAAATATACATACACATAGAAGGATAATCAGCAGAGAACAAGATGGCAGGTTGTGTGTGTGTGTGTGTGTGTGTGTGTGTGTGTGTGTGTGTGTGTGTTCAGAATAATTGACTCTGGAAAGCAAGGATTTGTTAAATTCATGTCAAGAATGTTGTTAGGATCAGATTAAATTCAGGCATTTTATATTTATAAAACTGTATTTGGATAGCTGACCCAGAGGCAGAGGGAGAGGTAGAGGCAGGGGCAGAGGTTGGGGCATGGGCAGGGGCAGGAGCAGGAGTAGGGGCAGAGAATGGGGAAGCAGGGACATCCTAGGAGCAGCAGGAAGCCTCCAAACTCAGAAGATATCCTGCTAGCTTCTGTGCTCTGCTTTATAGCATAGGATACTCTTCCATAATCATCATCTGTAAAATCCTGTAATGAATGCTTGAAACCACAAAGAAGTAAAAAGGGGATTCTCAAACACATCAAGAATCACCAGATATTTGAGAAAAATCAAACCGAGGAAATAGAACTAATGGAAACAAAATAACTATGGTCTCTTTTTTTTCAGCGAAGTAGGCTGAAGGGGCATATAACTTAGGTGTGTGTGTGTGTGTGTGTGTGTGTGTGTGTGTGTGTGTGTGTGTAAGAAGGAGAGAGGGGGGAGATGGGTAATAAATATTAGTGAAAATTTCAAACTTTTTGATAGCAATTTCATGTATATAATGATGGCATTTTTCCAATTCTATGCCCCATTCATATTTATTCACTTTATGACAGAGTGTCAGCTATCTCCTGAAATGCTATTCTAAATTTCTCTTTATGATTATGCTTCTGAGGTCACATAACTCACAGTTACACTGGGTCCATTAAGGCTCTGATGACACTGGTTTTAAGTTCAGCTAGAAAAAAAATCTTAAACTTTCAGTGAGTGGAATTTCTAAATCACACATCCTTGTCCTGCTTCATATGCAGAGGCATCTTTAAAAGGTGAAAGCCATTCTGAAGAGGCATTTCTGTTTTTGTCAAGGATCTCCAAAACAATTAATTATTTATTTAAAAGGTATTTTTGCCTTTGTGAAGTATTATAATAGATTTATTCCAGGAGCCCTTGATATATTTATTACATAATTTTCTAATGAAATTTAAACGTCCTTAAGAAACTATCCAAGACTTAACTTTCTATTCCTTGAGGAGCCAGGTGCTACCAACAAGATTGTGGGAGAATCCTATAGAAGCTTTACTGTATGATAACTTTGTGACAGTATGCTGACTTCTCTTGAAAGCTGAATCTATTTAGTAAAATTATATCATATGAATAAGATATAATGATTAAAAAACACCTCCAGTGGGGACAGGCAATTTTTTCTAATCTTTAAATTTAGAACACCATATACTGCATCAAAATACATCTAATAGCAGATTTGCAGGCCCATGCTCTATTGGCATTATATTGATGATCCAATATATCCCATAACTTTACAGTATATTCTCTTTTTCCAAATCTCAGAGAGCTCTGTTCATTCAATCTAGATTTAGAGTGTCTCCTATGCACTAAGCATGGCTCTGTGCACCATGGATTTAATAATGAGTTGGAAACACTCCTGTGCCCAAGAGCTCATATTTGAGAAGAGGTGTGGAATTATAAAC
This sequence comes from Macroglossus sobrinus, assembly GCA_004027375.1. Taxonomy (NCBI): domain Eukaryota; kingdom Metazoa; phylum Chordata; class Mammalia; order Chiroptera; family Pteropodidae; genus Macroglossus; species Macroglossus sobrinus. Next base: position 153,532 of record PVKZ01001005.1, read on the forward strand.
AGATAATTAGAAACAATCTGCTGGTGCTGTCATAGAAATACGCCCATAAAAATATGGAACTACTACGGAGGACAACTTCACCTGACTTAGAGATTTAAGGAAGACTTCCTTTTGGACATAATAATGGAGGTTGAGTAAATTAGCTGAATAGTGGGCCAAAGGCCATTCTAGAGAGAATAGACTGTATCCATTAGTACATGGAAGCAGGAAAGCATAATATGTGAGGGATTTATGAGCAATTTGATGGAATAAGAAGCAGGAAGTGATAAACCTGGAAAAATGGTGGGCCATATGTGCATTGGCAGCTTTAACTTTATCTTGTGAGTTAGGTGGAATAACACGATCAGATTTTCACTCTAAATCTTTCCCCATCTATATGTTTAGAGGATGGATTTGAGTACAATTCTGGAGCAAGGGAAACCATTTAAAAGACTTACAAAGGAGGATGAGATGCTAAGCTAAGAATGGAGAAGCAAGGTAGATGACATCTTTTAAGATATTAGAACAGCAGGACTTAGTATTTATACATGAGGTATAATGCAGAATATGAAGTCAAAATGATTTGGGATTTTTCATGTGAGTGACTAGATGGTTTGTAAATTAGATATTTGAATGTAGTCTGAAATGGAATACTAGTTTAAGTTTCATAAACATGCAAGTTTTGGTAAAATTCATCACCAAAAAAAAGAAATTGAAGACCTCTATTTTGTGTTCCAATATATTTTCTAGAACTTAGATCCATTGGATCTTGATGATCATGAACTGAGAAAAATTAGGTTATTCTCCTATGAAATTCTCATATATTATTGGTGGAAATGGACAGTTTGTGGAAATGTACAACTATTCTAATGAATTTAAGAAAAGTGCATGGATACTGGTACATTTAGTACATTTCCACTTTGGAAAACAATTTGGCAGTTTTTTAAATAGTTAAACAAACTTACCATGTGATCTTTCTTATTTCTAGTTATACCCAAGTGAAATGAAAGCATGTGTCCATATAAAAGCTTACATACTTATGCTAATAGCAGCTTTCCTTATAAAAGCCCCAAACTGGAAATAATCCATATGTTCATCAGTGAGTAATGGATAAACAAACTAGTACATCCTTGCAATGGAATACTACACAGCCAATAAAAAATGAACTATTGGCACATGCTATAATGTGGATGACTCTTAAATAACTATGCTGAGTGAAAGAAACCTGACAAAAAGTAGTACATGCCGTATGGTTTCATTCATATAAAATTATATGAAATGAAATCTAATATGTCTTAATAGGAAGAAGATCAGTGGTTGCTGGGAGGGGTGGAGAAGAAAGGAGAGATAACAAAAAGACACAGCCAAACCTTTGTAGGTATACATATATTTATTACTTTGATTGGGTAATGATGTCACAGATATATACATAAGCCAAAGCTTTTTAAACTGTACATTTCAAGTATGTTTAGTTTACTGTATACCAACTATGCCTTAATAAAATTGTAAAAAAAAAATAAGAAAAAATCCCCACCTATTTTCCAACCAATGAATACCTCAAAAATACCTTATTGAATTCCATGAATGAGAGGATGTAAATTATTTTTCCAACACGCTAATTTGCAATTCCCTGAAAGAAGTAGAAACACATTACATTTTGACAAGAACAGTCTTTAATAGTAAATTTTTAAAGTAAAAGATTCTCTCAGGTATTATAATGAATTTAAGAAAAGTGCATGGATGCTGTTACATTAGTCATTTTTAAATATAATGTTAAGTAAGGGTCTTTTCCACCTGGGTTGTAAGGTAGAAGGATGAAAGAATGTATCCTCTGTTCTTATTTTCTCTTTCTTTTAATTTTTCAAAAGGCAATTTGAACAGATTTAATCTTTACTTAAAAGATCACAGGTATATTGAACTAGTTAAGAGTATGGGTTTTAGAGTTAGTTTCTTCAAGCTCAGATCTCAGCAATATGATTAATCTTTGGCAAGTGAGTTAATTTCTCTTAGCTGCAGTTTTCTCATCTTAAAAATGAGGATAATACTAATTCATATCTCACTACAGACTTGTATTAAAGACCAAATAAAATAATACATAAAAATACTTAGCATAGTGCCAAATATAATACACAAAACATTAGCTATTATGCAGATTCCTTGAAAATTTCCCACTGACTATGGGGAAACCTAAAACTGAGAAGCCTGACAGGGTAGGGGACAAAAAAGGAAGTTATCAGAGACCACTATAAAATTGTACTTTGGAACATTTCCTTTATTTAGAAAAATACATACCACAGGTATAAAACCAGAGAAATAAATATATAGAGAATTCATGATGAAATAATGAAGAGACTAGTTAACATTTGTACAAATAAATAAGTAATCTAAGTAATAGACATTTGAAAAATCATTATCCATGCCATTAAGGGACTATTTTATTTTATTAATAAATTTTAAATTATTTTTATTTTTTAATTACAGTTGACATTCAATATTATTTCATATGTTAGTTTCAGGTACACAGCATAGTGGTTAGACATTTATATAATTTGTGAAGTGATTACCTTCAATTAGTTCAGAAATTATACATAGTTTTGACAATATTATTGACTGTATTCTCTGTGCTTTGCTTTATATCCCTGTGACTATTTTGTAACTACCAATTTGTACTTAGTCCTTTCACCTTTCTCACCCAGCACCCAATCTCCCTCCCATATGGCAACCATCAGTTTGTTCTCTGTATCTGAGTCTGCTTCTGTTTTGTTTGTTTATTTTCTTTAGGTTCCACATATAAGTGAGATCATATGGTATTTGTCTCTCTTTGTCTGACTTATTTTACTTAATATAATACCATCTAGGTCCATTCTAATGGACTATTTTAAACTGCAGAGAACTTTTTTGGGGGGAGGATAGGCAGAAGGTGGTATTTTGAGAATAGATGTGATAGATGAAGAAAGAATGGGATTCATAAAGTGTTTAATTCTTGTCTCTTATGTCTCAATACTCAACAACTCAATAGAAACCCAATTAGAATCTTAAGAAAATAGACTTTTGCAGTAAAATTCACAGGCAATTCCTTTTGCATTGTTTGATCTACTACCCACATACTCTTAAGCTGAAATAAACTTCCTATATTAATATGTGTTTTCTTCATGAAATAGTTTCTTCTGTAAACCTTGAAATGTGAGGATGCATTACTTATATTTCTGTTGTCTACATCCTGATTTCTTTGACATAGCAACAGTTCTTATGTTTTGAACGTTAAAACATTTGTTAATAATCAATCATTAGACTAATGTGGCACATATGCCAAAAGATGGCGAACTTTTTTTGCAATGGGATGATAATGACCAAATATAGGAAATGCCTAGCACCTTTACTTCTAATATTCAGTGAAATATGTTTTGACAGTTATTCAAATCTTTCCCAATGATAGGGTACTATTATTAGATTTTTCAATTCTTCCTCCCAATTTCATATTTATTTTTAATATTAAATTTATCTTGGTTTAAGATTTTAATTTGGAAAATTTTATGAAACCTCTCTGGATCACTCTCTTTGGAGAACTATTTGGGTAGCAGTGTTTGTCCCCTTTTCTTATCTGCCTGTGTCATAGTCAAATGCAAGCAGTCCATTTTAGTCCCATCACCTGAACACGGGAGTTTTTCCTTTTTGTGAATACTTACAATATTTCAGGCACTGGGTAAAATATGTTATTTAAAAAAATTTTCTCCTTTGGTAATGTCTTTTCTATGAACTTGTCAACAGCATCTGATTTAGAGAAAGGATTTTTTTAATGGATATTTTTAAAAAAATGGATATCAATGATTGTTTTTCTAGTGGTTGTCTGTACAAATCTCTGGGAATTATATATAAGGCAACCCTTTTGTATTGAGCTTAGAAGTAGTTTGGGAGAGGAAGGGGAATGAATTGGGCAGTGAGACCGTTGGGACTGTGTAAAACATACTTTTCTCCAGCCTCACATGACTTGTGGCTTAAGGCATATTAACAATGTTTACTGAAGGCACACTAGAAGGCGAAACAATAGCCAAAATAAGTAGTAAATGCATTTGCCATTGCATATACAATGTAATTGTTTAGTTAATTTGTATGTAAGCTAATTATACATGAAACTACATATATCTATGTATATACAGAGAGATATAGATATATAGTAAGACATAGCTTTATTCTCCACTGCAACTATTCATTATTTGGTAGGGTGGAATAAAAACTTGTTTATAAAATAAAATAACAGTTCCACATTATGCTACAAGGCAGTAACATTTACAAGAGAAATATCTGTTTCTTGTCCATGTGTCACCATAAAGATCATGTGGTCCTAAAGTCCATTCCAAGTATCTGCAGGAACTGCAGAATATGATCCTATTCCTTCAAGATAGAACCAGAACCCTAGGCTGAGAGCAGAGTGGAGTAATTCAGGCATTGGTGCTACTAGGAGGATGACTATTACACATGGAGACATATATTTAATATAGTTCATTTGTTCTTTTGCATGTGTATTATTATGCTAACAAAATCTCTTTCTCTTCAATCTGTTTTACAGAGAACCCGGAGTGGGACTGAGAGGAAAAGTCAAGTCCACTGCATAAAATATCTATATCCAAGATGGGGAGGAAATTGCTCTGAAGTTTTAAAAAATGTCCTTGTTAATGCCACTGTTTTAACTCTGCAATTTATCTGTGCTGTACTTAATTGGGAGTAGGTTTTATATAACATGATACCTGGTTCAAGTAAGTGCATGCTCTCTGAACTGGTATACTCTGAATATATATACCCCATTCTTTCATGGCCTACTGCTCTTTTAGGAGTGTTTTATTTGTTGATTTAATATTCAAGAAGAGAAAGTGAATTGTTTTTCTCATATGAGGCATTGGAATTGTTTTCTCTGAACACAAACACAGTAACTACAACTATTCTCTCCCTGGAAACACTTATTGGCAGAATGAATTTCAGTTTGTAAATACAAACATTTTAAAAGAAGGCTTCCATGATTTCTAAGCCATTATCATATGAAAGAAAAAACGTATTTTTATTGTAAATATTGACAATGATTAAGTTGTTTGACATATAATATAGGTAGTTCCTAAATTTGATGACTAAATGGATGAGAATGACTAAATGAATGGATGATGACTAAATGAATAAGAATATAGAAAACTAAGAAGCAGACAGTTGAAAAAGGATTCTTTTTCAAAGTAAGCATGCTTCTAAGAGGGCCATTAGCTGTGCTGCTGGTAATAGTTTTCTGAAAATGGTTTTAAGTTGAAGTTGCTACAAGAATGTTTTCCTTTTCCCCATTCCACCTCACCACACTTTTTAATTAAAATTACCTGACAGTCAATTGATCGACATGTTTAAACCAATAAATTGAGGGAAATAATGTGTTAACTACAACTATTCTCTCCCCGGAAACACTTAGAGAGGTCAGTCTTTGAAAGTGATCCCTTTTTTCTTTTGGATGTGCAGTCTTTTTCCTGCCACACTTGTCCCTGTCTGGCTCAGTGAATGTGGAGAATAAAGGTGCCAGTGCCCCACCATACCAACTATAGCATCCCTTTCCCACCACCTGGTACTTAGTACCTAAAATGGCCCTGCCAAGCAACCACTTCTGCTGTCTGGACCTTTTATCACACGACCCACCAGGCCCCAGGGAATTTGTGATGGCCTTTCATAGAGGTGAGCCCTTGAGATGTAAGGGATTGTAAAAAAGTCCCAACTTGGACTTTAGGAATCTGGTTTACAATCTTGGCTTTGCCATTCATAAACCATAAACCCTTGGCTGGGTTATTCAGCTTCTGTAGCTCCTATATCCTTATCCGTTAAATAAAATAATGCTGGTAACCACTAAACTCTTTTGACTGAATATTCTCTGTTAACATAAAGTAGCCATTTCAAGAAAAAATATATAGTTGAAAATTTTTTATGCATTGAGCTCATTTTGCATAAATATTATAAAAAGTGTCCTGTGGAAATTAAGTTATTGTTAAACAGTACTGCAGTCTTTCTTTTGTTAAAAAAAAACTTTTTTTAAAGAACAAATTTGTGCCTTTTAACCTTGCCTAGTATATTCTATGATTTTAAATAAAAGGATTTAAGAACTTTGTATAATTAACAAATCATTTCAATATAAATTAGGAGAAATGAATGTCCTGATTTATTTTCTTCCAGACTAAAGTCTGAAGTCTGAAGAATACATAAATAAGCAAGCAAAATAGAACCCATTGGAAAAATCACATCTGTCCACCATCATCATACAAAAAGGCACATTGTGTGGTCTTGAGAAAGATTACACAGCATCCATGGAAGGAAGCTTTAAGAGAGCGATAAATAACCAGAAAAGCAAAGGCTTCTGTCAGAAAAATCAAAGACTGGGTGGGTAAGGCCGGAATTAGAGAAATAATTGTGGCAAGAGGAAGAATCAAGGACAAATAGCAAATTTAACTGGACATTCAGACTTGCAGGCGCCTTCTAAATTTGTGAAAGGAAAAAAAAATGAGTCTGGGATGTGATTAGGGTAGCTGTATTATGTATGTCGAACAAAATATAATGAAAGAATGAACATGATGATTTAAGAAGGAACATTTTAAAATTCAGTTTTCATATCTGAAATTTAGCATTTGAATTTGAGTATAGAGTATATAATCTGAGTGCAGAGTATATAACCTTTATAATAGCTGGATCATACCAAGCAGATGGCTTGGCATCTAAAGGTACAACTATAGGCCCCTGAAAGTAACACGACACGTTCAAATTCTATGAAGCAAGGAGGAACTTTCTAAATTATAAGTGACAGCAATACTAGAATTCAGGTGTTACTCAACAGGTGTGATTTGCTTGCTGGATATTTCCATTCAATCAATCAATCAGTCAGTCAATCAATGATGCATTTAAGCCTGGGATCCCTTCTGTGGCAGACACTGCTGGATGGCTTGCCGAGCGCTTAATTTCAACTATTTCTTCCTTTCCAACCCCAGTTATAGAGACTGAAAGAGTGAGATGCTTGCTCTCCCAACCTCCCTTAGAACTCAGGGTGGCCATAGGGCTAATGAGAGATAAATAGGCATCTGCTGGGATCTCCCCTCATCCCTCTGTTCCTTCTGCTCAAATGAAGACATGTTACCTATTGCTATGAAAGCTCTCTTGTGACTAGGAAGAAAGAAGTAAATGAATCAAACAACAATGATCACATCACTGAGCCACCAAACCCATGCTACCAGCCATTTGCCTTTAAACTTATTATCTAATAAAAATAACTTCACATCTGTTTAAACTCGTTAACAATTTTTACTCTTTCTGAGATGAACACATTCTTAAACCCTGTCCAGAGAAGCAAATTTTGTGCTATGCTTCCCCATTATGCACTCTGACTCCACAGTGGGGTGAGACTTATTACGCAAAATTCACTTTGAGATAGGGACTCCAAGCTTGCTACAAAAGCAGTAGTAAAGAGAACGGCTTGTCATGGCTTAAGTGGACTTCAGAGTGGCTTAAATGTAGTGGGTGATTCATAAAGAAAGTTGAGCAAATTTATACAGAATAATAATTTTGGGTGGCAAAATAGGGGATGTTCGCACAGAAGAGAGAGGAAAGTGTGGATAGGTTATTTTGGATTCAGTTTCTCTTCTAGTCGTTCAAATTCTATTAGCTATAAAAGTAACTGGTCATGTGGAAGAAATATGTACAAGTGACCTGAACAACACTGGATATGTAGGTACTCATGGAGACATCTTGTGGAAGGTTCGTCTAATGAGTAATATCTATAAATTATCAAGAGGCCTTGCAAATATTAGTGAAAACTATCTGGACTACTAGTTCAGCCTTCAAAAAGGAGAATAAGTTTGAATGAAAAACAGCACTCACTGGATACATCTGTCCTCCACAAAATCCACACATAGCCTTAACAGAGGTAGAAAAACTTTGCAACATCCTTCTGAAGTGTTACTTAATAAAAAAACATAAAATCTGTGACAGAGACCACTGTTACCATAGAAAAGCAGAGCTGGTAAGGTATCAAACCATTAATAATCAGTAACATTAATATTAAATTGTAATCTAACATATTATTTGTGCTGAAATAAGGTGGTATCTAATATAGGATATATAGTATAATTTATTTAACTTAGATTTACAGTGAACTTTCTTAATTATGAAGAAAATGTCACTTCACTTGTCAAGATACAAGTTCTTGTGATTTGAATTGGAGATAAGATTTCCTATATTAATTATGAAAATTTGAAACTACCTAACCCATACACTTTAGAGAACTGAGAGAATTACAGGTATGGGTTTTGACTTCCTGTCATAGAAATTATAGCTTTAGTGGTATTTGGGGGATTATTGACAAATCATTTATTAACTATCAACATCCTTTTCTGAGAAAATTAAGTGGATTAAATTATCCACTGACATTGGGGATTAGAGTTGAATACTTCTTGTTTCCACTTGGTTACCTGTCATCTTGTCATCTTTCCTAGTCCTTCCTGGCTGTTGATTAAGGAGTTGTCTATAAAGTATAATAAACTCAAACCTGAAGAATTCTGTTGTTGGAGGCAGCACACATATTTTCCCAATGTGTACTCTTGAAAAGTGGAAATACAAAGCTTGGTTAATATTCTGAATAGTGCAGTTTAATATGACCTAATTGATGAATTTTCTATGGTCTCCCCAGAGACACAAAAGGTATGACTATCTGAAACTTTTCTTGTGTTTATCTTCAATTTTCCTTTTTATACATTCCAATCATCATTCTTGTTAACATTCCTCAATGGCCCACCTTATGTGACTCTTCATTTTAAGGGAATTTATGCTCTTTTTCTATTTTATGGTTAATTGCTATCCTGCCAAATTATACATTTTCTTAATCTTTATGTATAGCTTAATTCCTCCAAAAGCATTTCAATGATCATCAAACATTTCTTTAAATATGCCTCTTTCTTTAAAATACAGATATGAATGTAGCATTGTCACCAGCATTATGTAGAGAATTTTTAATTTCATGAAAATTATACTACAATAAATAACCTAGCATTTTATATGTTTTCCACTGTTATAGTTAACCATAAATTCTTGTTTTAGCTCTTTATCATATGTTCTTAAGTAACTTCTTTCAATAGAATTCATGGTGAACTAAGTACTTTGTCTTTACATTTTTTAAAATAGCTCATATTCGCTGATAAAGTTCAACATTTTCATTTAACATTGTGTGGTGTGGGTTATCTGTATTCAGAACAGCAAAGTGAATGCACCCTGTGCCCTTAGTATTTTTGACACATGTCATACTGCTAAAGGCACAGCATTTCTTGAGTTCCCTCCTGGTGTGTGCAGGGATAATCTTGGGCAGCAATTCTTCTTTAGAGACACCTGGAAGAGCCTCATATACTGGAAAAAACCTCTGTTTGGAGGAACATGTTTACTGTTTATTCTAGTGATTCATCTCTGATAGAAGAACAAATATTTGATGTATTAATTTATTTATATGGGGCTCCTAACATAGCTAGAAGGAACCCCTTCAGTCATCAGTTATTTTGAGAAATATTGTGACTCATTTTAAAAGGAGTTTGGCAATTATAGTATCGTGGGCAAGGAGGTTGAATAAAATATACAACTATACATGATCTCCTATCTTCTTGTTCTAGTCAGAATAATCTTAGTCTTATACTTCAGTGTTTTAGGTTATAGTCATAAGATTTGAAGAGAAAAAAATTAGGATAAAACAGGACTTATTCACTTCAGGAAGCATAGAGTTAGTTTTCTTTGCAAGTTTTTGTTAGCCCTTTTCTCCTTAGCCCACCAATGTGGTGAATGAGGCTTTCAGCCCCCAATTCTGCCTCTGTCCAAGGGGTGCCTTCTCGCGCTATGGCTATGCAGTGACTGCCATCAACTGTGAAGGGCTTTGGAGGCCCCTTTGAAGATGTCATCCAGGACCACTTGACCCTAGGCTAGGCATCTTTCATGACCCCTTGTAAGATGCTAACTCATTTGATTGGTGAGAACAAAACATATATTTTAAAACCAGATAACATCTAAGTTATATAACTCTAGAATTTATAGAAAAAAAAGTAATAGGTTAAAAAAAGGACTCTGTCATGGTATTAGTGGACTATTTTACAACATCTGGAAGTCCTACGAAATTAAGCTTTATTATTCTAACATGAAAAAATAATCAAAGCAGAAGAAAAAGCTTTTTTTGGCTTCTAAGCATTTTATAAATCTAGGGAGTATCTGTATAAAATATCACTTGCTTAATTATTGAGTGTTTCCCTAAACAACTAGTGTCATCAACCAATGGTCATTAATATTCTTCTCCATCTGTCAGAAATGGTGAGATGTGATCCAGTGTAAATAGGATGAGGTATTTTCATTGGTTCCTGTGGTCTACCATGGCTTGCTGCTGCTCCCAAGGGGAGACAAGTTCTGCTCAACACGGTTGGAAAGTTTCTAATTTCCAAGTGTCAAACCAGGAGCAGAGACACTGCAGGCTTCAAAGGAAAACAAAACAAACAGCTGATACATTTAACTCCTTTTCTCTTCTAGTGCACATTCTACTACTTTCCCATTTAAATTTCACTCTCTTGCCTTTGTTTCAACTAATGTTTGCATTCGTTTTGAGCCAATAAAACATCTGTACTGTTAAATAACTAATTCTACTATGACAGTCCAGCAAAGAGAAAATCTAAAGTTCATATGAGCAAGCTCTCAGTGAATGCTATTTTTAGGGCAGAATCAAATTTTTTACTACAGTTATTGACTTCACATATATGAAATTAGATTCATATCTTATTTGTATTTGTATTGTCATATATTTTATAACATTTAAAACATACACTATTCTTTTGACATTTAATCCTTGAAATAAATTGAAGGATAGGTGTGTTACATAGATTTATTTTACAACATATAAATAATTAATAGAAGACCCAACTCAATATCCTAGCAACTTTCTTACAAAAGTTATCTGCCTTTGTTAGAAAATGCTGTTGAATTGTAATTAAGTGAATTATTTTAAAAATTCTCATTGATTTTGGTAATTATTTTAAATGATATTCAAACTTTCTTGAAAGTAATTTAAAAAATTTTTTTTGTACTCTTTGACTCCAAAATTCTACTTCTGAAAATGTTTTAATTAAATAATTAGTTCTAATTATTTGCTCAAAGACTTAGCTACAGATTCCCCTTAGCATTGCTTATGCTTTTTATTTTAGAGTAAGTAACAATAGTACTAGGTGTCATAAAAAAGAAACCCCAAAATTTTATGACTCAGCATATAGAAAAACATATTTCTTGCTTATATGAATTCCCAAATGAATGTCCTTGGTGAGTGCACATCCGTATAGTTATTCAAAGACTCAAACCTCTTCCACCTTGTATTTCCTCTATTTCCTGAGGACTACACATCCTCCGAAGAAGATTCTCTGCCCTTAGCTGATCTGCATGAAAACACGAATATGGAGGTAACATGGAAGATGCTTTATGCTGAATCTGCAGGTGGCACAGACCATTTTTGCTCATGTCTCACTGTCCAAATACAGTCTGTGGCTACCCAACACTATGGGAGACTGGGAAATGTACTCCAGCTGTGTTCTTAGGCAACAGAGGGAATAGATTTTGGTGAACATGTAACAGTCTCTGTGCTCTCTACAACTTATAATTATGAATACACTTTAAAATAAATTATATCCACTTAGTAGCAGTTATAAAAAAAGTTTTTAACATTGAATGTAATGAAAAGATGTTCTCTTATTGAGTGAAAAGCATTTATTTTAAATAGTGCTTTTGGCACAAATATTATTCTTCATGTGGTCATTATGACTTCTGATAGCTCTTTAGTTACTGAAAGCTAATAGAGCAAAACTTGTGAAATGATATATCGTCTTGGTGATATCGTAATTCTTATTTTCTGAAGATTCCTTTTTTTTTCTTTTTTCTTCTAAAGCCACATGTGTTTTGTAAAGAGAGCATAGCAGGGTAGAAAGATTTAACACTGCGTAATCTGATTGATATAGATTCAAATATGGGTTTTGTCATTTCTTCACTCGGTTAACTCAAACCAATTAGTTTATAAAGGGTTTCATTATAAGAAAAAACATTATAAGAAAAAATGAACAGTTATTTAAAGTCTCTGGAAATTGTCCTAAGAGCATAAAGCAAATGGAGAAACATTTATTCAATAATATCTGCTAAACTGATAAAAACAGTAAGAGTCTGTGGAGTTGCTGAAGCCATTTCGGATTTGGCAATACCCTGAAGAGAACAAAAATAAGAGGAGAGATGCTTGATAACACCATCTAATTCTTGAGCTGGCTAACTTGAACTGTCTACTTACTGACTGCTTTTCATGTGAGAAAATAAATTTCCTATTGTTTAAGAAATTTTAGTCTGAATATTTTATTTTGGGGATGCATCAAAATTCACATGATTCTTTGAATAGAACTGGCAAAGATCATATAGAGATAACGTTTGCCCTTGAGTATGTTCCTTCTAAAGCACTGTTCCTTACTCACTTATTTCCACCTGCCTGCCAAGTGCTTTATCCTTGAAAGGCTGCTTTTCCTAATCCAGTACGCATGTATGTCTGCATGCTTTCACCATTAGTTTTTATGACCCATTCAAGTCCAAGGTGTTGAATAACAAGTCTTTGCTAATACAAATAGAATTGCTTGGACTTAACATATTCATTTTAGCTTTTGCATATCCTGGGTTCTACCAAAATGTGTGGTTAGGTATCATGAGACAAAAGTGGGCTCATTAAATAAACACTGAACACTGGCTTATTTTCAGGGCTAATTTTTATTGACCTGGGTGTATATGTGGTGGATTTCTCTGCAGAAGAGTCTTATAGGCATGACATGGCCTGTATAAAAATGAATAATCTAAGATTCCAAGTTACCTGAGGTAAAACAGAGTACTGCCTTCACAAAGTGCAGGTGTAACCTGTGTGTGAGCCACCTGGAGCCCATTTAGACTCTCTCTTGGAGGACAAATCACTTCTAGGAGGCATTTAAAATTCTTGCTTTTGCACTATCATAATTACTTCAAAATTTATTATTATGTTTTACTGTGTTTCTCTTTGCTTTGCAAGAGCAATCACCATCAAAAGAATACGAATGACAGTGGATGAATAAATATTTGGTAATTGTGTTTTTAGTCTGTAGTCTTCGAAACTTTATCAGTCTACTTTTGGTATTTGAAATAAAAATGAAAAGAAATTGTATACATGAAATAAAACAGCTGCCTTGAAAAAAAAAAACAGTGATATACCGCCTTTGCCTTTTCATTTTTAGTACATTTAGCTCTCCTAGGTGCTATTTTAGTTTACTCCTCGAATGATAAAAAAAAAAAAAAAACGTAAGAAATAGAGTTCATGATTATATGTGGTACCAAGCCAGGATCATGAAAAAATATAGTGCTTTCTAGTAATGGAGCTGAATAAGTTTGAAACCCCACTTCGATTAGTATTCCTTTCGTGGGTTGCTTGCTAATAGCTTATCACTTCTCTTATGTTGAGTTCTTTTCAGAAACTGCCTGTTGAAAGATTTGCACTGGGCTGTTGGCCTTTCATTTATAATAGTGAAGTGCTCTCTGTGGCTGACCTCAGATTCAGGCAATCTTAAATCTGAACTGCTTTTGTTTCCTGGGGGAATTTGCTCTTCATGGGTCATATTTCACTAATAAAAGTATGTGGCAGTGAAGTTTCTGCAGGGTAGGAGAAAACTAGGAGCCAGTGATTTCACAAGCAACTTATGAAACAAAGTTAAGTGCATGGTACTTCACATATCTCTGTTTGTAGGATAAAGGGTCATTTGCAAATTGAAAATGGCTTTTTTTGTGTGTGTGCACTATTCTGCCTTTAGCCGCGTCTAGATGACTGGCACACAATCTCTACAATATCCTAAAAATCAACACCAAACTTGGGTTGGAAAAACCCAGGTTCAAGTCTTTTCTGCTTTTGGTGTGATGTAGGGACCGGTGATTAGAAAGGGCAGACGAAGTGATTGAGAAACCTCACTGGAGGTCCATGGGAGAGTTTTACTCAATACAGAATTGTTCTTCATAATTTTTCTTTATAGCTTTGAAAAAAGTAAACTCTATTTTGTGAGCTTCTACTAATGCCAAGGAGAACTGGTAAACTGCTGTATAAAGGAGTTGCCTCATATCACTAAACTTGCTTTTGGATGATTAAGTTTCTAACTTTGAATTGCACACTTGCATTTTTCCACAATAATAAAAAAAGTGCTGAGCTAAGTCTTCTCACTTAACTAAATATGCCTGGCACCCAAAGAGTGCCCTTGACCTGAAAAAGCCATGTTATTTAGAATATAGCCTCACTGTGATAGTGTCATTTCCCATGTGATGATAGCCATCTATGGCTAAGAAAGGAGGAAAAGAGGAGAGCAAATTCCTGGTTATTCTTTGTACAGGGAGGAGCAGCCTTCATTATAGCCAAAGCATAAACAATTTTGCTTTGAATAATTTTGTCTATAAACCAATTCCCTGTACCCTCATAAAGATTTAAAATTATGAGCTTACTAATTATTAATATAATTATAGAATAATATTAACTTAAGACATTTGTTAGAATAAACAGAGGAGGCAAACATGAACGAATAAATCTTAGCTGATTAATAAAGTGAAGGTTTTCAGGCCACCGGTAACAAAAATGAGGCTTTTAGCCAGCAATAGATGGCTAGATGTATAGAACAACTAAGAAAATAGCAAGAAATTGAGAAATAGATGTTTGATTACAATCCAAGTAGAATGTATACAGGATTTAAAAATATCTATTCTGGTACTTCATCGAGTAACAAAATGATATAGGCTTTTGGAAGAAAAATGTTATGCAATAATTTTTTTAAAAATAAACAATAGTCTTTACTGTTTGTATAACCAATAATGAGCTTCTCCTTTAAATCCACTCCACTACCCTTCTTCCTTGTTATTGGAATCCCAGTTTTGCTCACATGTCAGTTTCTCATTTGCTTCCGACCCCTTCCCTACCTCAGGATTTATGAATCTTGATTAGTCTAAGCCAAGGGAAGGTAACCAACTGCCTGCAAGCCTGTCTGCCTGTTTTATAAATGAAGTTTATTAGAACAAACCATACTCAGTTATTTAGTATCACCTATAGATGCTTTCCTGTTATAACGTAAAAGAGATTGCTTTTTGTTGATCATAAAAATATTTGTTCTGTGGACAAAAATGGAAAATATGAAAGTTTATAAAGAAGATAATTAAAACCATGCATAATTATATTATCAAAAGAATTATAATCACTCATACAATTCAGAGACAAATGCAAATAATATTTCAGTGTAGTCTCTTCCTTTTTCTATGTATTTTTTTACATGAGTTTAATTGCAATATATTTGCTTTGTAATCTTGGGCAAGATTTTTTGATGTCATTAGTCTATTCTGATATTACTTCATTGGTTGTACAGTAGTTGGATATACCACTATTTACTTCAGTGGTTCCAGGGCTCTGGTGTTGCACAATTCCATGGGAAATTTGCATTGTATTTTTGCATGTCTATTGCGTTTTGCATTGTATTTGCGTTTGCACTGGATCCCGAATATGAAGCACCATTATATGGTCAAACAGTTGTTCAATGAGGCAACCCAACCATGACTGATTCCCTGTTATTGAACTTCTGTGTTCAATTTTTTCTGTTATAATTAGTCCATAATAATAACACTTGTATAATAGTTTAATCTGAAAAGCTCTCATTTTTTACTCAATTTTTTTATCCTATATCCACAAACCTGCTTATAACAGTACATTTGTTCCATTTATACTTAACATCTTTTTGTTGTTGTTGCTGATGTCATTTTTTTCAGTTTTGTCTCTTGCAACTGATTTATATTCCTTTTCTTAAAACACCACTAGCATGGTACTAAATAGAAACAAAAAAGAAATGGATTCACTTCTTTTTGTCACTTGTACCTTTAATCCTTCCCCTAAGTATAGTTGTATCATTTGGTAAAAGTCTCCATTGTATTTGACAAACTATGTTCTTCCTATTTTTTCTGTATTTCCTACAACTGTTTTTCAAAGGAATCATAACTTTGACTTATTTGGTCTTTAATTTATGTAAACAAATAGTCCACTATTTGCTGGAGCCAGCCAGCTAAGAGCGAACAGTTCCTGAGAGGGGGAGTGCGGATTGAGAAAAAGAGAGAGACAGAGAGACAGAAGATAGAGTTGGGAGAGCTAACAGTGAATACTGCGCCCCGAGTTTATTTAGCGCAGCATATATATACCCTTGGAAGAGCAGGAGAAGCAACACCCACACATATGCAAATGATTGCTGATCTTTACATAAGTTTTCTCAAAATATCCTTGTTTCACGCCCCCCCCCCCCCGCTGGCCCGCCCCCTTATTCCCTAGGGAAAGAAACGTCTCTTATTCCCTGGGGCAAGGAACATTCAACACTTTTCATTAAGCCAATCTTCCTCCTTCAGTAAGAGCCCACCTGCTCTGCAAACTTCCAAACTTCTAACTTGCAGGCAACTCCAACCCTGTCTGCAGGGCATTCAGCAAGAATGGCTCCCAACAACTACTACAAAGCCAAATGCAAAGTTTCTCTAGATACCAGAGTCTCCATGAGCCTCAAGAGAAAGTCTCCACATACAGGAACTATGAAGCACACAGCCCTCAGATGGTTGTTACATCCTTCTTAGTGGTCTGTTTCCA
This sequence comes from Macroglossus sobrinus, assembly GCA_004027375.1. NCBI lineage: Eukaryota > Metazoa > Chordata > Mammalia > Chiroptera > Pteropodidae > Macroglossus > Macroglossus sobrinus. The sequence continues at coordinate 170,222 of PVKZ01001005.1, forward strand.
TAGGCACATCATTGTTCACATCTTTGGAAAGGATGAGAGAAGTTCCATGCTCTTCAATGTAAACTGCTTTGTTTTTTGCATCTTCCCAAGTGTAAGGTAAACCCCCAAAATAAGTGGCAAAGAGGTTTTTTTTTTTAAGCAACAGTTAACTGGGGAGTCAATGCTTTACTCTTTAGTAAGGAAAAAGAACAATTGATTATGTGACAAACATTAATCCAGTAGTTCTTTTTATTCTTATTTAATAGAAGCTACCGGTACTTTTAAAAGAAGCGGTACATTATTATTTTTAACCAAAATTGTTTATTTGGAGAATCAATTCATTGATTTGAGAAAACTGTCCATGATTTTTGTGTGTGTGTGTGGCAAATCATATTACCTAGGAGAGCTCAACATTTGTGGCAACTTGAAGAACTTCCTTCTAATTTTTAGGTGACGTCACAAAACAAACTATGGAACTATTTATCAGGCATTTTGAAGGAATTAGAGCCACCTGAAGGCAATATAATTTGAATTTTGGGAACTTAGCAACATTGGAAATTTAATGGCTCCAGAAAAAAAAAAGGAAAATATAACTAAGAGATTTCATCTCGTATACCATAAAGAACCTTTCTGTTTTTAATTAACTATTCATGTCCTTTGCAGAATATGGCTTCAGGCAAGCAAATAAATTATTTGTAACAGTGTCTATGGCTTACTAGTTTATTAAAGCATCACATTAATGCATCCGAGTTTCACATTCATCTCCAAATGAGCCAATAAATTTATTCTGGTTTGGAACCAACGACTCCACTCAGATTTGGCTGGCCATCTTGCAAAATTGTTCCTTGAGACTGGTTGAGTATGGGTGGACAAATCAGTTCAAATCCATTATACCACCCCTTGGAAAATCCACCCAGTGATGTGTCAAGAGTGGTTCCTTCATAAAGGAAGAGAAGTATAAATGTTGCAAAGCTGAATGGTTGAACTTGCAGACATCCCAGACAAGCTAACTGAGTTTATATCCTGGCTCCAAGCTCACTAAACATCTGACTCTGGGAAAATTACTTAACCTCTATGCTTCAATTTCTCCATCTGAGAAGTAGGTCAGATAGTAGCATAGAATTCGTAGGGTAATTGAGAGAATTAATTAATTACATATATTAAGTACTTAAAGTATCCTCTAGAACATTAGTTACTCAGAAAATGGTCCTACATAAGTTCTCTTGTTTTAGAAAGCAAGCTTCTTAACAGTCATGATGGGTGTAAAACTCAAAATTTTCTTGTGATCTTGTCTCATTTCAGTACAAAAGGTGATCACTATAAATGCAACATGGGCATTGTTCTCTGGCATGCCTGGATTTCCATTCTTTATGGAATATAGTAGGTTCGATGTGACCTGTCACCAGCTAATTGCCATTTAAATGAATGCAAATGAAAGTTTAGACTTCTATCCCACAGTGAATGAGTCAAGGATTTCAAACCAACAATTTGCCTACTTATGGAATAAATTATTGAAAGCTCTCTCTGTGTGGCATTTTCCAGTTCTACCTGATTTCTGTTACTGAAGCTAATGGTGCTCTGAGAGAGGGTGTGTTTGAGGAATTTAACCATAAAAAATCTTGATCTTTTTTGTCGGTATTCTGTGTCTTGACAATCTCAGGAATTTTATTGGCAGGTTGTCATGACCCTTCTGTTACAGAGATTGGAATGCACCAATGAATGAGATAAACAGATGGTGTGGATCAGAGATTTTCCACTTTCTACCAAGAAATTTAAAGAGATTGAGGAAAACTATTATCATCATTCAAGGAGAGAAAACTTCCAGATTCATTATCCTGAAGCAAAATTTGCTCTCCAAAAACAAAATTTATTTTTTATTTAAAATAATGTTTTTACTTTCTGTAGTGTTCAAGTCATTTTTCTAAAGATAAAAGTGAAAATTGTATAGTATTTTTGGAGCAGCTGAAATTTTGTAATGTGGGCTATATAACATTTTTCTTACGGTTGTCATTAGATCTATTACTAAGTAGTTTGATATTTAATAATATTTGCAAACTTCTCTAAACAGCACTATTGATATAAAGATTTAAAGCCCCCAGACAGCTATTGTCAAACTAGTTGAGTTCTAGAATTTCTAAAACTCTTTTCATTCTATATTATAGAAATGATGCATCTGGGGCAAAGGGAAAAAAGGACATCATACTTACTTTTACTTGTTAGAAGTGCAGTGTCATTATTCTCAGGATAGTACCTTTTGGGCCCTCCTTTCTTTTTGATGGAAGAGTATAAGCAAGAGGCTATTCCACAGGGTTAGGTGCAGTATATTTCAAGCTAAATAATTGGTTAAGTGGAAACAGATAAGGGTTAAATGGCGTGAAAGGTAAAATAATGGCACACCCAAACATGTTCACATCCTAATCCCTGGAATCTGTGACTATGTCACCCTGTACCACAAAAATTTATAGATGTAATTTATTTTATTTTTTCAGCTTTATCGAGGTAAAATTGATCAATAAAATCATAATATATTTAAAATGTACAATATGTTTGTATATATACCTTGTGAGAGGATTCCAGCCATCAAGTTAATTAACATTTTCATCACATCACATATTTTCTCTTCTCTTCTCTTCTTTCTTTCTTTCTTTCTTTCTTTCTTTCTTTCTTTCTTTCTTTCTTTCTTTCTTTCTTTCTTTCTTTCTTTCTTTCTTTTCTTTCTTTCTTCCTCCCTTTCTCCCTTTCTCCCTTCCTCCCTTTCTTCCTTTCTTCCTTTCTCCCTTTCTCCCTTCCTTCCTTCCTTCTTTCCTTCCTTCCTTCCTTCCTTCCTTCCTTCCTTCCTTCCTTCCTTCCTTCCTTCCTTCTTTCTTCCTTTCTTCCTTCTTTCCTTTCCTTTTTGGTAAGAACACTTAAGTTTTACTCTCTTAGCAAATTTAAATTATACAATACAATATTACCAACTATAGTCACTATTACATTAGACCTCAGACCTTATTCACCTTATAACTAAAAGTTTATACCTTTTAACCAGCTTCAGTCTATTTTCCCCCTGCCCCAACCCTTGACAACCACCATACTACTCCCAGTTCTATGAGTTTGACTTTTTTTTTAAGATTCCAATTCCACATATAATTGATATGAAATATTTGTCTTTCTTTGGCTTATTTCTCTTAGCATAATGGCCTCCAGGTTCATCAATGTTGTCACAAATGGCAATATTTTCTTTTTTAAGGTTAAATAACAATCTATTTTATAGATATAAAGGAAAGGTGACATATCACCTTTTCTTTATACATTCATACATGGATAGGCACTTAAGTTATTTCCATACCTTAACTATTGTAAATAATGATGCAATGAACATAGCAGTACGAATCTCTTTGAGACAGTAATTTTATTTCCTTTGGACATATTCTTAGAAGTGAGATTGCTGGATCACATGGTAGTTCTACTTTTAATTTCTTGAGAAAATTTCTTACTGATTTTCATAGTAGCTGTGCCAGTTTACATTTTCACCAACAGTGTACAAGGGTACCATTTTCTTTACATCTTTACCAGCATTGGTTAACTATTGACTTTTTGATGATAGACAACCTAACAAATGTGCATGTATAGCTCAGAGGGAGAACATTTGATTGCAGATGTGATTTAAATGAGTACAAATGAAAGTTAAAAATTTTGAGATAGGTTGATTATCCTGGATTACCTGGGTAGGCCAAATATAATTGTGAGGCTCCTTATAAATAAGAGAGGGAGGAAGGAGATTCAGAGTTAGGGAATAGCTGTGAGGATGAAAGAGAGATTGGAGTGATCATTGCTTGAATATGAAAGGGGACTTGAAGATGGGAAGGGGCCGCTAGCCAAGGAATGCAGTTGGCCTCTAGAGGCTGAAAAAGATAACAAAAGAATTTTCTCCTAAAATTTATAGAAGGAACACAGCCTTGTTGGTACCTTAATTGTAGCCTTTATAAACCTGTTTTGAACCTCTGACCTCCAAAACTGTAATATAGCAAATCTGTGTTGTATCAAGCCACTGAGTTTGTGGTAATTTGTTACAGCAGCAATAGGAGTCTAGTGTATACAAGAACCAGTTCATAAACTGTGGCATTGAGAACCCAGAGTTTAGAACTTACTTGCTCTGGTGAATATAGAAGCATCTGGCATCTATTGCTACATTAGTGGCTGTCAGTGTTTCCAGCCAAATGGGTTTATTCCCTGACCTCCAAGCCTTTCTGTCTTTATGCTGATGCTCTTACTGTTTCCTCCTCCTGAAATGTTCTCTTGTTTCCAGGCAGCAGATTCGCTTGTATTTATAGATACACTATTGTCTCTTTGTCCTGCACTATAGTCATTTAGCTGAGAAAATGGTTTTACCATGGAAAACTACATACCCCTTCTGTGAGTGAAGATTTTAAGTGTAAATGAGTCCCAAATCTAGTTATTGCCTAGAGCTGAAATGAAAAAATTCAGTTTTAACTCAACAAACATTTGGGGAAAAATCAATATCTTCAAGTAGAATTGTATGATAGGAAATAGGAAGAATAAAGTCTGTCCCTAGGGAGATGACAGTCTATGGGTATGGCAGATAAAGACATAAGTAAGCATACAAAGCAGTGTGTGATAAAGGCTGTAGGTGATGTTAAATGGAAACAATAGGGCTTTGCCAGCAGAAGGACCTGGATTATTTATATCACTTATTAGTTTTATGTTATCCTTGATTTCCTCATATTAATTTTTAATCTAAAAAATGTGCAAAGTAATTTTTATTTCAAAAATTACTATGAGAATGAAAGGACTGATTGCTTGTCAACTGAATATTTCAGTGAATATATGCCTAGCACCTATTGTGTGTTGGGTAGTATTCTAAGTTCTGGGAATATATTTGTGAATGAAATAAAGTCCCAGTTGTTCATGGATATTATATTGTGATAGGAAGAAACATACAATAAACAAATAAATGAATAAATATAATATCAGTTTGTGAAAAAGTGGTGTTATACAGCTAAAAATACAAAGCAAGATATAGATCAAAGAATGACTGGAGCAGGGAGGGGCGGTGCCAAGGAGAAATATCCTGGTATCACTGCATGATGCCAGATATCACGTGCCAGCCATCAAGTTAGGAAAGGGTTCCAGTGTGTGAATTTTGCAAAATTTGATAGAAGAAATAGCGATTGGGTTTTAAGGTTGGGAAAGATTTCAGCAGGAAGGGATGGCAAGAAAAGATCTTGTAGCTGAAAGAAGATAATGTGCATGGACATGGAATTTCCAATGTGTGTGTTATTTCTGAGAAAGTGCATTATTCCCCACACACATCTAACCTCACCTAATTCCATGTTTAGGTTTTACTTTTTTTTTTTCTTTTGAGTAAGAGGTATTAATGTCAGTAGGGTCTTTGGCTTAAACCTGGAAAGCATTGTCTCCTCCAGTGATTTAGCTGATTGTCTCTACTGCTTTCTATGCTTCAGCCAGCTCTGTAAGTTTGGGCCAACTTCTTGACCCAGGAAACTGGACCACCAGGTAGGCTCTCAGTAATCAAGTTTTATCTCCATTCCCTCTGAAACTTTCCTTGTCCCTCTCTTTTTAAATTTGGCCGGTGTTTCCAATATAATGAATCCCACCTTGCTTGCCAGAGATATTTTCCTAGCTTGTTTTAATAATCTTAATTTGCTAGGTTAGAGTTGCCAAGACAAACTCAGTTTGAGATATAAAAAAGGAGAGGTGGAGTGAGGGTGGAGAGCATGAGAGGGCAGGGATGCCTTTGGTTTACCACAGGATGTTCAGACTTTCCCACCAAAGGAAAAGCAAACAAACAGCAAACTGCCTGAGTCATAGGCTTAACCCCATGGCTGTTGCAGAAGCGCTGGGAATTCCAAAATGCTGACCAGTGTGGCATACTTGAGTGTGTTAAATAACTGTCTGACATTAATTTTCAGTTTTTCAGAATTTTAATTTTTTAATAGTTTTTTTTTGTTTCCTCAAGGATGAAGGATCCCTATCCCTTCTCATCTCTGTTAAAACTCCCACCACTCGAGTTTTCCTTTTTTTTCAAAAGCGAGAAGCTGTTCCTCAGCTTTCACCTTTTCCCCATCATTTTTTGAAAGAATTATCTGTTCTTATTTCCTTCACTGCCTTACCCACTTACTCACTGCAATCTGGTTCTTCTGGCAATTTAATTTCTGCTCTCAACAGTCTACTGAAATTGTTTTCTCAAATGTCAAAACGGTCAGTTTGCCAATTTTGATGTCTCACTCAGAGTTTTTTTCTTTTTCGACCTCTCTGCAGCATATGAGTCTTGATCACTTCTCTACCTCTACGTTTATTGCATTTGTTTGTTTTCCCTTTTTCTCTTTGTTCCCTAAATGCAGGCATTTTTTCAGGCTTTGTTTTCAACCTTGTCATCTTTTCTCTCACTTGATATTTTCCCTGCTCAGTAGCCTTGACCTTCTTCTTGAAATTGGGATCCAAATTCCCAATCACCTGGTAGACATTTCCATTTATGTTCTCTCACCAACTTCTCAATTTAAGCACATCAAAGATGTGGTTCATTTTCTTTCTCTGTTGTCTCCAATCAGGGGTCTAAATAATGTCTCATAATTAGTGCATTCTTTTCAAGCAATTTAGCTAAAAAGTAATACATGAAATAAGATTCAGTCCTTTAATTGCTGGTGCTTTTTATTTTAAGTGTTCCCCGGTAATGTTTTTAAGATCGTTTTGTACACATTTTTAAGAACAATTTTCAGAATGGGATCCATATACTTTTCTAAAATTGAGCATAAGAATTCACGCATTTAAAACCAATTTTTAGAAGTTCCTTTGGAAGTGTTACTCTATTTCAACACATGTATCATTCTATTACGGAGCTCTTTACATGCTACATTTCTAAGTTCCAGGTTGTCTCAGACAGAAAATTTACGAACTTATTTTATATAAGTTCTTTGGCCAATATCACATTTCTCTATACAATTTGGGGAAGATTGTGAAAATGTGAGTACTTTAAAAAATCCTCAATTAACCCTCTCATCTCCATCACCTGATTCTTTATTGCACAAATATCATGTTTAAAAATTGTTTTTCTTCCTAAGTCTCCAGCCGCTGCGCCACCAGGCACAGATCAAGACTTGTGCAGCTCCGTCATAGGCAGGGTTTCCTGTCAATAGGCGAGAGGAAGCAGTACTTTTGGATGAACCCTCATTGTCCCAGCTGGAACAGTGATCATCAGGCAGCGATAAGGACCATTTTCGACCTACGTGATCTGCATGATTCTGATTAACCTTGTTGGGGAGAAGAGGAAAGAAGGGGCAGGGACAAAAGTGTTGGGGACTATTTCTTCACCTCTCATATTCCAACAGCTGAAAGAATCTAAAACACTTTGAGTAAAGTGATTGTTTTAGTCAGAATGTTTATCTTGCCAAGGTTTTGGATCTTGTCGCTTTGCAAAGTGTATATAAAATTATATTATCACACCAAATAAAAAATATAATTAATAGTTTGTCTTTTTAATTAAAAATTGGTGATTCTAATGTGTTTTAGATTGTGTTTGATTTAGTTATTTTTTTATTTGGAGTAATTCATGAGTTTAGCATCTTACATTTAAGAAAACTATGACACAGTGTCTCCTTTTGCTTGACCTTTATCCTCACTCTTTCTATCTCATTTTCTTATCTTCAAAAGGAACTTTATATCTAAAAGATGCTTCTTAAATATTTGTTGAATAAATGCTTGCTTTAATGAAAGATACTATCAGCTTGTCTTTCCTTTACTTAAAACTTGACCTCAGTTATATTAAAAATTACTTTTGATATGTTAAACCAAAACCATTATTCCCATTTTCTAGATGGCAAAACTGAACCCTACAAAGGTTAAATGAGTGTGTGCATGTGTGTGTGTGAAGATGGTGAGTCAGAGATTCAGGGAGTCAATTGGCTTGTAGATAACAAGCACATTAACTATAATCTCTGAGTTTACCTGTTGTTTCCAGTGACCTAATGAAAAAAACTCCTAAATTTAAATAACTTTCTTTTAAGAAATATAAATTAGCAATAAGGCTTAGAGGAAAATCAAAGGACAGCTAAAAGATGATTTTGGAGTGTCTTCCTTATTCAGAGGTTGACAGTAGCATAGTTTGATTGTTTCAAAGAATTTACATTGAACTTGGCATCTTGTGAAGTTTTATCTCAAATGCTCCCTATCAAAAAATTCTATTTAAAATTAATAAGGGCTGGAGTGGCCTCCTAAATCCAGGTAAACTGTTATTAAAAAGTATATTCCAGGCAAATGTAGAAAAGTAAAAAAAAAAAAAGTCCTATTCATTTCCATGTGTTTAACCAAACCATTTTAGCTCTTTCTATATAGACAGCAACGTATAGATTTGAGAGCTTTGGATTTAGAAAATTTGGGCTTGAGTCTCAGATACAATACCTTGAAATTTTGTTGAATCACCATGAGCAAACTGACATTATTTTATTGTCAAAATATAAATGAGCAATAATGTATGATAAAGTGTCAAAGTATAGCAATAATAGTAGATGTTTAAAAATAATAGCTATTAAAACTATTTATAATTAAAGTTTTACTAGCATTATTAATTTAAATATGCTTACCCTTATTTTTAGTCACCAATATTATTTCACCTATTAAACTTTTCTTGACTATTGAATATCATGCTTTCTGAATGAATATACTAGATGCCATTCATATTGATTATGTGTAAGAATAGAGTCTATTTGGAAAAGAACACTTTTCTGAAAAACCATAAAAATGTATGATAGAAGTGTTATTTTACTTGCTTGTCATTAGCTAAACATTTTTCACTTTAATTTATACTATGAAAAAGCATGTTACTTTATAGAATTCAAAACTCACAGTGTGTGTGTGTGTTGAACTAAACAGGTGTATGTCCTGGCGGTGTTTGAATTGTTTAGGTAAGATGTATTTGATTTAACTTTTCGAGTTTCCAGAAATACAAATGTGTGATCTAATATAACAAATGTAGTGTGATACCAGCATGACAGATTTCTTTAAAGCTAAGAAACCTTTCTAAAATTGTTTCAAAATAAGCAGAACAGCATGTAAGGAAGACTTTTCAATATGCAGCTGGAGAACATTTTGAATATGTTCTATAGATGTTCCACACATTAGGGGTATGTATTTTCAAATTAACTTAAATCTAAGAAATTAAAATGTTAAGATGAAGTCTTAATTTTAAATGATTTTTTATAATGATGTTAACATAACGCCATGGAAAGTGACACAAAATAATAAGTATTGTATTTGGAGGAATATGTTTGAAACCTGTACCAGGTATCTACAAATATCTCCCATAGGGACTTGGGGGTATATGTAGATACCTGGTATAGTTCCAGATTAAGTACTCAAGTCAAGGATGCTAAATGGTGCTTGTTTACTGGCCTTCCTCCTCTCATACACCATTGTGGCCTTCCTTATAATACTTTCCCATCTCGCTCCTCTCCTACCCTCTTACACATAGAATAGGTCTACTATGTAATATAACTTCAAGGGGTGACATTATTGTCTATGTATGTAAATGGTGATCCCTGGAGTTGTGCTATGGTTAACATGTTGACCACAGGGCATAACACCGTCCAAAATCTGACTAAAATACACATCTAAAGAAATAGCAGTTTAGAAGTTCAAATCAATAATGCAAATAATCTTTTTGTGGCAAATCTGTTTTTGTTTGGTAGGATATACCATTGTTAAACTTTACCTTCTTCTTCCAGCTTGTTCAGCCTACTGTACTTCCAGGTGTGAGGATAGGTAATTACACCACTGATCATTTGACTTCTTAAACTATTGCCTTATTTTCTGAGGTGTTTTTGGAGACCTATTTAATACATAAAGGTTTTGGATTTTTTTACTTCTCTTTGATTTTGAAATGGAGAAAAATAACTCAGCTAAGCCTCCTAATATCACTCATAACTAAAGATAATATGCAATTAAAAGAATCATCATTATTCTTTTGCTTTGGTCAAGACAGTGCTTTGTCATTGATAGTAGAAATGGGACTTGTAGAAGAATAGACTCCATGACATTGCTCTCAAAAGCTAAGTGATATATGCTAACCTGTTTTACAGCCTAATTCTTGTTTATTATTTATGAGTTGTCTACAATCTCCTCATGCTGATGTTTATTTTTCAAAAAATACAGCCAATCTGAGAAATAGATTCTATAAGTTTGGGTTCATTACATAAAGTACACTAATAATACAACCATCTTATGATATAGAAGCCGTAAGGTGACTTTATGATTTTCTTATTCTTACTGTATATTGAGACTTAGCAGGAGAGTACACATTTTTCAAGATGAGCAGCTTATTTTTAGGCAGGACCTAGCTGATGTCAGGGACTCTGCCTTATTTATCTCAATTTCCTTAATGCCTACCTTAATGTTTGGCATGTAGTGAGCACTGAATGTGTTTGTTAAAGTTTAATATCCTTTAATAGATCTATCCTAGTTCCATTATATCTTTGAGGCATAAGCAAGGAGATATACAAAAAAGTATTCTTGATTTTGATGTCAATTGCTTTTGTTTGTTTGTTTCCAGGAAGAGATCAATTCTTATTTTGCAACTAACAGAATATTCTAAAATGACACCATTTTTATTCTTTTGAGCCATAGAAGTAAATTGAGCTAAAGCATTAACATATCATTAAATAGGTTAATGAGTTGCTACAGAGATATTTTTAATCCTGTTGTTTGAAATAATGCAGTGTACAGAATTAAAAAAATCTAATGTGTTAGTTATGTAGAAGTTACAACAGCAACGCTTACATTCAGATGATGACATTTTACAATTTCATGTCTAGTATCTCATTTTATTCACACAATAACACAAAGAGATAGGTACTTTTTACCTCCTTTTTACATAAAAGGAAATTGAGAAACAGAAAAAGTAAGTCATTCATTCTTTTACATAAGAAGAAATCAAGATATAGAAAAAGTAAGTCATTCACTCATAACTACACAATTCACAAGAATTATCTGGTTCCAAATTTAGTGCTCCTTTCTAAACTTGAGTAAGTCATTTCTATTTCTGAACTTCTTTTTCATCACCTGTAAAATGGGAATCAAGATATTCACCTTTCAGGATTGTAATAAGAAATAAAAGTGATAAATATTAAGTGCTTAGCATTCAATAAATAGTGGCTATGCTCTTAACTGAACAGAAAGTGTATGTGTACCTCAGTAGACGACAAAAAACTAGCCAATCAAAAGTATCTATGTTCTCACAAATGGTAGGAATAAAAAAAAAACAGGGTTAGCCTTATAGCAGGGGTGAAAGGTAACATATACTCAAATGAACATTATACAAAATAATATACAGTCATTGCTAATGAGTTTCATGGAAGGAACACTCAACACTGAATGCTGATGACCAGAACCACACCACTGTCACTTGGAGAGCTAGAGGACGAGGAACACCTTGAACATCTTAAAATCCCTTCTGAGAAGGAGACAATGGACATCCAATAAATATTGGTGGAATGAATAAAATAATCATGTACTGCACAGTGACCTCTTTCATAATGCTGTCTTGGGTTGGATTGATACATCAATTTTATCTTTATTAAACTATTTCTATAATCACACTTTGTCTCCCATGTAGTATGTAAGTATTTGCATTCAATAAGGTACCAAGTATATTCCCCTGACCATAACAGATGTTAAACAGATATTATTTACAGGAATATTGTCAAGAGGATGTGACAGATGTGCTCTTGCCTCTCTCACTTTGGACTGTTCTTTAAAAAGTTAGGTTGCCTGGTGTATGGAAGTAGCCTTTAGTGGCCCATATTTTCATTCATGTAAGTGCTTTTATCACAGAATTTAGAAATTTTAGTTAGCACCTACCCTAGATAGATTCATCATCTATTGGTTTAATCTTTGGGAAAATATTTAATTAGCCTATTATTATGCTAGCAGCTTAATAGATTACTTATTAGCCCACAATATTCCTATTTTTGCCCTGTTGTAGGCATGGGAATGGCTAACACAAGGTCTGAGAATGTCACGTGGGAAAATAGAAATAAAAGTAATGGTCAAAAAAGCTGAACATTTTTTTCTTGTGGAAATAGATAAGAAAATGAGTTTCTATGCCCTATATTTTTGCCAACATTATAATTAATCACTAAATATGGAATTCTTTTTAGTTAGACTAGAAACTTTTAAAGGAATAATTTTTAGTAACATGCATAATTGCCATCTAAAACTGGAAGAGATTGAGTGACATGGGAGCAGTAAGTCTCCTGAGAACAGAAATGTTAAAACAGATACTTCAGAGATGAGATCCGTGAGTGAGATAGGGTTATTTCTTGAGTCAAGTCTATGATTGTGTCCCTATAATTCTAAGCATGGTCTCTCTATGGTTCTATGAAAGAATTGACCTAAAATCTTTACTTAGGATGTTATGAGAAATTGACCCCAAGAGAAAATCTCATGAGAATTAGAACACATTTTTAAAAATTCTGTCAGGATCAGAACACTAGAGGAGAATGAGAGACGGCAATCTGGCCTAAGCCAGTTTGGTGAAATGAGTGGTGTTAATTCTCAGAGATTTAACTTTAAATCATTCTGGTTGAGGAAGAGAATTTTTAATTTTTTTCAAACTAAGGCTTTTGGAGTGTCTCGCTTTTCTTTTTCCATTAGACAAAATTATAGGATTAACGGTTAAATGTTTAAGAGTGGACAAGAGAGGAGTCAAAGTCAATTTATATTTGGGATTTTGGAGATTGCATTAAGAGACAAACAGCTCAATTTTTTAGGGAGCTGAAATAATTTAAGAGAATTTCTATATCGTTCTTTCTGCTGTGGTAAAATATGAAAATTTCATTTAGGAAAGGTGATTTGCTATAATCTAGACTATTCATTAAAGGTTAAGTAAAAAGTAAACATTTACAATCAAAGCCCATAATTTATACAAAAAGAACAGTGTTTAAGGCACTGTATTAGTTTTCTACTGCTGCATAAAAAATTACCATAAACTTAGTGGCTAAAAGCAACACAAGTTTATTATCTCACAGTTTCCATGGGTTAAGAGTCCAGTGTGGCTTAGGCGGATTCTCTTCTTGGGGTCACATGAGCCTGAAATGAAGGTGTTGGCTGGTGCTGCATTTCAGCTGGGCTTCAGTGACCTCTTCTAAGCTGACTGATTGGCAGAATTCATTTCCTTTAAGACTGAAGCCCTCAGCTCAGAGGCTGTCTACCAATCTCTGCCAGGTGGTCCTATCCACAACATGGCAGTTTTCTTTTTCAAAGCTGACATGAGAGCATCTGCTACTGTTTCGAGTCTCTAACTTCTTCATTTTTTAAATGCTCATATAATTAGGTCAGGTCCACCCATGATGATGAACTTAAAATTCAGTTGATTAGGAACTTTAATAACATCTGCAGGAGCATTTGAGATTTTGCTCCCTGGCACATGTTGTCAATTCGGCTCAAATAAATTCTTATAAAAATTCTCTACAGGTTTGGGCTTTTCTTACATCAACATTTACTTGGAATAGTCTGCAGGATTCCAAAGAAATCCACCCAGGACCACGCTGCAGACCTGCACCTGATGCTCAGAACCAGCACAAGCCCTTTGTGCCCTTTGGCTCCCCACTCTACATTGGGTGAACTTGGGTGAGTTTCTCTCAGCCTTTTGGGCCTCCTGGCTTTAAGTTGGAGGCCTTGACTTTATTTAAGCTGTCCTTAGAAAAATTTTCAAGGTGGATAAGTGTTGAGATAACCCAGGGAAAGGAAAACAAAAATGGGTTGCTGCTTTTAACTCTGGCTTTTTAACTCGATTGCTTACTGAAAGTCTTTGCTGATTAAATGAGAGACTGAACTCTCTTTAGAGAAAGGATAGGGCAGGGCACTCTGGAATGAGTTCACCCTAAGAAAGGGATCGAAGAAAGGGGCACATGCTTTGGAAAGTATTGCGGTCCTAGCAGAGTCTCGTAAGCTCTCGTTAACCCTTGTTTGGGTATTTTTTGTGGGTTTGCCTGAGGAGGAATTTCCTCCTGGGTGTAAAGCAGTCCTCTAGGGATCTTCATCACATTTGACACACCTGGAGGCATGTCCATAAAGAATGATTTTCCCTAGTTTTTCAGAATCTATAGATCTCAAAATTAACATGGAAATAGTACTTCTTAGGCCAACAAGGCCCACCACAGTCCCATGAGTACTTAGATGGCCAAGGTGAGGACCATTTGATACTTCTAAATTAATTTTTTGTGTGCTCAATTAGAAAAAGCCAGCTATAAAATTGAGCAGAAAAAAATGGAAAACATGTCATTGGTCTCTGGAAGTTTCAAAAAGAAAATTTAAGTAAATAGATCAATTTGTGATGATGTTTAGGTGTTAACCCAATCCTCTGAGGCATTAAAAGCATCTGTTCTTATTTTAAAGGGGGAAGATCATTTAGAACTTGACTTGTCAAGGATAGATATAAATTGTAAATTTCTCCAAAACAAAATTTGGATCCAACTATTCTTCATTTGTGTCTGCCTGTGTATGTTTACATATGTTTATGTATGTTGTAAATATGAGATCATTTTCTACCTTCAAATGGTATTGTTAAAATTAATTTAAATGCAAGTGTTTGTAAGAATTGGGTATCATAAAATTCTAAGAAATATAGAGACTAACTCAAATATTTTTCAAGTTTATGTGATCTAAATTAGTTTTTGGTAAATAAGATTTAGCTTAAGTTTGCTAGTTTAAGCAAAACAGACATATCTATATATTGCCTGGGTTTTTTTTAAAAAGTCCATGTTAATAATTGATTTTTATGTCTTTGAAAAATGTTTCTAGAGGTTGTAAAATGTCCAAGATAAAAAATGCTAATTGATTACTTTTAGTTTTCATTAGACATTGAGGTTTTAAGGATTAAAATCTTAATATCTGTAAGAACAGCTTTGTGATATTTCAAAAGGGCCTCTGGAACACCTCAAAAGATTTGAGATTGAGGAAATATTGTGCAGATTGTATGAGTAAACAATGGTTTTAAATTAAATGCATATTCAGGGCTATGAAAACTCCCAGATGGCTGCTTGGTTTGTCTCTGTTCCCTTGCTCCCCATTTTTCTGATTTCTGCATTTCTTCATGTATCACAGTGCTGGACTTAAATGAAGGAACTTATGATCTGACCTTATCAGAAGGAGACATTCTACGCTGTTGCCAATGTTTGATAGAGTCACCTCAAGAAAATGCTAAGTTTGTACTTGCTTTCACAGTGAACTTCCAGGTGACAAAGACTTTAAAGATCATTGACTGCCACCTGGAGATTTCATTTATTAAAAAGAACATAAAATAAAAGACACTCTCCAACCTCATTGGAAGAGACCTGTGACTATCTACCCCTATCTACATACATCAAAGACTCCTCCAGGATGAGAAGCTGCCGACACTGGAGTTAGACAGCCATCTCAAGAGAGCAACAAGGATTGTATATCTATGAATTGATATAGAATTCGGAATTCATTTTGCTTGATTGATTTTTACCAATTTGCTAATGCTATTATTCAAAATAATAGTTATGCTTGTTCTCGAGTTTTTCTTTAAAAATTATCTGTGAAATCTCTTCATCTTTGTCTTATAACCTTACCTAATCTCAGTAGTGACTTATAGTCACAAATCTCACCCACACTTTAGGGGAAGGAATTGTATAGGGCATGCACATAAGGAGGCAGGAATCTTGGAGGTCATCTCAGAATTCTGCATACCACATACCTTCTTTTCTAGGAGTGAGTGAACAGAGTAGATTGCCTCAGACCTTAGGTGGAAAAAAACAGAAGTCACAATAATTTCATAGAGAAGAGTTGCAAGTCAATCACACTTAAATACCTCATAAATGGTATTCTACTTAAAAATATAATTACTTATGATGACTTAACAAATTGGTGATTGCCTTTGCCTTCCTCACACTAAAGAAAGCAGCAGACCAGTCACAATCTAGTTTTGTCCTTAGGATAACTTGTAGAGATTATCCAGGACTATTGTGTTAAGAATGAGTCTAAGGCCACATCTGGACTTATTAGGAAGCAATGCTATGATTAATGAATGTCTGATATGGCAAAGGAAGTGAGATAGTGACATAAATATTTGCCATCTCTTATCTGTATGTTGAGTCATTTTCTCCTCGAAAATTTAACCTTATTTCAGGGCTTTAAAGGCAATATAAGTTTAATTGCTTTCAATTTTAATAGCTTGTTAATATCTTGAAAGTAAACTTTCAGAGATTCATTTCAGGTAAGTTCAAAATTGAGTTGCTTGTGAAAAGGAAATATTTAGGGAATAGGTATTTTTATTAATTTGCAAAATATTTATAGTGTACCTATTTTAGTGTGACTATGTGCCAGATACTCTTTAAGTGCTTTACAGGCACTTAACATTGTCTAAACAATCCCATGAAGTAGACATTATTTCCATTTAAAAGATGAGAAAGCTAAAGCATTGTGAGAATAAGTAATTTACCTACACTCACATAGTTTTTAAGGAGGAGCTGAAATTCAAGCCCACCCTGGTTCTAGAAACTAAGGTTTAACCACAGAGGTATGCTAGATAAATCTGAATCCTTGAATATGTGGTTGCATACTTTTTTCATAGATATTACCAATACAACTAATTCCACAAATGCTCTTGAATTCTCAAAAAATTGATTTACTCAATAAATCTTAAATGTCTAACATGTGTATTAAATGGTGTATTATTTGGTTATATCTTGGGGAAGATTTGGGAGATGAGAAAAATGGAGATAAATTAGATGTTTACTTTGTAATATATAAGTGTAGACTCTAGCATAGATGATAAAATAAGTGCATACTACATATAACAATAAAAAATTATAATAAGTGCCGTAAGAAAGTTATAGGCAAAGATCTAAAGGAATTCCAATGCAGATTGGGGCAAATGGAAATTCACACATTCACCTTGGAAGAGTTTGAGGCTGTTTGTGGAGGAAACATTGCTTGTGGTGAAACTAATGGCAGAGGGTGAGTAATGTATCAAAGACAGAGAAATGTGATGGGACTATCTTGAGAATCACTTGAAGTAAGCAAGTGAAAGGAAGATAAGACAACATTCTGGGAGCAGTCAAGGGGGCAAGAGTAGTTAGTGGAATATTATGAAAACTATGTGAAGCACAGGAGAGGAACTGAGCAAAAAAGCTGAGTGCTTCAGAGAGAAGCAGATGCCCACAGTCATTAGGGGTGAAAGAAAGGTATCAGTGACCTTAGAGGCAGCAGTTAATACTTGCCAAGAGTTAAGAAGCTAATGGTCTTAGGAATGAGGATAGAAGACAGAAGAGTCATCAATTGTGCTAATCAATTTCAGCTATCTTTCACAAATATATTTGCTATCACTGTCTTCTTCATACTAGAAGACACATGTATTTTCACAGGTCACAGCTTGCTTCTATAAAAATTTATTTTTTTTATAAATAGAATGTATTCCCTGTGTAAGTCTCCTTGCCCCCTGATGGTGAAAAGCAGTTATTTTCAAGTAAATCTGTAAATTTGGTCCATATGGTGAGTTCTTTCATTTCAGGTCTTTAACTTGGTTAACAAAGAGCTCATGATCCTCTTCTAGGGATTCAGGCACACACAAGGCAACGGGGCTTCTGTGGGGAGGGGACATTTGGGCTTTAGTTGTTTTCTGACATGTGCTGGCATGGGATGAAATGAAAATTATCTGATTTTGTTGTTGGTCTATTTCCACTGTTTTCCCTGAGATCTCACAGTCCTGTGGACCCCAGCATCAGATCTATGTAGGTCTATTTCTTTCCTGCTACCTTCTGCCTTTATTCTCCCATTAATTATCAGGCTCACCTGCAATGAATAGTTTGCTCACAGCCCCTTCTAACCTCCCCTAGGGAGCTCAGAAAACTGTCAGAGGCTCACCTGAGCTGCTGAGAACCTGGGTGAAGTTCTGCTTTTCTGTCTCAGGTCCTCACTGACAGACCTATATTGATCATTTCTACCTGATGGTTGTCACTCATACTGGAGCACATGGCATTTTGAAAGCATTAATTATGTCCTTGGTCTTTAACTGTCCTCTTTGATAGCCTCAAACATGTCCAGCTGGATTATTGAAATCATCCCCCATATGTAATCTATTGTCCTCAGCCTCAGGCTGCAGAGTATCTGGCCCTGTCTCAGAAATTTGGAGGTCTCTAAGCTGTCTTCTCTCCATCCCAGGCCACCTTTGTCTTGTTTGCAAGGGTTAGGTTATGCGGCTTTTCATATTTTTTTCTTTTCAGTCTATTTGTTAAATGATCTACAATTTATGTTAAACTTATTCACCTATCTAGATTCATCTTTTGAGTTTCAAAATACTCAGATCTTCTGAACTAGAATCCTTGGCTTTCACGATGATGACCCTGCTATGAATTGCAATAACTTGTTTGGAGCTAAAGCCAAGAATCTCCTCTGATTCTGCATTCAGCTGTGTTAATCATCCACAAGCCAATGTGTGTCATAGGGCGATGGTCACAGGAAGAGTGTGTGTTGGGGTGCAGGTGTGGGGAGGCTCAGGGTGGCAGTGTTATTGGTAAAACAGGGTGCTGATGCCAAGGAGTAAAGAACCTAATATATCAAATTCTTATCCTTTAACATATTTATAAAATTTATTAAATTGAAATGTCTGTTCATCTTTAAGAAAGCTTTCTTTGACTCTTATGAGGAATTTTTTAAGGACATGGGGCCTTTTAACCTAGAGAAAATGAGCCTCTTGGGGGTTATTGACTAGGGTTTCTAAAGGTTTACTGACCTGTTGTTGGATGGGGGAAATCTCATGTATTGAGTCCCTGCTTTATGCCAATACTTTTAGGCATTTTGCTTTTTTAAAAAATTAGATTTATTCTTTACAAAAATCAAGTAAAAGTATTATTAACCAGTTTTAGCAGAAATGAAACAGAGACTCAGGAAAGTTAAGTAACATATAAAGAAATAATAACACGAAGTGGCCACACGCAGTCTCTGGAGCCAGACTGTCTAGTGTTAAGTCTGGCTCTGTCATGTACTAGCTGTGTGACATTAGATGATTTGCTTAACTTCTCTGTGCCTTGGTTTTATTAACTGAAAGTGGGGAAAATAGTAATCTATATTCTTAGGGTTGTGAAGATTAATGTGCTAATATATACAACGTAATTAAAAGAGTTCCTGACAATTACTACATGCTATAGAAAGGTTTTTACACTATTATTTTAAATTATCCTAGCCATAAACCTATAAAATAACAAAGCATGAGTTCAAACCTAGATCTGTCTGTTTTTAAGCAAATATTATATATATATATAAAATTATACTAATGCAATACCATATATTAATATATGTTAAATTTTATAATTTTTTCAATAATTTTCTTTCATAAATATTTATTAAGCTTTTCCTATATGATAAATACTGTGCTATATGACCTGGAGGAAATAATCTGTATACATACAGTTACGTGTTAAGTGGTACCATATCAAGAAAATTGGCTGGATGTATTGTCTCAAATTAGATGGGCTAACTTAATACATAAGCTCCATTGGCATTAGGAAAAGATCTCAGTGTTCAGTCTTCCCAAGAAGCTGTGACCACCAATTGGGAGAAACATATCAAACATATTTAAAACTTGAAGAATGACCTTAAATCAAAAGTCACAAGAATACAGCCTCCACAGTGCAGGGGTTGATTTATAACCAAGTCACCTCTTATATTGATAATGCTATATGATAGTATGGATAGATTTATTCATTGAAAGTGCTAAAGGGGCAACTACACATGCAATAAAAGTCAGATACACAAAAGGAATTGTAATTTCTAATCTTCTGTGACTGAGGTAATGTTGCCCTCGAGCCCCTGTCCCCTCTGACTAATTAGATGGGGAGTGGATGGAGATGAGGAGATTTAAACTTGCCGATTGACATTACCTTAGTCTCCTCTAGCTTAAAATGTTCTTAGGGTTTACACAGTCTCTTTGTGATAAATACTACATCTTCCAGGGTTTATTCATTTCTCTTTAATAAGATGGTATCTTATTGCAAGAGAAAGACTGTGTGTCCTTGTGCCACGAGGGCCTTTGGTTCAGGCATTGTCCTCTGGTACAGCAAATCTGGTTTCTAGCTTATCAAAACAGGGAGAATAATGCTGGGCACAATTAGATAAATCTCTGCACATGTTCAAAGAGCTTTGAAATATATTAGCATATTTTGACACTCTTGAGGTTTCAGATTGTGGATGCTTTTTCATTTATAAGGCCTTAAAATACAACAACAACAACAAAAACTCCCTATTCTATTTTAATGACATTGGCTATGGCCTTAAGACCACTTGTAGCTATTCAAGTTCACACATCTCATTATTTTAAACATATTACTAAACCTAAGTACTTTTTCATGACACCTAAATTGCCTTTGGAATAGTAAACTATTTAAATATTTTGTGACATATGAAAATGTCAAGCCAATTCTCAAAGCAGCATTTTGCTGAATTTTGGCATTGCCTAAGATAATTAAACATGAAACACAATAGAATAAGAATATTTCAGTCCCTGCTTTCAAATTTAAGTTAACAGATGACCAAAATAATGAGACATTCCATTTATAAATGATCTAATTTTACAGTGGGCAGTGGAGGAAAGATATCAACCTATATCATTCCAGAAGAAAATTTAGAAAATACTGTTGAATTTACTCCAAGAGCTCATAATTTTTTCAAAGAATGTTTTTCAATAAGAAGAAAAATACTCCTTTGTGCTAGAATCTTCTCTTTTACTTTGTATTTAGAGCTGATATGCTCATCATCCAGATTTTCCTAAAATTCTTTGTTTAAAAATCCATTTGGAAATATTTTTCTGACTCTCTGAATTTAAATGATGTCTTTTATAAATTAGAATAATGCCAAGTGTCCTTTTGTGAAGAAAAGGGTTAATGTAGCCATAAGAAAGTCCTGTTTGCAAGACTGGCCCTTGGCTAATGTCTGAGAATTTGAGTTTTAGGAATTTACCCACCATTTCCTAACTAATAAGGATAGATCACTGTACACAGACTGCAACATAATGTAGTTAATACTGAAAACCTGCTTTTCTTCTGTTGGTCTGGTATATGCTAAGCAGAGGGTGCCTACATGCCCAGCCCTCAGTACAAACCTTGGACACTGAGTCTCCAGTGGATTCCCTTGAGTAGGAACAGCACACATGTTGCTATGTTTTCTTTATTGGGGAAGAGTATTCTCTTTAGGAACTCTCATAGGAAGAGGTGAGCATAAGGAAGCCTGTACACAGATTCCTCCAGATTCTGCCTGTGCCTTTCTCCATTATGATCGTCTGTATATTCTTACTACATTGCTATTTTAAGTGTTAGCTGTAAGCACAACTATGTCCTGAATTTTGTGAATCTTTTTAGAGACTCCTCAAACATGGAATGGTCTCTTGGGGACCCAACACACTTTTGATATTTTACTTTTTTTTAAAGAAACAATAATTGACATTTAAAAAGTACAATTTGCCATAACTCCAGATTTATAGGGGTTTTTTTGTCACAAAGATTGATTAAATTTTATCTCATCTTTCTGACAAGCAAATAGATGAAACTTTTTTTTCTAATAGTCCCTATACATGATAGGACAGAAGAGATATCCAGATTTAATATAGATATCCCATAAAGAAAATGAACATGCAAAATTGTAAAAGAAATCCTGTTGTGTGAACAGTATAAATTTTAATCCAAATAAGGTTAAGATTAGCTCTTTATAACGATTAGGCCCAGAGCGGGGAAAATGTAGCTGGGCTGGTAAATGTGTAACAGCTGGCAAGCTTATGTTGCCAGCTCTTATTTTAGATTACTCAGAGTCCTGGCTCTATGAAATGTAACTCTGAATCTCAAAGAACCTTCAGAAGGGAGTTTTGAAAGTTCATTTCTTTTTCATTTTCTTGGGCTCATTAAGTTAGCAAATGTGAAAAGAAGTGTGACTTAAAAGAATCTATGGTAGGTATGATGATGAATAACAAGTCAGAAAAGCAGACAGCTGTAGCTCTTGTTGTAATGAGCTTTAAGCTGATGCCTTCACATTGCCATTTAACCTATTGTGAAAACTTGCCATTGACTAATTGCATGCTGGCTTATTTACATGGGAAAATCTGAAAGCCAATTAAACAAATCTGAAATGGTTGTATTCCCTGAGTTGTCTCAAAGTACCTATTTATAAGCATGCTGGGGCTTAGGATACAGTTTTAAAATGTTAGTAACAGATTTCAAAATCCTATGACCTTTATTATTATTTTATTGAACTGGATGAATTGCATTACAGATTTTGCTGTGATAGAAAGTAGAAATTAAAAGTAAAAACTCAGTTTGCTTAATGTGAAGGGCTGTCTCTAGACTGCTTGCTCTCCCAGGCTTCCTGCCTCTTATCCCAATTAGACTGCTATAAATATTAATTATTACAGTATCAAAGGACTAGAATGACAGTGCTCAACTAATTTAACCTGAGTGTGAATGGAAAGTTGTTGTCTTCTTCAGTAGAAATCATTTATACATTACTTTTCTTAGTGTTTCAAAGTGTCATTTATGATTATAAGGACTTACTCTATTGCCCTTGTTGCACAATTAATTCAATCAAAATGTGCCTACCGATTATTACAAAAAAAATTATGATCAGTAATTTCCCCACCAATGCATAGGATTCCACGCATATTTTTTCTAACCAATGAGAACTTCTACTTTTATTTTTCTACCTTCCAACATTTAAATTATTTTCTTCTTCCCTAATTATTTCCACTTTAAACATATGTATCCTAATCTCTACATAGGTGTCATCCTGTGCTTTTCTCAAGCGTTTGAAAGAGGAGTATTGTGGACATGCTTGATTGAAGATCTGTATTTTATTGAAATAATAATTTTCTCTTTAATGTCTTCTCTCCCTAATTTCCTGGTTGTGAGGAACAGCACTATACTATTAAACCCTTGGCCACTACTCTAATTTGTAAGTGTCTTGTGATTGACCCACCATTTCCAATTCTTTCCTTTCTGTTCATCTGCAGGAGAATGTACTTTATGTTTCCAGCAACATTGTGGGTATTTCCACTACACAGCTTCTCTCTCATCTTGTTGTAAGAATTATTTCACATAAAAATATTTTCTTTTTCCTGCTCAGAAACTAAGAAAATCAAGACCAAATAACATAGATGTATATGGCCTCTAATTCCACCTTTTGCTCATTTTATCACCCATAGTCCTTTAGATAAGGCCTAATGCTTTCTCTAGCAAGCCTCAATCTTCAGTCATTTGAGGAAGCCTTCATGACTGTTCTTATATCTGTATTCCTCCTCTATTATTATTTACTTAATAATTTCATTTAAATCAGCTCACTAGTGGGTTGGCCTATTTCTAATTTAAATAAATTCACTAACTTGCAAACTTTATCTGAAAATATTTGTACAATTATGAAATTAATGACCTAGTTATAAGTTTATAATATACATTGAAGTCAATGACACTTGAAATATAAAATTATCTTGCACAGCTCTGGCCACACTACAGCTTATTGAACTTTGTGTATAAATTACTCACTTCTAATTTTTAGTCTTCCATGTGTATTTCTTTTATTTAAATTCTTTTTTAATCTCCTCATCACAAGCATTCACTCAGGTCCCTTTATGCCTTCATGATCTGACTTAAGTCAACTCTTTTGACCCATTCTGTTGACTATTTCAGTCTCTTCTACACTTCATATTTACACATTGTGATATTCTAAATTTCACTTATTTCTATTTTCCAGTAGTTTTAAACAAATCTTCATGGATTTCCTCTCCTCACTTCCGCAGGTGTACTTTATTTTTTATCAAATACCTGAGCTTCCAGAGTACAGAGATGATTACCTTTTAGTGCTATGCTATCTCTCTTCTACTTAATACAAGGATCTATACTCCCACAGACTTTTGATAATGGTGATAGCTATATAATAGATGTCCTGTATAATGAACAAGGCCATAATGTTTGATCATTTAGTTATTATAGCCTCAGTTGGAGAAATAGAATCATTTCTATGGTATATAAATTAGGACTCCTTAATTATTCAAGCCAGAGTAATAACATGTGTAAAAGCTTAAAGGTAAAGAAAAACATGGAATATTGGGGAAATTAAAAGAATCTCAGGGTACCTGGAGTACAGAATGAGAAAGTGAAGTGGATAAAGATATTACTGGGGAGGTAAGCAGGGACTGTGTCAGATAGGGCCTTGGAATCTGTGCTAAAGAATCTGGATTTGATCCTAAGTCAGTGGTGAGCAATTGAAGAGTGACATGTTGAATAGGGGATGGCTAGAAGGTGGCCATAGCTAAGAGAAAGAATTGAAAACAAGTTATGAGCCACTTTAACATTCTAAGAAACAGATGCTACCAACCAGAGCTGGGGTGATGGCTCTTGGGAGGAGTGATGAGGACAGATTCAAAGACTATTTAGGAGTTGGATTCAATAAGACTTACCGATGAACTAGGCAAGCATATGAAGGAGACAGAGGAGTCTAGAGAAACTGACAAATTTCTGGTTTTTGAAATGAGTAGATCATTGTACCATTCATAAGCAGAGAAAAGCAGGGAGACCTACAGACTTGGGGAGAAACAGAGCTCAATATTGCACATGTCAAAGCTTATTGTTGAGTGATACATATAAAGTGAGTTTTCCAAGAGTCAGTTCAATGTGTTAGAAACTCAGAATAGAGATCTGGGCTTAAGAAAAAGATTCAGGAATTGTCAGCATAGAGAAGTATTCAAAGCAAAAGTACAGGAATAAACTTCCTACAGAAAGTTATTAGGAGGTTTATGGAAAGGGCTTAAGTTAGACACCAAGGATCACAACATGAAGGGATGGATAGGGAAGGAAGAGATTGTCAAGAAGGCAGAGAAAAACAGCCAGAGACATGATGGGCATGGTGGTTGTGGAAACACAGAGCCAAGGGGGTCATTCCAAGAGAGAACCCTCAACAGGTAGATGAAATAAGAGAGTAAGTCTGAAAAGATTATTGGACCTGGCTACTTTCTGGTTATTAATAACTGTGTCAAGAATGGCTTCTGTGGGAATCAAGCCCACTGAATGGAGAAACATCTACTCCAAGATAATGGCATATGAGAATGCTGTATCACTTAAGTTTCTTTAGAGAAACAGAACCAATAGGTTGTGCGTAGTTAAGCATACATTATATATGTATATATATATATATATATATATATATAGAGAGAGAGAGAGAGAGAGAGAGAGAGAGACACATATATATGTATAAATAAAATACATAACTGATTATAAGGAATTGGCTCATGCAATTATAAAGGCTGTCAAGTCCCAAGATCTGCAGGGTGAGTCAGAAATCTGGAGACAAAGCAAGAGTCAATGTTTCATTGCTAGTCCAACTGCAGAGGAAAAACCAGTGTCCCTGTTCAGGCAAGAAGATTTCTCTTCTACTCAGGTGAAGCTTAGCTTTTGTTCTAATCAGACCTTCAGCCGATTAGATGAGACTCACCCACATCAGAGAGGTCAATCTGCATTACTCAGTCCACAAATTCAGATATTAATCTCATCCAAAAATACAGAAACAGCTACAATGATGTCTGTCAGTGCTGAGATGATTAAGGGAAGGTTTTGGTGGTGAGATGCTCAGTTGAAAGAATGCACGAAGAGCCAACATGTGAATGAAACGGCAGGCACCAACTTTATTGCTGGGAGCACATGCTTCTGCACTAGAGGACTACATGGGCTTTATATATGTCAGAGAACAATAGTGGCATTCTGTCACACATGTGTAATACAATAAACTGAATCATACTTACATAAGTTAGGCACAGGTGCCATACTACATTAATGTAAATTTAAATCCAGAGTCTAGTCCCTAACCCTGAGCCTGGATCACACCCAGATCTGGGACCCACAACATCCTACCAAATATCTTAGTACCCTGTGGCCCAGTCAATTGGACATGAAAAATTACTCATCATAGATGCCATCCTTACTTTTATGATATCTGTAGTCTAGTAAGCTCTTACATGAACAACAGACATAGCTAAGGGACTTTTCAATAACATAGAGCTCTGAGCTATACCCTGAGATTTCAGTCTGTTTCAGGTAAGGCTACTTTTTAACTTTCCTAAGGCTGTCACAACAAACTACCACATACTAGTGGCTTAAAACAACAGAAATTTGTTCTCTGACAGTCTGAAGACTATAAGTTTGAAATCAAAATGTCATCAGGGCCAGCTCCCTCTGCACGCTCTGTGGCAGAACCGTTGCTTGCCTCTTGCCAGCTTCTGGTGGCTCTTGGTAATCCTTGGTGTTCCTTGGATGGTAGCTGCACCTCCTTTTCTGATAAAAAAACACCAGTCATTGGCTTTAGGGCCCATCTTAATCCAATATGACTTCACCTTAACTAATTACATCTGTAAAGACCCTATTTCCAAAAAAGGTCACATTCTGAGGTTCCAAGTGAACATGATTTTGGGGAAACACTATTCACCTCACTATGGCCACCAGCTAAGTATCTCTAATAAATACTGCAGTGGGTTCTAATTCAGATGGTTCACAGATCACACCATGATACACACTGAACCTACATAAACTGCTTTTAGCTTTAGTTTATAAAGCGTGGGGTAGGTTCAGGGATTCCCCAAAACTTAAATCCCACCATGACTGATCTTAAGGGCCAGGTGCTGGTAAATGTATCATTTAATATGGATTTTAAAACAGCACTAGTGCTCTAATATAAAGAAATCTTAAGTGAAGATAGATTTCAACCTGATTTAAAGTTCAACATTGTTGCCAGAACTGAAAACTGATAGTGTCTTCATTGTCCTAAGCCTTGAGACAGAGTCTATCCTAGAACACAAAGGCATGAACACATATAATTGCTTTAGTAAGAAACTGAAAGAACCGGTTATTAGAAAATGAAACTAAAAATACTGAACTCTAGTCTCTCAGTCTAGCCAGCAATCTCAGATAATCAGAGAGATACATCTTTATTGGAAATTTTGACATATTTAGAAGACATGCCAAAATACCTCAGAGAAAACACTAACGTTACAAAAAATATTCTATTGAATTTTATTGTTGCAATGATGTGCAACAAGTCTTTTTATAGTGAACATGATATTAAAGAACAAAGTGCTGTGAATGCCTATTCAGAAACTGAATTGATAAAAAACAAAAAGGTTATCTATAAAAGATGAATGAAGATAGATTGGTTAAACAGTAGTTCCCAATGTAACTGGAATAATGTTTCATAGAAAGTCTTTGTTTGGAAAGCATTATGACAAGTCTATGGAGGCACTCATGATGAATTGATAACTTATACAGAATGAACACTATTATTGCAAAAACCTTACCATATAAGTTGCTGTTCTGAACTACACACACCTGCATATAATTTTTATTATATGTGAATAAAAAAATATTAGATATCCTTTTAAGCTCTCTCTTAGACCTAGGATTTATAGTATTTACAAAAATAATTATTTTTACCACTCTGAAACAGAGATAACATGGCCCTAACACATTACAGTAATGAAGGAAGGAAGGCAAGGCAGAGGAAGTGGGGAGGGAGGAAGACACTGGAGGTGCTGCTTTTTGCTTCCTATCCTTGGTCATGGCTATGACACACTGAGAATGTGAAGGCTGAGGTCGAGGACAAAGGAAGCCTTCCTTTGTCTGCAGGCACGAAACCAAAGACAGCTGTGACCTTACTCACCAGAGTCAGAAAGCTGTCTCTGCTACATCCATTTTGTGCCTGAAGGGCAGCTCTTAGTTGTTAACCTTGCATTCACAGTAGCCAAGGATAGCACTATTTTGTTCATAGTTTTATAATATCTCACTCAGTATTAGGTTTGGAAATAATCACATTCAGAAATAGTTGAATCTGTTCAAAATACTAGTTAATGTCTTATTGAATAAAAGCTTAAAAATAAACAAATCACTCAGAAAAGTACAAAATCATTGAAGTACTCATACTTTATAGTTTTGTATTACCTGGAATTTCCTAGCAAAGACTCTGGGCATATATAAATACAATAGAATGAAGCAGTCTTAAGGACATAATGAAAACCCATAGTTCAAAAGTCTACTTTCTATCTTGTTTATAATATCTCCATATTGTATATTTTTGATACACCACATAAAGTTTTTAAAAGTAATTTCTATTTCTTGCCAACTTTAGAAGATTTCAAGTCTAAAGTTTACATTAAAATAAATAATTCAACTATGTCGAATGATATTGAAAAGTGTTTACATGATGTGCTCTTGAATTCAGACTACAGAGGGCATATGTCTCCTTGCAATATCTTCTTCTGGCCCATAAGAATGCCATATAGTTAATCCCATGTATGGTTATTTATTAAATATCTGCAGCTCTTATTAGCTAGTCCTCTCCATGAAGATTAAAAAGTGTATCCTTGGTGTCTGGCATCATAGAGGGTTCTAAGAAAATACTCAGTAAGTACATGAAAAAAAGAGGGGGAAAGGAGAGGAAGTGTGGAGACAGAAAAGGATTATATTTCTTGAGGATGCACTATATACCAAACCCATCATGCTCTGAGCATAATTCAACTTTTAAAGTAAAAGTGAAACAAGGTTTTATTACTTTTTTTAGTGGTAACTTGAATATTTTTGTTCTTTCAGTGAAATAAGATAAGATTTAAAAAATTAAGCTAATAAAGGGAGTAAAGAAATCATTCTTAGATTTCATTATTGGTTTAAACTGTATAATTTTGTAAATTAGTAGGTTATAATAACCACTGTTTATATTTTCTGGTATTTGATGCTTTGATCTCTTAGGTTTTTGCTGACTCTGCAGAGACTATTCCCTAAAGGGCTAGTTGATTCCTGGAAACAGAAATGGCCACCTTCCAGTGTGCTTTTCATACCCAAACCAACCAGTCCGAAGTCCATACCCCAACCACCTCCTTTACTGTGCTCTCATGCTCTGGGTCACTGTCTACCTACCCTAATCACTTCAGGGCCAGGTACCAGACAAGAGGGACACTCTAGAGCCCACTGAAATTATTCAAAAGGGCCAATTCTAATTCTGCAGGGAAGGCTCTGGTCCCTATCTCTCCGTGCTCCCTCTGCCTGACCAAGTCTGGTGCTTCCCTGTGTGGCCCATCACAGTGTGGCACGCCCCTTTTCTCTTGGGAACTGTAAGTTTAATAAACTATCTTTTCAGTGGCAGCTGTCTTCTGATCTGTTAGCCTGACAACCTGGATGATAAAATCTACATTTTAAAGCATAGATTCGCTATAAAAATTCTCTTTAAGTATTAAGTATCAGGCCATAATATGCAATATATATATAACCTCTGTTAATACTTTTACCTTATGAGTTAATCAAAGTTTTCTAAATGACTACAGTGAGAAAACCCTCTTATTACTCTGGTATTTCATCTAAAAAGATTATATGATACACAAGCTTTTCAATAATTGGGGGGGGGTTGCTAATTTTTGTCCTTCCAACTAATATAATTTACTGACAAGATAAACAAATAAAGATTAATTGACTTTTTTATAGGAATAAAGATTTTAGAGATAGATTAAAATTCAAATGACAGACATGAAAAATATTGTATTCTGTTACTGTATTTTTATAAGAAAAAATAATATCTTATTCTAAATTCAGTTTGGAATGCATTCAAAGAATCAGACTTAAAGCACTAAATAGATTTTTTATACATGTTCATAATCTCTTATTCACAATTCCAAAATTCTAAAAACTGTGAAAACCAAAAAAAAATTTCCAAAGTTTTTGGTAAACTCATTTGGTGGCAAAACTGAATCTGAATTAATGAGACCATTTCTTCTTCTTTATTTATTCCTCTTCAATTTATGCAACAGAAATATTAATGTGTTTTATTTAGGGATGCCACCCAGATGATGGTAGGGATATTAATCATTTGACATTTACAGTTGTCATATTCTAATATTTATTACAAATCATTTTGAAATACACCTATCTCCCAAGGTTTTGGATGAGGGACTGTGAACCTAATTCAGTGTATATGTGTAGTTCATGTTGCTTACATGTTTGGATTCTAGGCGCATGGACTGCTACTGCATCTTTACTTAATATTTACATTCATTCACTATTGCAACTCCCATATTAATTTTTTTAAATTAACTTGAAGGAATGTGACAAAGCTGGTGGACCAACAGTTCAAGGCAGATTTTGATGATTCTTTGTGTAGGGGACACTGCAGATAAGATGACTAAGACTGCACTTCAATGAGCACAGATGTGAAACAATATTGATAAAGTGTGACAAATGTTAAAATGCCATTCAACATGCTTTTAATTCAGAGAGAAGGGAACGATTAATTGCCTGGAGAAGTTTGGGAAGGCTGCAGGGAAGGGGGGATTTTTGAAACAATAGGAAAGGCAGTTGACCAGGTAATGAAATGCAGAGGACTGCTCAATCCTAGGCCTCCTGGTTCTTAATATAAAAAATAAATATTAATGTGATACCTTAACTAACCTGACGTACTGTAACTCTTGCCAATGCTCTTAATTAGTACTCTGTCATCAGTGAGAGATATTTTTAAGCTTTTCAACGTTAATAGGAGTTACTAGAAAAGCAGCCTGACATTTACTATGTCACTACATTGAAGCAGAATACCATGTTTGCAGGATTTAATAAAATGCCAGTGCACTTTGGATTATCTTCAAGGAGCATCCTCAATCAAGGACCGAATAACCCTTTCCTACAAGGCAGTTCCTTGGACAAAATGTGAGACACTGAGTGCATTTTATTTATCCATAAAAATCACATCAGCAAGATAAAGATAGAAAGCACTTTCTTCCTTATAAATGTATATCATATGCCTGCAGTGCTGTGGTATTTAAAGCTCAGGTTAGAATTGACACGCTGAAGTTCAACATGGTATTTTCAAATGCTTAACTCCAAGAAGTGCCAACAGCAAAGATGATCTGTTGGATCTCTTTCCTGGAAAGAAGATAACAATGTGGTTTTAAGTAACAACGCAAAAGGACAAGTTACAGGCAAAAATAAAAATCCACACTTCTATTTCCATTCTGATAAATTATTATGGGGGGAAACTTTAACATTGTTACTAATGGCATCTGTAACTTCGCAGCTGGGTTCCTATTCACTTTGCATAGTGGCTGACACAAATCTTTGAGAATCTCTGTACAATAAATCATTTGAAAATACATAGAGGCAATGAGCCAAGAAAGATATTTAGTGCTTAATCAAAGGTGACCTAATATTTCTACCTACCATCTATAAAATGAAACATATCATTCAATTTAATCACCAAGCAATATTAATTCAGAAGAGAAAATGTTGAACCTTGTAATGGGAAAGTGGTTTGGAATAAATTAAATGGAAAAAAAAAACTGAACCAAAAGTTTAGGGGCCTGGTTTTCTATTGGAATTTTCTAACTTCATAGCTTATTTCTCTAGTTAATTTACACTCACTATATCAGATCACTCAAATGTAAAACCTAGGGGGTTAGATTATATAGATTCTATAGTCTCATTTGTCTTTAAAATTTTATGGTACTATCTTGTACTGTAGGGTATGACTAGATATAGATCTAATAGTATTGGTTCTTGGCCTTTAAACTGAATTATGTTGCCTTATATTTGATTAAATATGCAATTGTTAATAAAACAATAATAACTAATGTTTCATAAATAATACAATTTAATACAAATGACACACGATCATCCCAATTCTTCACAATTTTTGCAGTGCCTCGCTTTCTGACAAACCCAATCTATGATCTAAGGATAACCAGAGAATACGTTGTATATCAAAAGAAACCATTATATATGATAAATCATAAAGCTCAGACCTCGTATACCTGTTTTGAGAAATGATTACAGTAGTTTTTTTTTTTTTAAATCTTTGGTAGCAATCCATTTGTCATCCAGCCTGTGCCCCTTAGCAAACTCATGAGAAAAAAAGAGGCACTGAAATCTGTGTCAGAGTCTAATGCATCATTTGATAAATTACTACACAAAGACCAGATGAATTGAAAGACTGGGAATATTCAGCACTACACCCCTGGTTATGTCTCTTCCAGTTTTAGAAAATAGATCTCATTGCTTTATTGTTAATTCATTTAAATACAATTGCCTGTTCTTCAAAACATCTGGCATTATTTTCCCCAATTCTTAAATGAAATTTATTATGTGCTTTAAAGTGCTTTACATGCATTTATTCATTTAATTATCACATCACTTTCTGAGTAGGCACTATTAATATTCTCATTCCAATATATGAGGATACTCAGAACAGAGGTGTTTAAGTAACTTGTACTGGGTCACTTCATTGTCAAGGCCAGATCCTGGAGGGCGATGCCATAAACTTAACCAGCACGCTACATTGCAGTGATGCGGAAATGCTCAGATATATGTCTACCTGGTTTTCAGTGTCTCATGTATAAATGTGGAACTGTCATGGGTTTCTTACATATACTATTCCTTTTGCAGCAGATTACAGCAGACTCCCACCACACTACCACCACATACACTTATCTGTGGTTTCTCTTTCTGTGGTTTCAGTTACCCATGGTCATCTGTGATCAAAAATATTAAAGGGGAGAATCCAGGAATAAATAATAAGTTTTAAATTGCAGACCATTCTGATTAGTGTGATGAAACCCCCACTATCCAGCTCTGTCTCACCCAGAAGTGAATCATCCCTTTGTCAGGGGTATCCATGCTGAATATGCTTCCTGCGTATTAGTCATATAGTAACCATCTTGGTTGTCACTGTCACAGTATCATAGTGCTTGTGTTCAAGTAACCTTTATTTTACTTAATGATGGCCTCAAAACATGCAAGTAATTATGCTGGCCTGTGGGAAGCCATAAGTACTTCCTTTAAGTGAAAAGGTGAGCACAGTACAATAAGATATTTTGAGAGGAGACCATCTTCACCTAAATTTTATTACAGTCTATTGTTGTAATTGTTCCATTTTATTATTAATATTATTGTTAACCTTACTTTTCCTAATTTATAAATTAAACTTTATCATAGATTTGTATATATAGGGAAAAAATATAGTATCTCTAGGGTTTGGTGCTATTTCAGGAATCTACTGGGTGTCTTGGAACATATCCCCATGAATAAGGGGGAACTATTGTATTTTAGACTATTGGTAATTTAAAAAATGCTAACAAAATGAAATCAAGGAATTTCTTTAAGTTAAAGTCTTTAAGTCCTATAATATATTTTTGTTAAATGCTTTAGTGATCAAAATGTAATATAAGTAAAAAGAAGCAGTGGTTCTCTACTCAATTCCAAAGGCATTGTCTTCAAAGAAAAAGTAGTAAAATTGTGTGTTTATGATATCGTATCAATATATGAACTTCAACACTTAAAAATATATCTGAATATTGGTATACGTCAGGGACATAGTAAGAAAAGGTAGGTATAACTAAGGAAATAATTATTCTAATGAGATATGACAAGACTTTTAAACTTCTTTAAATGTTCTTTGACTAGATTATGAAAAAATGTTCTAATAATTTTAAAAATCCATTTCTCAATCTGAACAGAAATCTCTCTTTAGGGTCAATGAGTTAAGTCCTTAGAGGTGTGAACCTCAATGAGATGTTGGCCAACGGTAAGCAAGTCACGAAATCTAAAAGCTCATTTTTTACTCACTTATTTACAAAGGTCATGTTGTTAAGTATTTTGTAGGAAACAACCATAAGGATATTGTCACTAGAGAGAAGTTGCACTAAATTTCATGGAAACACATTTTCAAAAAGTTAAAAAAAACTGGAAAATTAATAAAAAGCATAGTATCAATATAAATATTTATTTTTTTAGCCAAAATTCAGTGTGAACTTCTGTGAGGAGTATGTTAATATGTGGCTAAGTAGGATGATTGTTAGCTAATTTTCTAAGTGAATTCCCCCTTCTCTCTCTGCTTAAACAATATTTCTAGTGTAATAGACAAATTGAGTTACAGTACTGAGAGGTTAAAAGGAATGATTTCTTGCCTGTAAAAAAAGTAAATATAGAAATATGTGGATATGGAAAAATAGTGATTTGAATTCTTATGATATAATATCCCAAACCACAGAACTACACATCACTATATTTTTGAATATTTCTCAAATATATGCAAAGTCTAACTCTCAGGTTGTGCCACTCACTCAATTACACAAAACATAAAATTCATCTTTGGTAGAAACCAACAACATTCATGTTATTTCCTCAGGCCTTAGCCTTTTGGCATGTATGAGTTGTAAAAAAAAGTACTCTATTTTTATCTGAAAATATTTGGCTTATACTTACTGATAATCTTAGATACCACCTAATATTATATCAAGCTGAATTTTGAAAGTTATAATTATTATAATACTAGCACATTACTACTATTAATAATAAGAAGAAAAATCACTATTATGTAATAGTATGTTTATGGAATGTAGTATTTTGGCTTAAACATTATTTAAGATATATATTTATATATTAATGTTTAACACTAATGCTTTCTAGATTTGAGAGCACTTAGCTGTTTAGCCCTCTTTGCTGATCCAAGTCAAAAACTAAAACAATAATTTTTCTTTTATATGTATATTAGCTACAAATAAAACTTTTGAGGTTATATAACTAAGCTCAGCAACAAAACATCAATTATATTCAAAGATGGGAAATGTTTGCCAGACATCCCATCACTTTGCCTACCATGCTTATGGCGGACATTACTCAGTGATCATGGCCAGAGACAGCCTCTTCTCTCCTCTGGGAAGCCACAATAAGTCAGTCAGAGATAGTTAAGGGAGCAAACCAATCCACCAATCCAGATAAATAAAGATGGAATGTAATATCTTATTATCCATAAGTTTCTACTATCTTTATAAAACAAAACAGATCCCCTATATACAAATTAAATTGAAAAAATTGAGCCCTTAGCTTATAAGAAAGAGAATAAAGGAAGATCATCCCCAAGTTGTTACATATCCTTTTAGACCTGCAGAACCAGAGAAGGCACACCCCTATATGAAGAAGTCAGTTTTGTAAAGGGAAGTTAGCAAGGATTCCTGCCTCAGGAATTTCTTCCTGCAGGAAATGTGACCTTGCAAACTGAAGGGCTGGGATGCTCAAAGGAAATATGCTGCCATGTTTCCACATGCCAAAGGACAGCCCTGACCCAGAGGGTGTTCTATGGGAAACCCAGGCCGACCTTAGAAATGGGCTGTGTGACAGTGAAGCCAAAAGTGATTTTCTCTTGTCCTTATGTATTTAGTTTGGGGGATGCCTTATCTTATAATTTATATATTCTTGATTGTAATGCTCAATGAACTTAGGAGAAATATAGATAAACTCAGTGAGAACTTTAACAAAAAGATAAAAAATATAAAATTGAAAATGGAAATTGTAAAAGAAAACCAGTCAGAAATGAGGAACAGATTATTTGAGATGAAGAGTATATTAGACAGAATCAACAGAGTGGATAAAGGAGAGGATCGAACTACTGATATAGAGGATGAGAAATCTAAGGACACTCAATCAGAATGGCAAGAAAAAAAAAGCCAAGACTATAATAATAATTTAAGGAGCCTATGAGATACAATTAATTGTAAAAAATATCCTTGTCATACTGGAAGAAAAAGAAGTTGAAGAGCTATTTGAAGAAATAATGATAGAAAACTTCCCTTACCTGGTTAGGAAATAGACATGCAACCCCAGGAAGCTCAGAGTTTCCAAAAATATGAACCCAAAGAAGCCCACACCAAGACACATCATATTTAAAATGCTGAAGGTTAAATACAAAGAAAGAACCCTAAAGTAGCAAGAGAAAAGCAGTTAGTTACCTACAAAGGAGCACCCATAAGACTGGCAGCTGATTTCTCAAAAGAAACTATGCAAGACAGAAGGGCTTGGCACAAAATATTCAAAGTGATGAAAATCCAGGATTTATAAACAAAAATATTTTATCCAGGAAAGCTATCATCAGATAAATAGCTTCCCAGACAAAAATAAGCTGAAGGAATTTGTCAACACCAAGCCAGTATTACAGGGAATGTTGGAAGGACTTCTTTAAGAAAAGAAAAAATACATATCAAAAACATGAATAACAAATGGTAATAATTACATTTCTATCAACAAGTACCTCAAATGGAAAAGAATTAAGTGCTCCAACCAAAGGATAGGGTGGCTGAATGAATAAGAAAAAAAGACTCCTACATATGCTTCCTACACGAGACTCACTTCAGATTAAAAAACACACCCAGACTAAAAGGAAGGGGGTGGAAAAAGATATTGCCTTGATGGACCTAAAGGGTATTGAGCTGAATGAAATAAATCAGATAGAAAAAGACAAAGATCGCACGATTTCAAGTACATGTAGAACAAAATAAACAACAACAGAAATAAACTCATAGACACTGAGAATATTTTGAGAGTTAATAGATGGGAAGTGGGTTGGGGGAATGGCAAAAAAGGGCAAAGATATTAAGAGTACAAATAGTTGCAAAATAGACATGGAGATATAAAATGTAGCAGAAGAAAAATAGTTAACAATGTTGTAATAAATATGTAAGGGGAAAGAGGGAAACTAGATTTAGTAGGGTGATCACTTTGTGAGTTATATAAATCTCTAATCACTATACAACTGAAACTGACATATTATTGTATGCCAACTAAAAATTTTTAAAACTCATTGAATTGTATAATGTAAATACAAACAACTAATTGTCCATTATACTTCAATAAAGCTGGGGGGAAATATTTAAGCAGAAAAAAAAACTTGAGTTTGAAATTTTATTAAAATCCCAACATCCCAACAACTAATTTGAGAAATATATAGAAAGGTTTTTTACAAAGAAAATCAGAGGATCTAATAGAAAAACTATTAGAATTTAAGAGAGTACTTTAAGAGTATAGAAAAGTGATGATATAAAAGTCAATATACGAAAACGAATAACTTTTTAACATTAGCAATAATAGTTAGAAATATAATGATCAAAAGAATCTCATTTATAATAACAGAATAAATAAGAGATATGCAAGACTTTTTAAAAAGGGATATTTAAAAATCTACATAAATAAAGCACTATTTCGTATTTCTCAATGGGAAGACTCAATGTTGGAAAGATGCTGACTAACTTGTTCTCAAATTCACAGGAAGAAAGAACAGTAATTCTTAGCGTGCTAATTTTTTTAAAAAAGAATAATGATGGGATTTGACCTACTAATAAACAAAACATAATATAAAGCAATTTAAATAGTGTATTTTGGTACAGGAATAGACAAACATATTAATAAGAAAAATAGAATGAATATCCACAAATATGCAGGAGTGCAGTTATAGTAAGAGTGTCATCTCCAATCAGTGAAAGTGTTCAAAGTTTCTCAATAGTTGCATTATAACAATTGATTATCCTTTGGGGGAAAAAAATAAACTTCTACATTCATATGATGAGCAAAAATGCATTTTGGAGACAGTAAAGAGAATAAATGTTAAAACAAATTATGAAAGTATTTGAAGAAAATGATTTTAAAAAGTATAACCCTGTGCATAGGCAAAACTTTCCTAAGCAATACACAAAACTCTTAAATTGTATAATAAGGTATTTATAAATTTGATGATATAAAGAAAAACTTTCTGCGAATACAATGATAAAAACAAAGTTAAATTATAAGCTACAGACTAGAGGAAGTATTTACAACATATTTAAAAGATTCACAACAGATAAAGAGTGCCTATGTTTGAATAAACAAAACACAGGGAATTAAATAGAAAGTGGAAAAAAGGTATCCAGAAAATACATATAAACAACACATACAAAATAGGCAATATTTACTAAAAATTTAAAGGAAGTTTAATCTGTGTCTTTGTAATCTACTTCTAGGACTCTGTCCCACAGAAATACTCACTCATAGCCAGCAAAACACATTAAAAAGAATATTCTCTTTTATAATAGCAAATAACAAAAATAAAATGAATATCAACAACAAAGGGAAGAATAAATAAATTTAGAGAACATTCATTATTGTAGAGAAAAAGATGTGTATATATTATTTTAGAAAGTTCTTAAGACCCAAGCAAAAAAAAGTTGTCATAGTGTAGTAGAATCATATGTAAAAAAGTAAATATGATGCATATATGTAACAAAAATTTTTGTCTATATTTTATTACATATTTTTGTGGATTAACTATTTTATTGTGTGATCATATTCATGTGTTTCTTGTTTAATCAAAAGTTTGGGGAAAAAATCAAAGAGAGGATTATTCAGGGAAGGCCAGGCAAGGTGGCTCAAGCTCTTCTTCACATAACAGAGAACTGCTTCGAGGAGGGTGTAAAAGTCACATGTCTGTCACTAACGTAGTTTGGGCCTCTCCGTACTTACATTTTCTCTTGATTTTGGGCTTTGCTCCTAATTTTTTTTTTTTCCTTGCCGGTGTTATATGGACATAAAAGGAAATTCCTTAAAAATGTTTAGGTCCTTGTTATGCAAAATTGCATTGTTGGAATGGTTTTTAGATATGATCTAATGCACCTTCCAAACTTTATGTGGAATCTTGATTTCTGAGATGGCCAGGAAACATCAATGGAAATTTTATGTTTCTCCTGCTTGAGTCACATCCCCTCATCCAAAACCTTGGGAACACTTTACCACCAAAAATCCAGATAAGGTGGTACAACTTCCCCAACTAAGCCCACAATGTAAAACAACAACAACAACAACAAAGATAATTTCATTCAAAGAATAAAAATTAATAAGTATTTTTCAGCAAACAAAATAATACTGTGATGCCATCTGATGACCCACAAAGAGTGTTTCCCAGTGTTACTTCAATTTTCTATATTAGGACTTTTTAATTCATAAATTCTTCTGTATTACATTCCATCAACTCTGCCTAGCACTGGACTGGTTGGTTTGTCTCCAGTGGTCAAATCACTACAAGGGGGTAGTCAGCCCAGTTGATATGTTTAAGCCTTGTCATATTGTCTTAGTCAGGTCTTGTATGTCCTAAGAGCCCTTCAAGAATCTCACTTGTTTCCTTAGATATTGGTGAGGAAAGGCCAGAAATCTCTCCTTCCAATTTGGTGATATTTGTTCTCTGCTTTAGCAATAATGCTTTCCATGCCTTTGTTTAAAGCATATCAGATTTGTATCCAGCTAAACTGGCTCTGAGTTCTCAGATGTGTGTCTCTATAAAAGGATCACCTCCACACTTTTGGAATGCCACTGTCCCTTGGCCTATGCTGGAATGGACTGTAGCTCTGACTATGAGTTCAAACGATCTACGTTAAACCCCTCTGAACTCTGAGTTGTCTTTATTTGGTTCTCACTGAAGAATTCTCATAGTGCAAAGGTCATTGGCAAGCCATGATTCCTTTTGGGAGCACCAAACTGGCTTCCTATGGGGACCTGTGTTACTTCCTAACTGAGTTTAGCAAGTCATAAATTCCTGATTAAAATCCAAGCCCCCTGAGATACAGACGGTTAGAAGGATGACTACTTCAACATCTCCTGTCATCCAGATATTCGCCCAGCATGCACGAGAACCATGGACTCCTGAATTTAAGGATAGTACAATAACTTTATAAGTTAAAAACTACAGTTTTCAATTTTTTAAGTTTCACATGATAATGAAAGTCACTGTTCTGGAACTATTTTTTCCTTTTTAATTTCTTTTATGTTATATTATCTTTATATGTTTAGAATAAAAGGAAATCATCCTATGGGCTGTCAGTGAATGAGGGAACAGTGTAGAGCTGATGAAATCACACCTAATATTCAGGACAAGCTTCTGTAGTCTTGTTTGTTTAATGTTGTGGCTGTTGGGCCTACAAAAATACACCTTATGTTTATGCTTCCAAGTGTTCCTTTTATCTTTAGATAAAAGTGTACAAGGGAAGTTGCCAAAATTAGTCCACCTTTTGGGCTCAGGCCATAGTTAAACTTAGATGTAAAAAAGATGAAAGCATTTCCATTTTGATCCAAATAGCTACAGCACTGCGATGTAGCTGGAAGTGCTATAAAATAATTGCACACTTTCTGATTCGGAACACCTAAGCAATGTATTCTAGGCTTCAAGGTACAAAAAGATCCAGCATGCATGTCTACTTTTAAAATAAATGCCTGCCTGCCAGGATTTGACAAAAAAACACTTGTTTAGACTTTGGTATATAATCTAGTGGGAAGCACCCAGGTACTCCTGAAGGCTGCCTCTGGGCATCTCCAGGCATGGACTGTTGCTCTCCTCTCCTTAGCACTAGTGCAATTGATTTTGTTCATTGTCTTTCTAGCTTCATTTAGGTGAAGTCATATTTTTGAGTATGCTATGCAAGATGGCAGCAAACACTTCTGTTCCCTCTCTTTTTAATACTGCTTTCAGGTTCTGAGCTCGTCAAGTATCAGCCCGGTGTTCCATGCAAGGACATGGGAACAGGCAAAAGACCCTTGGTCTCTGTGCAGGAGAAGGGTCACTAGATTATTTATTATCCAAGCCATTTCTGTGAATGAAAGGTGTCCTATTAGTAATAAATCTGGACATTTGGAGAAAACTGAACCTGTTCTGTCAAATAGAGATGTATGTAGGGAAATGGGTGACTTGTGCCTTAATTTTAATACCCCTTCTCCTGTGCAAGACTGAGCATTTTCTAGGCACTCCTTTACATTATTACAGATGATCATTTTCTGCTTTTGATAGCAAATATAGCAATAAGAAAAATATTGAATAATAAATTTCCAAATGACTCAGAACACAGACCTTTGTTAGATAATATAGCTCCAGAATAAATTCTGTTGCAAAGAAAATGTTCTGTACAAATTCTTTAAAGGAGTCTTTTGAATGGAAGTTTTTAAAAGGATGCCACCACCCACTATTTACAAAGAAAGTCTTGAAGGAGAGCAGGAGACCCCTTAGGCCATTTCTTGCAAAGAGATGTACATTCGGTACCAGCAACATAAGAATGCTGTGATAACTACACCCAAACTATTTTTTTGTGCCAACATATTTTTGTCTTCAAACTGCTGTCAGATTGCTGAGTTTTCTTTCTGTTTGTTTTACCACTTCCCTTCTAAATATTTTGCATCATACTGGGGATTTTCCCAAGCTGTGATCTGCTTGCTGGGGCCACATTCCTCTGACTTGTGGCATTAAGTTTTGTCTCCATGGCAAGGCTTGTTTTCACGAGGGAGTGTTTTATAGAATGGGCACCTCCCACAACAATTTCAGCCTCCTTGCCTCCTCTTCTCTACACACTCAGAGATTCTGAGACAGCAACCCAGATATGGCTTCCTCTCATCACAAACTACATTCTTAGAGTGTGAACTTCACTTTACTCTGCTTTCAAGATTGAGAAATTTTTGGCTCTGTTTCTTTCTTTCCAACTGGGCAGTGCCCTCTTGATTGTTATGACTAATTCACTTGTCAGGGCTGGACTCCCCTGACAGTTCTCTTCTCCAGGTAAAGCACATTGCTCAAACTTGTAAAGCAAAAATGCCACAGAGGCCAAAGTGTGACGTTGTGGTGGTCAAAGCCCATCCTGTGGACAGAGGCCTCTGTGGACCATAAGGATACTTCCCCAAAGAAGGAAAGCTTAGTCAGAACAGCACAGTCCTTGCCCCCGCACATTCCTGCAGAGGAACCAGCTTGTGGAGAGATAAGAGCCCTGAGTCAAAACCCTGATTATGCTTACCTTTTTATTTGTTACATGTGGAAATTGACTTCATCCAATTAATAAGAGCAGGAAACAGTTTTTGTTTTCTTTTTGTAGGAAAACATGAAGTAATGGTTTTATCTTAATTTGTCAGGCATTACCCAAGAGACTACAGCCATTTGGGCTTGTGGCCAAAAAATCGCTCTGAGTCCCCAGTATTAACACCCAGATATAAAAAGAATGCTAATTAGTTTTCCAGCTGAAAAATAATAAGGCACTTGGTGCCAAAAATGTAGTATGGCATGGAAACCCCAAGTTTACACAATAGGGCCTGATTACAATCTGGGGTCTCCATTTGTACTCTATGCAGAGCTAAACAAAGGCGGGTGTTGTGCTCTTCTGCCTTTGTAGAGAGCCTCTGCTCCACATCTCAGCCTGGTGTTGCACTGGGCTTCCCACAGTCTTCCTGCCAAATCTCCAAGTTTTTCCTGGCTGCCATTCAGGAAAGTACAGCTCCGTCCACAGGACGGAAAGTTTAAAAGGCCTTGCTTGGATACACTGAGATATATACAAACACTGCTTGACGTATGGAGCAGGCTGGTTTTGCACATGCAGCTTCTCTGCCTGCGTTCTAAAGGAAAAAAACGTCAGATTTTTAGACTTTTCAGTTACGCAATGGAGATATTAACTGGAAAAAAAAATTTTTAAGGAAATTGAGCATTCCTCTTAATCCCAATAAATTGCCTCCTTAGTTTCCTCATTAGCAAAATGTTGCCTGACCTCTAAGAGTCAATCCAGTTCGGGCTATCTCTAACTTAAGGACTGGGTTTGTGTATATAAAAGATACTGAATATAAATACTGCAGTGAGGTCACTGGAAGTGAGTGGGGCAGAGTCACTCTCGGGGACATTGGCACAGCTTAGGCCAGGGCTGGTGCTCTGATGCATGATGGCTGATTGCTGGCTATGTGTGTAGCTTCACACTTTGACTCCAGATCTATGTAACTGATGAGAAAGTACTTGAATTGAAAGGACTTTGTAATACTTAAAACCCTATTCTCATTACTTCCAGTTGATGTTAAATACCTCTGCAGAATTCACAGTATCTATTTCATATTATCCAAAATGGTTTTTAATTCTAGTTAATACTAGAGTTAATATTCTTTTTTCTGTCACCAATAATGGTCATAAACTATGACCCTTATACTAGTCATGTATGTAAAGATGCAACTAAAATTAAACATATTTTTTTAAAAAGAACTACTTTGATAATAGAGGTTAAACATTTTCAAAATTACCAATTTCTGCCAAAGTATGCAACAGGCCATACGCTTCCATTTATGTATACAAAACAAACTATTTTGACAGAAACTGGAAAGCAATTGTCTATTTCTATCAATGCATTTCCTTTATTACCTTTTGTTTGTTATTATTAGTGCATTTTCACTTAGAGTAGTGAGGCAGAATGAGATGTATGTAAAAGTTTTAAAAGCATTTATTTAATGCACTGAAAGTCAGTGTGGTTGTCAGGAGCAGGGATTTGGTACAGACAGCTGCCTAAATCCACTCTGATGGCAGCCTGTACGTAGAGAAGTTCCAGGGAAGGTGGAAACGAGTGGGTAGGCCCTTCAAAAGATATCCACTACCTGCAGAGTTGTATTAGTCCCCTCAGGCAAATTCTTTCAATGCAAGGAATAGATTATTGGTTGTTTACTTCCATCACTGTGTTTATCACAGAGCTGTTCACTACCACAGTGAGTCACAACCCTGGCTACACAGTAGAACCACCTGAGAATCTTTTAGAGGCATTTCAGTGGCCACCCCTCTCCCTGGCCACCACCAGAGATTTCTGATTTCATTGGTTGGGGGTATGGCCTGGACACCAGGCATCACAGGCTACTGTGCTTTCCAGATGTCAGACTTATTCATACTGAGGTCAGGGCCACAGAAAATGTTAATCTTATAGGTGGAAAAGTTATTAACCTCATAACTGAAAACATGGTGGAAATTCAAAAGCTATTAAATAGCTTAAAATTCTTGCTTGTGGAACTTAAGATTATACTCATGTCTTGGGTAGGGTGAAGACCAGTAATATTGGTAACTTAAGAAAGAGTCATTAAAATTTTTGATTTTACATTTTTAATTTTTCTCCATTCCTGCAACCGATTTCATTAAATATGGGAGTTAATGATTGTTTCTGCAATATTTTTGATCCCATAATTAATATATCTTCAAAATGTAGCCCTATTCTTAGATACTTTGAAAACAAGGTCTCGAATAACAAGAAAAATTAAAAATTGAATAATAAATTCTGAATCAATGACAATTCAGAGTGCCACTTGGATGATAATTGTTTCATTTTTTTCAGTGGTAACTCTGAAATCGGCATTCAGTTACAAGGTTAATAACTTGGCCTGAGTCAAGTTTGCCTCCAGAACAGCAAGGAGGAGCTGACTTATGGCAGGCAATATGTAGAGATGCTCTTTCAGAGTACTCTTTGTAGCATTCTTGTAGCTGCCAAGGTTTGCCGAAAGGTTTAGAACCATCGGTTGTGATGACTATTTGGACCATTTCTTAGGAGTAGCTTCTGGAGTTCTTCAATATGACAGTGAGACCAAGGGGTTATTTAAAATGTTCAAGTAAATTCACTCGATTATTGATCCTTAAGGGAATGGCACTGTCTTTCCTGACAGTGTCTCTGAGACTATCTTCAGACATTTGCTAACAACGTCCGAAAGTCAAGCCACTCTAATCTTGTGAACACACTAGGCATTGGTTTTTGTATAGAATGTGAAGGGATTCTTGGGCTTTCACATTTCCTACCCCAATTACCTTCTTTGAGATGAAGCCATTCTTCTCAGTTAACTACATACTACTAAGGAAGGCCTAGTAATATTGACCTGTTAGGCAAAGGGTCTAGAGAAGCAATATTGTAGAAGACATATTTACCAGTTTTTGATCCAACATAACCAGACTCAATTTCCTTTTTGCTTTACAGCACAGACCAGTGCAGCACTGACACTTCATTATCCTAGAGCATCTTGTCTGGGCCCCTCTGGATGTGAGGACCTCTTCTTAAAATTGCCATCATGTGTCCAATGGTGAGAATTAGAAATTGTGAAACAAGTTCTTAAGCTTCCTTTAAGGGTAATGTGAATGGCTTACTCTTCTGGCAAGATATCAGCTCTGCCTACCAAAGAGCACAGATGCCATTCTTGCAGACAGCACAGGGGTTGGTGTATTCATACCTACTGTGGAGTATGCATTCTTATGCAGCA
The DNA here is from genome assembly GCA_004027375.1 of Macroglossus sobrinus. Lineage (NCBI taxonomy): Eukaryota > Metazoa > Chordata > Mammalia > Chiroptera > Pteropodidae > Macroglossus > Macroglossus sobrinus. The sequence continues at coordinate 215,089 of PVKZ01001005.1, forward strand.
GACCCTAGTGACCATTTTGTCAAGAAAGCCATGCTGGATTGACAGGCACAGAACTTAAACAAAAAGCTGTGTCCTTACTATAAACTCTATAATCTTGTCTAGGATCTTTGAATGTGTCAGATTTAATCCCAAATCAAATGGCCCATAGAGAACTCATTAAAGTTTCACTGTGAACTCCTTCTATAACGCTATTCTGCTACACATCATTATAGTCCTTTAAGTTATACAGTACACGAATGGTACAATTCAGCACTATTTTTTGCTAGTTTTGTACTGAAAATCTAAATTACAAAAATTAGACCATCACTGATGAGAGGTATACTTCTATTATCCAATGAAACTGTCACGTATGCTTGTACAGCAGAATCAAAATCGTTGAATGTAAGATCTGTTGTGGGTTTCCCCATCTTTCAGGAGAATAATATGGTTTTTCTTTTAAGAACTTTTGAATTTACTGCCTCAGGATATGAATTCCTGTTATCATGTGATTCCCAGGGAGAAAACTTCTGAGCAGAAAGCTTTCAGTGTGGCCCCTGAACAGCATTTTAAATTCAGGGCATTAAGGTGGAGGTTTTACTCAATTTTTTTTCCAGATTTTCTTGTTGTCCAGCTTAATTTTGAAAAAGAGCTTCTCATTATTTTCTTCTTCCTTGCCTTTCTCTGATCCTCTCATCTTCTCTTTCTTTATTCTCTCCCTCCCTTATTCTTTTTCCTTTCAACAAAAAGTTTTTAGTTATATACTTTACAATGAGCTGCTACTAAAGATACAAGTATAGTCATGTGTCATTTAACAATGGGGATACATTTTTAAAAATGCATTGTTAGGTGATTTCATCATTGTGTGAACATCATAGTGTACTCACACAAACCTAGATGGCATAGCCTACTACACACATAGGCTATATGTATAGCCTATTGCTCCTAGACTAAAAACTTGTACAGTACATTACTGTACTGAATACTGTAGGCAATTGTAACTCAGTAGAATTTGTGTATCTAAACATATCTAAACATAGAAAAAGTACAATAAATATACATAAACCAAAGTCATAGTCATTATCATTATCAAATATTATGTAATGTACACAATTCTACGTGCTATACTTTTATACAACTGGTAGGTTTGTTTACACCAGCAGCACCACAAACATGTTAGCATTGCACTATGACATTACAAATAGTAGCAGTCACTAGGTGATAGGACTTTTTCAGCTACATTTTAATCTTATGTGACCACTATGGTATATGTGGTTCACTATTGACTGAAATGTCTTTATGACTATATTATTAATTTTAATTAAATTAATTAATTAATTTTAATGTATTTTTATGGTAACATTTGTTAACAAAATCCAGTAAGTTTCGGGTGTACAATTTAACAGTAGAGAGAGAGAGAGAGAGAGAGAGATGTATAGATATGTAGAGAGATACATATAGATATATAGATATAGATAGATAGATATAGCATTGTGAGTTCACTTCCCATACTTATATTTCTAACTGCCACCAAATATTAGATTCCTTTTATTTTATCTACCTCCCTCCTCCCTAAACCCTACCCTCTAGTAACCACTAATCTATTGTCCATGTCCATGAGTCTCTGTTTGTTCGTACTGTTCATTTGTTGCTTTTAGGTTTATTTCCCACATATGTGATATCATGTGATTAACTCTTTCTGTCTGACTTATTTCACTTAGCATGATTATCTCAAGGTCCATCCATGTTGTCCCAAATGGCAGTATTTCATCTCTTCTTATGGCTGAGTAATATCTATTGTAAGTACATACCTCAGCTTCTTTATGCAGTCATCTATCATAGGACACTTGGGTAGCTTCCATCTCCTGGCCACTGTGAATAATGCTGCTATGAACATCGGTGCATAAATATGATTTTGGATATGAGTTTTCAAGTCTTTGGGGTAAAACCTAGTAGTGGTGATTGGGGTAAAACCTAGTAGTGGATCATATGTTAGATCAATTTTTAGTTTTTTGAGGAACCTTTATAGTGTTTTCCATAGTGGCTATACCAATTTTCAGTCCCACCAGCAGTGTATGAGTGTTTGTTTTTCTCTGTATCTCCAACATTTGTCATTACTTGTCCTGTTGATTATAGCTATTCTAACATGTGTGAGATGGTATCTCATTGTGGTTTTGATTTGCATTTCCCTAATAGCTAACGATATTGAGCATCTTTTCATATATTTGTTGGCCATTTGTATGTCCTCTAGGGTGAAGTGTCTGCTCAGATCTTCTGCCCATTTTTTGATTGGATCGTTTTTTTTGTTGTTGTTATTGAATCATTTAAGTTCTTTATACATTTTTGGATATTAGGCCCTTATCAGAGGTGTTGCTTGCAAATATATTTTCCCATTCAGATGGTTGTATCTTTACCTTGTTGACTATTTTTTTTTTTTGCTGAGCAGAAGCTTTTTAGTTTGATGTAGTCCCATTCATTTATTTTTGCTTTTACTTCCCTTACCTTTGAGGTCAAATTCATAAAATCCTCATTAAGTCCAAGGTTCTCGAGTTTCATTCCTATGTTTTCTTCTATGCATTTTATTGTTTCAGGTCTTATATTCAGATCCTTAAATAATTTTGAGTTAATTTTGGTGTGTGGTTATAGAAAATAGTCTAATTTCATTCATCTGCAGGTGGCTTTCCAGTTTTCCTAGCATCATTTATTGAAGCGACTTTCCTTTCTCCATTGTGTGTTTTTGGCTTTTTTGTCAAAAATTATTTGCCCATATAAACATGGGTTTATTTCTAGACTCTTGATTTTGTTCCACTGGTCTACATCTGTTTCTTGCCAATATCATGCCATTTTGATTATTGTAGCTTTGTAGTATAATTTTAAGTCAGACAGAGTGATACCTGCAGCCTCATTCTTTTTTCTCTGGATGGCTTTGGCAATTTTGGTGTTTTTTTTTTTTGTGCTGCCATACAAATCTGATGATTTTTTGTTCTATTTATTTAAAAAATGACAATGGGATTTTGTTTGGGATCGCATTAAATCTGTATAATGCAAGTAATAGGGTCATTATAACTATGTTGATTCTTTCAGTCCAAGGACATGGACTATCTTTGCATTTCTTTGTGTCTCCTTTGATTTCTTTTAATAGAGTCTTATAGTTTTCATTATATAGGTCTTTCACATGTTTCATTAGATTTTTTCCTAGGTATTTTATTCTTTTTGTTGCAATTGCAAAAGAAATTATTATTTTTTCACTTTTTTTGATTCTTCATTATTAGAGTATAGCACACTATGGATTTTTGAACACTGATTTTTTTGTCTAGAAACTTTATTGTATTTGTTTATTATTTCTAGTAGTGTTCTTGTGGAGTCTTTAGGGTTTTCTATATAGAGAATCACATCATCCACAAATAGTGACAATTTAACTTTTCATTTCTCTTAGAAGGATGCCTTTTATATCTTCCTCTTGCCTGATTGCACTCACTAGGACCTCCAATGTTATATTGAATAGCAGTGGTGATATTGGACAGTCTTGCCTTGCTCCTGATCTTAGAGGGAAGGTTTTTAGTTTTCCATCATTAAGAATAATGTTGGCTGAGGGTTTGTCATATATGGCCTTTATTATTTTAAGGTACTTTTTTTTATACCAATTTTGTTAAGTGTTTTGCTCATAAATGAATGCTGTATCTTGTCAAAGGTTTTTTCTGCATCTTTTTATGATTATATTAAAATATAATCCTGACCCTCAGAAAGCTTTCTTCTTGGGGGAATGGAGAAGTAAACAAGAAAAGCATGCTATCTGGTAAGATCTCTATCCAATTGAACACCTAAGCCATCCTGGACAGAGAGTGGTAGTCTGGGATGAGAAGATATAGTGTTAGGAAAGGTGTCCTGGGGAGGTAACTTTGAGCCTCTTTGGACAAGTGAAAGATATACTGTTTCAAATTAGGGGTTGAGAAAAGGGGAAGACAAACAATGGGTATAAAGGCAAGAGAGTGTGGGGGCACTGAAGAAGTAGCAAATAGTTCTGTGTTACTGTAATGTATGGTATATGGGTAGAAGGGTGGAGGACAAAAAGTGACTTCAGTGAGTCTGGCAGAGACTAAATCAGAAATAGCATTACATTTTTGTTAAAAATTTAGAATTTTCTTAAAGTGTAGACACATTAAAGAATTTTAATGATCAGATTTTCCTGTTACCCAGGTCATTCTGGTGATGTATGGAACATAGACTAGATGGTGAGACTGAGCTGAGGAGCTCTATTAAAGGGCTATTTTTATAGTCCAAGTAAGAAATGATGAGAGTTTGATCCAAGTTAATCACAGTGCAGTGAAGAAGAAGGGATAGATTGAGAGAATTTGAAAAGGAACAGTTGACAGGACTTGTGCTTAAATAGATTTGGTGAGGAAAAAAATTCCAAAGTTACTGGAGATCCAACCAGAGGAATTCAAACTGAACAACTTTAAATAATATGACTATTGAACTCATAACCTCATGATACATGTTAGAAATATCACAATCTATCTGTCTAACATAGAGCTAGAAAAACTATTATTTTAGTTTCTAAATTGCTATTATCTTTAGTGATTTATTTTCTTCCTATTCTGTAAGAGCAGATGTTTACATGTGATCGGGAAGGAAGGCAAGGAAAATAGTGATTGGTCACAGGACTGTCTGGGGAGAAGCTAAGCCAATTGCAAGTCTTCTCTTGTTTAGAGTGAATGGTGGAAGTGACTTATCCTCACCTTCCCCTCTTCAAAAGGAAAAAAAAAAAAAAAGAAATCTAAGTTGTAGCTATTTAGAGAAATGAAACAATGAGCCTGAGGAGGACTATGGCTTCTCACTAATTTATTGAAGAGTCAGAATTTGCACAACTTCAATGTAGCCCCTAACATGGGTGTAAGAGAGGAGAGGCTGTCACACAGCAGAACGGCTGTTGGGAAACTTAGAAGCTAAGTGTAGGCCCTTGTTCTAAAATCTGATGCCTTAAATCTAATATATCTTACATATAACTCTTAGCCAGCTCAGTTATTTATTTTCCAAGCCCAGAAAAGATTAGAAGCAAATCTAGAGGCAAGAATTTTGGCAGCAGCAGACAGATTTGTGAACTGACAACTTGATAGTGAGGAAAGGCCTAAAAATGGGAAATAACACAGAATTGTGTTCTGCATTATAGCATAGCACAAGAGAAGATAGATAAAATTATGGGCCACTGTTATCAAAGGAGATTAAATTTTAACATGTTTTTATTTGAAGCATAGGAAGATCACCATCAAAATATATTAAAATAAACAGAACTTAGAAAGTCAAAGGTTTTTATTACTTAAATGATTAGTAACATAATACATATTTTCTTCTTCTATCGTTCCTGCCATTAAATCTTGCAGAGACCGTGAAAGTGAGTGTCTTTTTTACGACCACTCTTGGAACTGCCCTTCTCACTTTCTAATTACCTCCTTACTTCCTCTCTCATCTGAAAACCTCACCTTGTTTTCCTGCCATTTGTACACATCAATACTCTGTGCCCATTCTTTCTTCCTGTGTTGGTAATGGAGAACCTAATTGCTATGGTTTAAATGTTTGTGTCCCCCCAAAATTTACACGTTGGAATCTTAACCCCCAAAGATGATGGTAGTGAATGTGGGGCCTTTGGGAGGTGGTTAAGTCATGAGAGTGGGGCCCTCATAAATGGGATTAGTGCTTTATCAAAAAGAAGCTCCAGAGACATCTCTAGCCTCTTTCACTATGTGAGGACACAGTGAGAATTCTGCAACCCTGAAGAGGGCCCTCATCTGACTATACTGGCACCATTATCTTGGACTTGCAGCTTCCAGAATGATAAAAAATAAATTTCTGTAGTTTATAAGCTACCCAGTCTGTGATATTTTGCTGTAGTATTCTAACTGGACTAAGACACTACTCAGTTTCCAAATGGTTCAAAATGGTAAAAGAATTCATAATTGTTCTTCCTTTTATAACAAATTTTCAATCTTTTAAAATATTTAATCAGTAAAGAATGAATAGTTGCCACAAAGGCCAAAAAATGAAGAACAAACAAAAAAATTATCAAACATTTATAATTTTTGCATAGAATATTAAAATACAGAAAATCAAGAAATCTAAATTTAAAATATTATAACAATTATCAATAACCTGGTAAAACTAACTGCTTGAATGGATAAAGCATCATTCTAACACTCAGCTATATTAAAAAGCACCCTCCCTCAAATTCTCATAAATCACTCCACTTTTATAACAGACATTTTAGCTATAGATTTTGTGGTTGGATTTTAAATTAAAGTTAATATACCAGTTTACTCAGAAATCATAATTCTATGGAAACTAAAGACTCAAAGTTGTACATATATTCTCAGAAATTATTTAATTATTATGGAATGAATGTTGGTATCTATGACCCTTGTTTTGAAAATGCCTGGAGCAGAAGGTATTGTGATTAATTTATATGAATATCATGCTTTATTGGTGTGAGTTCTCATTTAAAAGTCTGGGAAAAATCTCTTCACTGGTCAGTCAGTCCAGGAAGTTGTCATCAGCTTCCATATTTGGAGGCTTAACCACTGTGTCAATATATCAGAAAGAAGCTATGTCAGAGAAAAGAAAACTAACAAGTACATACTGCAGTTAGTTACTGGTTATTCCCAAGTGACATGCTCAATGCCTTCTTCTGTAAACTCTGTCCAAGAAGTTTCCTAATCCTAATCTAGGGTTTCTGACTTCAGCACTATTAATATTTTGGGCTGAAAATCTTTTTGTGTTTTAGGGGCTACCTTATGCATCCTAGGATGTGTAATAATCTCCCTGGCCTCTACCCATAGTTGCCACCAACATCTCCAAACAACAACCAAAAATGTCTTCAACATTGACAAAGTATCTTGTGTGTGTGTGTGTGTGTGTGTGTGTGTGTGTGTGTGTGTGTGTCAGGGGGACATAGAGAGGTAAAGGGGAGGCAAATTAAACCCAGTTTAAAGTTACTGTCCTAATAATAACCCCAACCCATTGAATTAACACACAATTATTGAAACGTAATATCCCAGAAATTTTCTGCTGTCAATTGAGATAGAAAAAAAAAACTTATTCTTTAAGCTATTCTATATAATTGTAACTCCTTTAACTGTAAAATGCCCTGGTTGTACCAGACCCAAAATAAACAGGTGAGCATTTTATGTCTTTTCATATCTTGTCTCATTTATGTCTTGTCTCATTTTCTTTTCTTCTCTTTAGATAAGTCTTTTTGCAACTGATCTTACACCTAGTTAAGCTTACCTATAAAGAGTGAACATGCATCCTGGTTTAGCTGGACCAGTCCTGGAGCACACCTGTTAGCCAGGCATCATTATTAATAGAACCTGCTGTCAATCTCAAAGTGTCCTGGTTTGGATGATAAATCATAGTCATCCTTTTATTTCAACCTGGAGAAAAAATAGATAATACTTTTAGTTTTAACGAAAAGAGAGTGGAATAAAAGGAAGTTTAAAATGGAATCTATGAGAAAGTACATTTATCTCTCTCCTCCTTGTTTCTCTTTCCATTAACCAGAAGAGAAAATCACTTGAGAAGGAAGGGTGCTCATGAACAGACCCAGAAGCTTGAACACAATCCAAGGCAGAAGCAGCTAAATACTTTCTGTTAGATAAACCAGAATGAAGCTGGCAGTAGCCCACAACTTGCAAAGAGAAGGTGGCCTTGGGCTGTTGCCCTTCTGACAATTCTCTGTGGAGTTTCCATCATCTCTCAGCAGCTGTTTTCCTGACAGAATTAGGAAGAGAGTAATTAATTGAAGGACTATCTATGGAACAGCTAATTGAGTGCAAATCTTACCAGATGTGAGATGAATTGGAGCTTTTAACCCACCTTCTTTAGACTTTATCTAAATTAGATAAATGATCTTCAAAGAAACGAAACAATCATCCCATTTTACAACTTCTGATATGGGTTTTGGCACTACAGGACAAAAATGTGGAGTTATAGAGAAAACAACTTGCATCACGTTCTCCCTCATTCCTTCATAAAACGAAGACTTATATACAACATGGAGAAACAGAATTTCTGAAGAAACTCGTACCAGCTACATAGATTTATCAAGGTAGTCTATTATTGGCCAATATGAATGGGCAACAGACCAATGCTCATTAAGAAAAATAAATAAAGCAAAAAAAAAAAGGGATAATCAAAGGAACAGAATAAATGATTTCAAAGGAAGCAGAAAGCATAAATAAAAATTTATTAGTATCTACAGAAAAATATAACTAAAAGTTGCAATAATAAAATAATCTTAGGCTGCTATGGAAGATGAGCACTTAGGGAACAAACAAGAGTTCTTGGAAATTTTTAAAAGTTGCTAAAATTTAAAAAGTAAAAGGAATTAGTAGAAGATAAAATAAAATCAATTAAATATTTCAGAATATAGAACAAAAAAGATATATAAGTTAAATAACGAGAATCAGTTTAGGACAGTGAGCACCTATTAGAAGCTCTAGAAAGAGTGAACAGAGAAAATGGAAGAATAAAAATGATCAAAGACATATAAGAAAATTATCTAGAGTTGAATAAAGATACAAGTCTGAATGGAACCCAAATTTGGCACCTTGAAGCTGCTTTTTGGGATATTATTTTTAAACTGTTCATTAAGAAACAAAAGATTCAGAAAGAACTTTCAACCCTCCCTTGTTTCCTTCCCAAGATATTCAGACAGAAAAACCTGCCTTAGAAAGTGAACCTTGTCTTAAACACCTTAAGAATCTTCACCATAGGAAGATTAGTTAGGAAGATTCCAAGCCTATTAGCTAGATACCCTTTGTATCCATTATTTCTGAGTTGCCTAGCAAAAAGTTTTTTTTTAATTAAGTTTATTGGGTTAACATTGGTTAATACAATCATATAATATTCAGATATGCTTCTATGTCCTGGCCACTGTGAATAATGCTGCTATGAACATCGGTGCATAAATATGATTTTGGATATGAGTTTTCAAGTCTTTGGAGTAAAACCTAGTAGTGGTGATTGCTGGATCATATGTTAGATCAATTTTTAGTTTTTTGAGGAACCTTTACAGTGTTTTCCATAGTGGCTATACCAATTTTCAGTCCCACCAGCAGTGTATGAGTGTTTGTTTTTCTCTGTATCTCCAACATTTGTCATTACTTGTCCTGTTGATTATAGCTATTCTAACATGTGTGAGATGGTATCTCATTGTGGTTTTGATTTGCATTTCCCTAATAGCTAACGATATTGAGCATCTTTCCATATATTTGTTGGCCATTTGTATGTCTTCTAGGGTGAAGTGTCTGTTCAGGTCCTCTGTCCATTTTGTGATTGGATTATTTGATTTTTGTTGTTATTGAGTTCTTTGTATATTTTCGATATTAGGCCCTTATCAGAGGTGTTGCTTGCAAATATATTTTCCCATTCAGATGATTGTATCTTTACCTTGTTGACTATTTTTTTTTGCTGAGCAGAAGCTTTTTAGTTTGATGTAGTCCCATTCATTTATTTTTGCTTTTACTTCCCTTACCTTTGAGGTCAAATTCATAAAAATCTCATTAAGTCCAAGGTCCTTGAGTTTTATTCCTATGTTTTTTTCTCTGCATTTTACTGTATCAGGTCTTATATTCAGGTCCTTAATCCATTTTGAGTTAATTTGGTGTATGGTGATAGACAACAGTCTAAATTCATTCTTTTGCAGGTGGTCTTCCAATTTTCCCGGCACCATTTATAGAAGAGGCTTTCCTTTCTCTACTGTATGTTTTTGGCTTTTTGTATAAATATGAGTTTACTTCTGGACTCTTGATTCTGTTCCACTGGTCCATGTGTCCGTTTTGCTGTCAATACCATGCTGTTTTGATTATTGTCACTTTGTAGTATAATTTGAAGTCAGCAGAGTGATGCCTCGAGCCTCATTCTTTTTTCTTGAGATGGCTCTGGCAATTCAGGGTCTTTTGTGCTTCCATACAAATCTTATGATTTTTTAAATTCAATTTTTTAAAAAAATGCTGATAAGATTTTGATGGGGATTGCATTAAATCTTCAGGTAATATGATAATTTTAATTGTGATGATCCTTCCAATCCAAGAACACAAAATATCTTTCCATTTCTTTTAATAGGGCCTTGATTTTTTAATAGAGTCTTATAGTTTTCATAATATAGGTCCTTCACATGTTTTGTTAAATTTATTCCTAGGTATTTTATTCTTTTTGTTGCAATTGCAAATAGAATTATTTTTTCCACTTTTTTTTCTGACACTTTATTATTAAAGTATAAGAACACTATGGATTTTTGAACGTTGATTTTGTATCCAGAGACTTTACTGTATTTGCTTATTGTTTCTAGTAGTGTTCTTGTGTAGTCTTTAGGGTTTTCTATATAGAAAATCATGTCATCTACAAATAGTGACAGTTTGACTTCTTTGTTTCCTATCTGGATGCCTTTCATATCTTTCTCTTACCTGATTGCACTTTCTAGGACCTCCAATATTATATTGAATTTTAGTGGCGATAGTGGACAGCCTGACCTTGTTTCTGATCTTAGAGGGAAGGTTTTTAGTTTTCACCATCAAGTATAATGTTGACTGAGGGTTTGTCATAGATGGCCTTTATTATGTTAAGATATTTTTCTTCTACACCAATTTTGGTAAGTGTTTTGATCATAAAGAGATGCTGTATCTTGTCAAAGGCTTTTTCTGCATCTATTGATATAATCATATGATTCTTATTTTTTAATTTGTTTATGTGGTGTATCACATTAATCGATTTGCATATGTTGAATCATCCCTGTGCCTCTGGGATGAAGCCCACTTGATTGTAGTGTATAATCTTTTTAATATGTTGCTGTTTTTGGTTCACTAGTATCTTATTTAGGACTTTGCATCTGTGTTCATGAGAGATATTGATCTGTAGTTTTATTTTTTTGTGTTATCTACCAGGTTTTGGTATCAGAGTAATTTTTACCTCATATAAGGAGTTGGGATGTATTGCCTCCTCTTTGATTTTTTGAAAGAATTTCAGAAGAATAGGTATTAAATCTTCTTTGAATGTTTGGTAGAATTCACTGGTGAAGCCATTTGGTCCTAGAATTTTACTTTTTGTAGATTTTTACAATTTGCTTGTTTCAATTTCTATGCTGCTGATTGGTCTATTTAGATTTTCTCTTTCTTCTTTATTCAGTCTAGGAAGGTTGTGTTTTTCTAAATACTGGTCCATTTCTTCTAGGTTATTAAATTTGGTGTTATATACCTTTTCACATTATTCTTGTATGATCTTTTGTATTTTTTCAATGTCAGTCATAATTTCCCCTCTTTCATCCCTGATTTTGTTTATTTGTGTTCTTTCTCTTTTTCTTTAGAGAATCAAGCCATGGGTTTGCCAATTTTATTAACCTTCTCAAAGAACCAGCTCTTTGTAGTATTTATTTATTTTTTATCTTTTGTTTTGTTTTGTTTTCAATTTCATTTATTTCTGCTCTAATTTTAATTATTTATTTTCTTTCGTTGACTTTAGGCTTCATTTGTTCTTCCTTTTCTAGTTTTTTAAGATGAAGCATTAGTTTGTTTATTTAGGCTTGTTCTTCTTTTTGGAGGTAGGCCTGTAATGATATAAAGTTTCTCTTATATCTCTATGCCATGTCCCCAAAATTTTGATATATTGTACCATCATTATCATTCATTTCTGTTTATCTCTTGATCTCTCTTTTTATTTCATCTCTGACCCAGTTATTCTTCAGTGGCATGTTGTTTAATTTCCATGTATTTGTAGTTCTTCCTGGTTTCTTCTTGCAGTTGATCTCTAGTTTCAAAGCATTATGATCAGAGAATATGGTTGGTATAATTTCAACTCTCTTATATTTGTTGAGGCTATTTCTGTGTCCCAGTATGTGTTTGATTGTTGAAAATGTTCCATGTGCACTAGAGAAAAATGTATAAGCAGCTGTTTTGGGATGGAAGGCTCTGTAAGTGTCAATTATATCTAGTTGTTCTAATGTGTCATTTAAGGTTGTTACTTCTTTTTTGATTTTCTATTTGGATGATCTGGGTTGGGGGTTGAGGGCTGTGGCTCAGACTTGGTTTTGCAACTGGGGCTGGTAAAAATCAACTGTTGTTTCTCTGCAGTCCCATTCTGCTTCTCTGCTTTCTGCCTGATCACTGAGCCTTGTTGCTGGCTGCATAGCAGTCCCAGCACTCCCAGGCAGGGCTGTACAGGGAAGTCACTGCACCTTCTCTCCTCCTCGTCCTCCTGCAGAAAGCTCCAGAGGCTGAGAGAGGTAGCTTCAGTCTCTGCATCTTTTGCTCAAATTCCCCTGGGGCTCCATGGTGATGGGTCTCAGAGAGTATAGGAAGAAGGGCCCTCTGGATTGGGGGTTGGTGGCTGCAGCTCAGCCTCAGTTTTGCAACTGGGGCCAGAAAAAAATCAACCGTTTTTTCTCTGATGACCCATCCTGCTTCTCTGCTTTATGCCCTGATGACTAAGCTCTGCCATGAGCTGCGTAGAAAACTCCTGGCACTTCCAGGCAGGGCTGATCAAGGAAGTCGCCGCACTTTCACCCCTCCCTCTCCTCCTGCAGGGAGCTCCAGTGGCTGCCAGAGGCAGCTTCTTTATTTGTCTCAGTTTACCGCTTGACACCTGGAGTTCTGACCTGTGGTAGCTCTTATGCACAGATCCCACACTCAAACGTCCTGAAGTGCAATTTGGGTGTTTTTGTTCTGTTTTAGATGTTCAGCTTATTGTTTCAAATGGAGAGATCTGAGGACGTCTCACTCTGCCATGTTCTCCCAGAATCAAAAATTTTCTTGACATATATGTTTTGCTCTCCCTCACTACCTGTAAATTGCTCATACTCATTTCTGAAATCTAGTACCCAATCCTCTCCCTTTCACTTTTGTCCAAAAATGCCATATATACTTAAAGTTGCCTCACCATCTTTGGAATTTTCATGCTTATGTGAATTCTCTATGTACATGTATTAAAAAGGTGATTTCTCCTGTTAACCTATCTCTATTCATTTGATAATTAGCCCAGTTAGAAGAGCTTAGAAGATGGGAGAAATAATATTAATTTTTTTTAGCCCCCATATCTGCAATTTGAAAAAGTCTGCAGTTCTAAATTGAATGAATGACAAAGAAAAACCCACCTGAACTCATCCTAGTGAAACTGCAAAAATTTAAAGACTTCAAAAGGGTATGGAGAGAAATAGCACACTATTTATGTCTTTAGTGAATGGTGATGCTAGAATCATGGCATTGTAAATGCTGCTTATTGTTCTTCAGCTTCAATAAATCATCTAGAGATAAGGCTTTAAAGACTGATTATAGACATATAACAAAAAATGTAAATATGATTGGGGCTCCTTTATTTATCTACATGGGTATGCACTGCCCAACTCTAGGAAGCACTATTTTTAAAGGAGGCAACAAAGCAGCTGTCCTGATTGTTAAAAACTTTGTTGATGAAAGTGAGAATGCTATAGAGGGGCAGGGGATGGAGAAATGAAGAAGGGGTAGTGTTGGACAATATTCAGGACTTAAAGTTGAAACAAGAAATAGAGTTTAGTATGTTATTTAATGGTTATTAAAGTAAACTATGGGAGAGCTAAAAGATTATGTGTGTGTATGTATACAACAAAACTCAAAAAAAAAAAAAAGAAGTGAGGAGCAATGCTAAATACCTTCTGCTGAGAGTGCCAACATACTACCTAAACTTAATCATCAGAAAATGAAAGTATGAACATATCAGTCAGAGCCGGGAACAAAGAGGAAAATATCAGAACTGAAAACAAACTCTGAGAAATGAGATGAGTTGCAAGGTTAGGACAGGAAATGTAAATTTTAATACCATTTGAATTTGAATCTGTTCTATATATGAATATTGTAAAATTAATTAAACAGGAAGGCCATTAGACTGAGGTGTTTCTAATGCTAAGGTGAGCTACATAAGCAAACAAAATACAAACCTGTAAATGCTTCAAGGTGACAAAATCAAAACACTGAAGACAACTAGTCACAAACAGCCAACTAGGCTTTCTGCCTATCAATAATTTCTTTTGTTTCTGTACTTTCTTTGTACAAGTCATTCCCTGGCTTCTGTGGCAGGTTACTCCTAACCACTTCCAGTTTGGTGCTTCCTGACTGTAATCAATTTTGCTCAAATAAACTCTAAAAATGTTTAATATGCATCTGTTTATCTTGAACAACATATTGTTTTGTAATAACAATAATATTATTGTAGTAATAGTAGATCATTCTGTTTTTTATTTTTTGCCTCATCATTGTACTTAGTAACCTACTAAATTTGCAGAGGAGCATATGCCAATCACACAAAAATTAAACATCTCAAATCTCAAATCATCTCAAAACATCTCAAATCACTCAAATTACTATGCCTCATGCTTTTTTTTTTAACCTGAAGAAGTTGAAGCTTGCAGTGCTATTTTGTATTATAATTTTGTTGGCAAATTATCAGTGGATCGTATGTCCCATGGAAATGGGAGCTCTTTTTTCCCTTTGGATATTGGTGAATTTGTCTATAAAATACTATAATTTACTATTAGCAGTTCAAGATCTTAATTACATATTGATTTCGTAAATATAAAACGTACATTTTATTTGAGCCTCACCACTATTCTGTGACAATTCAGGGCCGGCATTGCTATCACCATTTTACTGATAAAGCTGAGCAAGTTTGAGAAGCTTGTCTTAGGTCACTGAGAAAATGGAAGAGCCAGCATTGGAACTGTCTCCCTTCCCTACCCCACATGGTTTCTTAAGGGGCAGGGAAGACTGAATAACATTAAGACACACAGGCAGCTTTTTTAAATGTCAAAAACACATTACCAGGGAGAAAAAAAAGGCCACTAAAAACAGGAAACCCTTATGAATGCCTCAGCCATAATCTTCCTCACCCTGAACTCTTTCCAACTGAACAATATAGTAGTTAAAAACATGTTCTGCAGAAAAAGTTGTTGAAGGGCACAGTGAAAGTAAAGAGAAATAAGTCACAGGGAAAAAAAAGAAAAGGGTGTTCTTTAAAATCTATCATTTCATTTAATTTCTATGCCAATCTGAGTATTTCTCTATGTCTTGTGAAGCATCTTGTGACTTAAAAATAAAAACTGCTTGTAATGGAGTTTTTAAAAGCAGTATATGGTTAATCTCTGTACTCCCATCCCACACATGCATTAGTCTTTTCTACCTATGCTTAACATCTATGGAAATATAGGGACGGGACTGAGGGGTAGAAGGAGTGGGAAAGGTAGGAGGGTGTAGAATAGGAAACATGTTATTTTTTTAGACCATTTGAATTTGTTTAATATATGCATTATGGAGAGAGGTGTTTAAGCCATAGGTAGGAAAGTTCAGGCCACTCATGGTACTTTTCCATAAAACTGCCTGATTCTCTTAAAATTAAAATCTTATTAGAAGACTACAAATCTAATCAGAAGTTTCAAGTAGTATTCTGTTTTTGTTTTTCTGTTAGAGATATAAAGCTCTGATTTCACAGCACAGAACCTTTGACTTCAATTGAACATAAAGATTTTTTAGTAACTCTAGCTGCAAGATGGTCTTTTTTTTTTTTTCTGGCTAATCTGGCATCAGTATGAACGATTGATTGATGAGCCTTTTTCAAATTCTGGCTTTTTTCCGTATTAACTCAGTTTCTAACCCTAGAACAAGGTGATCTGCCAAGCTAGAAAGCACAAAATGCAGTAACTCACAGAAAAGGCTTTTCTTTTTTTTTCCTAAACAAGTTAAATGCAAAGATCATCGATAAGGTGATTTTAACATCCTTGTTATCAGTTTGTAGTAAGGCAGTACTTTTTCCTTATTCACCCCCAACCCCCAATCATAAAACCCTCATTCATGAGAAACAATCTAGAAAACTTTCAAAGATATACTTGCTTGTTTGAATGTTGGCAATGAATCTTGAAATTACTTTGGATTTGGGGTGCTTAGTCAAATTGTTACTGAAGTACACTCTTTTTCTTGACAATTATCATTTCAGACAATGTAAAATGTTTCTTACATGGGTACCTTTAGCCATAAACAATTCATATGTGATTTAGCTTACAGTCTTCACTGACTATTTTAATCTCAATGACATAAATAAATGTTTGAATCAAGAAGTAATTTATATCACTGGTGTTTAATAGACATGATGAGATATGTATAATCAAGAATAACATAGCTTTCTTTGCATCCACATTTATCAAATACAAGTGAAAATAATAAGGCTCATCCATTGATTTCAGTGTCTTTGAAAAAATGAATAATCAATTGTTGCTATAATAGAGCAGTATGATTCTCTATTATTTTCAAAAGTCTAGAGTGCTATTAATAATATCATTTTGAGAAATATAAACATGTTTTTATTAAAGGATGGATGAGTATAAAATATAAGAAAAGAGGAGAAAAAATCACCCAATATTTTTTATATTAAATATGTCAATATGAATGCCACTGTCTTTCAGATTATTTTTTATTCCCTGAATTGGTATAATTTTAAAATGTGAGTTTCAAAAGTCAAACTTATACCTAACTCCATGGTGTTTCCAGTCTTCTGTCTGAATTTATATCTCCAAGTATCATTTTTTTTTAGAAAGTTAAAGGTTCTACTGTTGGGTATGTTTATGGCAGAGATGGCTAACAGCACCAGAATTAATGCTACCCCTTCAGCAGTAGTTTTATCTTGTGACTGCTCAGCCAAAATCAACTTTTCCATACCTCATGGCAGCTAGGAGAGGCCATGTGACTAATTTTCACTACAGAATGTGAAAAGAAGAGACATCTGTAATTCAATAGCTAGTGGGGGTCTTCATCTTCTCTCTTCTCTGTTTTATCAGTTAGATTGTGATGGTAATCTTTAAAGCCATATGTTGGAGAGGATAGTACTGTCATCAACAGGTCTCAGTATAACTAAGATAGATGAATCCCTGGCCCCAAACAGTGAACACATGTACTGGACTGTTACATGAACAAGAAATGAAATGGCATTGTATTAAGCCACTCAAATGCTGGGGTTTAATTCTTTCAATAGTTAATGATATTCTATTATTTTGCCCATTTTTCATAAGCTCTTTTAAATAACTTGTTAAAAAAATTTGCTAATCTCAATATTTTCTGTTATATTAATTACAGAAAACTATTTTTATACTTACAAATATTTGAAGGTATTAAATCATTATTGTAACAACAGTTTTTTTAAATTAAAGCAAATCAAAATGGCATTAATTTCCTAAGTTTTAGTTATATTTATTTTTAAGCAATGTGAAAAATGTCATATTGCCTAGTTCCTAGTGTTTTATTCTTGTTAACTCTATTTATTATGTTGTTTTATCTTTCTCATGTATAAACATGGCATTCTTTTACAAACTTAGAAAAATAAGTCTGGTTAAATAGCATATCTCACCATCATTAGAAATCCTTAGGATTACATTGTTTTCACATCTGTGTCAAGAGAACAAGCATATAAAATCACACTGAAGTCCTGCTGAGGTGGTCTATATATTTATTTATTAATAAAATTCTATGAAACACAGCCTTTGAATAGAGCTAGGGCCAGGGTCCTAAATCAAACCTTTCCCATTATCAGATTTACCTTAACAAATTTAATTAGTATAACTAAAAATTTGGCTGATATTTCAGGCAATACAGTTTATTTATCAGGTTGATAACAAAGAGTTCAAGTTTTTTTATAATCAATATGGACCTTTATATTCATTTTTTTACAAAGGTAAGTTCGGTTAAGGAAATGTATTATTATTTTTTTCTTCCCATAGTAGCTATTTTCTCAGCAATATGTGTTACATGATGCATGAAACCTCCTACTTGGTAGAATAGCTACAGATCAAGGTCTTTCACAATGAAAAGCATGTGCCTTTCACCTAGAAAGCTGGTTATCAGGAACTGTAAAGGCTCTGAGGATTTACTGGAATGTTAATAAGTTAGTCTGCCACAGTTCCATGATGTTAGCAGAAGACACAAGACTCCTAGTTCAGAGATAAAGGATATTATTATGGCACAGCAGTTGCCATGAGTTTTATGTTTACATGGGTTCTCCCTGGCCTGAAATTCCCATGGGTGTGATATGGAGAGGCCCAGATAGATGCTGCACATTCAGTGGTTTTCTGTCACAACTAAAAAACTCCAGACTTAGCAAACTTGAATCTTTTAATGGGAAATAAGCAAACCTGCCTGACTTTTGCTCTGGAGCTTAGATATGATCTTTATTACAACAGACAATAAACAAAGGTGCCCTGTGACCCAACAGAAGATATATCTAACTCCATCTACCAAGGCTGTTCATTACACAAACATTCCTGAAAATATAATCAGTCAGTGTCAATGAAATTTGAAAAACTCATGGAGAATTGTCGCCAAACACTGGTAACCACCGACTTCACATCTTCAGCAGATAATTTTTATATACAACCTCCGTTTTCCTTGCAGCACCCTTTCTCCAACACATTACCTAGAGTTTATGTTATCTCTACCAGTGTCCCCTCTGTCAGTTTCAGCAACTATGGTGATTTAGCTTACTACAAATTTTTATTTTTGCCCTCTTTTTATTCCCATTTCCTTCATTCTTCAGAATATGCTACACAATAAACTTTACAAATATTTTGATACTTTCCTCAAACTTTTCTTCTCTTTGATCATATGACTTAAGATAGTTGAGGATATGAGGCATATTGGCACTCATATTTCTTTTTTTCTCTCTTTAAATATTGAACTCTAGATTCATTTTGTGTTTTTCTTCTGCATCAGAATACGTGTGCTCTCCTTTTCCAAATCCAGAGTCCCTTCTAGGTCCTTATGGCATCTCTACATTCCCCACTGGCCACACAGGAGCTGCTGAGACTCTAGTATTCCACGCATAGGCTGAGGGAAGACTGGAGCACCCGCTTGGCCACATCCTTGAGTGCTTCCCTCTGCAATCCCTGCCATACAGCTATTTGGCTTGTTGACAGAGAAAAAGAGCATCAACCTCTCATTTAACCTATTTCAGCTCTCTATGGGCATTTGAGTTTCTTGTCCTCTCCCTTTGACTGAGGCACAGGGGCGGCAGTGTGACCTAGTTCTGACAAGGGAACCAGGCATCACATCAGCTTAACTCCCTTTGAGATGTGTGTTGTCCTTTCATGGCAAAAGACTTTCTTCCTCTTCTTCTGTCATCTCTCTGAAGTTCTAATAAAACTTTAGGACCAAAGTCCATTAGGCCTATATCCTTATATGGAAATTGGAGTTTAGAGGATTTAGAAAAACCTTCTCCCTTTAAAAAAAAAGCATCAGTTTCAAGAATATCTGTGGGGATTTTTAAAAATCTAATTTTGGGAATAAAAAGCTAAACATGACACCTTGTCTACTTGCATTCCTTTTTTAATTCTAAGTCTTCCTAAGACTAGCTGAAGTAGGGAGGGCATCATATACAAGGAAATGTGAGAAAGAAAAGCACTTATGACTATATTTTAAAATATACCCACAAAACTGGGTTTAGCTAACTTAATCAAAAAAAACATATTGAAGGGCTATGGGCATCCCAGAAAGCCAGTGGGAGGCTGAGGGACAGTATAGAAGTAAACTAGGCTGATGCAAAGTACCAAGATGTGGAAACCATGACAGTGTGGATAGGATGACACTATTTAAGATTCAAAGGGCAGGCAGAGCTGAGCTTAGATGTGAGTCCGCTCTCTGCTTTTGCCAGTGGTGGGGAGAGGTGACATCTGTCACCTTCAGCTTCCATAGTGAGTTGCACGCACCTGAATTACCTGTCATGAAGACAACAAATGTTTGTGGTGGATTCTGGAGGCTGGTCAACCTCAAAAAAGAAAATTAGAGTGCTATGAGGAAGTCATTCTCAGGATACCCCACATGACAAATATATACAACACCTAAATGAAAACATGGAAAAGGTAAGGAGAGAGGAAGTGCTAAAAAACAGAAGATAGGGTCACCAGAAATGAGCTCCCTCTTTGTGGTTCTGTTAAGGATACATAATTCCTGGGGTTTGAATCTTGGCCTTGTCCCTAGCTCCCACCTCACAATGCCTCTTCCTTCTATTTTCTCTGCTTCTCTAATTCATTCTTTGGAGGCTGCTTGCTCTCCTCCTCTGTGTAAATACCTTCTTCACAGCACTTGAGTTCACAGGTCTTGTATTTAAGTAAGTGCAGATTCAGTAGGAGCTTTTAATTCTAATTGTTAACTTCTAAGACAGCAAATTTGATTGGGCTAAATTTATCCACATCGTATTAGTAATGCATATAGGAGAACGGATTGGTGCAAAGGGTTATATGGTACAAATTTACCTGTAAGTGGTGTGAAGCTGGAAGTGGCTCTACAATGAGAGAATGGGGCACAGAGTGGATAAACAGGCTAAAATTGTCTATTGCAGGTTAATGGTATTTTAAGGTGTGACTATATCATAACATTTTTCTAACCCCTATTATTAAATATTCTTTCCTTCCCAATTTCTCTTATAAAAAAATTGTGATAAAAAAATCCTTGAAGATAAGTCCCATTTTTCTTTCTTAAGATTAATTCCTAGGAATGGAATTGCTGGTACAAAGAATTATTACATTTTAGAAATTTAAATATATATTGAAACTGTCTTCCAGAAAATTTGTATCAATTTATACCACTTTCAGCTAATTAAATGTAGTATTTTTTTTTTGTGCTCCCATCTGGGTATATTAATTTTCTTATTAGATACATTAAAATAGTTCATTGCTTTAATTTATATGTCTTTAATTCCAAATAAGTTTGAGCATTTTTTTCATAAGCATATTAACTATTGTGTTTCTTCATGTCTTTTACTTAATCTCTTACTGTTATTGTGTTCACCTTATTTTACTCATTTTAAAGATTCCTGAGTTATAAAAAATAAAAATCTTTTTTTCATATATGTCCCAAACATATCCCCAAGTTACAGTATGACTTTTGAGGTTTTATATCCCAGTTTTTAAAATGCAGTTATAAAGTGACTCTTTTATAACCATGATTATGGAATGCAACTAATTCAAAATTTGGGCAGAAGAAAATTCTTCTTTACAGAGCTTTTTTTTTTTTTTGATGTGGAATGTGATAATCTTTTGTTCTACTTTCTGCCTTTAGTAAATGGAGTGGCTGTTGGCCAAAGCCACCAGGAGTGAAATACAGATAGGGTAAGGCTGTAATTTTATGCACAGTGATGTTATTTATTTGTTGACAGATTTGGTCACATAAACCCCAGCTAAAGTTGATCTATGCTCATATTATTTGGTCACTTAGAGATAAGAGTAACTGGTAATACAGCACTAATTTTTAGCATGTTGTCTCTGTTTCTAAATCTCCCTTCATTTTTCAATACTATTCAAAAGTCAAGATTTTGTTAAGAGCAGACCAGAATTAACTTCTGTGTGTATGGTGGAAATTGGCTCAGAAGCTAGAGTGTAGTGGGAGGTATTCTTTTTCCAAAAGATATTTGGCTGAGAGGCTGCCAATTTATGGGCTATGAAGCTTTTCAGATAAGAAAATTAAATTATTTTATCTTTGGATTTAAGGAATATACATCCATCCCCATGCTTTCTAACTCTGTCTGAGTGATGCCATTATACATATATCTCTAAGTGTTATTTTCATCACCATCTGAAAAATATTTCAATTTTTTTATTGTCATAGTACAGTTTACTCCTCTTGATTTTATAGACTTATCCAGCACAAGCTAGATAAATGACTATGAAGATGTAGTAATTTAATTCAAATTGCTATCAAAAGTTTACTAAAGACAAAACTTTCTAGATGTACACTGTCCAGTTTATAACTGCTGATGACTTTTCACCAGAAGTTTCCTCTAATACTTCAAACATAATGTATCCAAATGGTGGCAGACATGCTGTAAGGGAGTTCTCAATGAATTCTGTTTTTCTATAATCCTTTTTTTAAATGTCAGTGGAATCTTGGGTTGCTCCTAACTAATAAAATATGGCAAAGGCAATGAGATTTTACTCAGACGATTAGGTTATATTGTATGGCAAAGGTGATGGGGTGGCACTGTTTTGTTTAAAGTATGTTGTGCAAGACTGCAGCTAGAGCTTCTTTCATTGACTTGAAGAAGCAAACGGCCATGATGTGAACTCTAAGACCTGAAGGCAGCATCTGGCCAACAAGCAGTAAGAAGCTGGGACCCTCAGTCATTCAGCCACAAAGAAATGCATTCTCCCATAAACATGGAAAGAGCTTGGAAAAGGGGGTCTTCCCAGTCAGGCCTCCAGATGAGAATGCAGTCCAGTCAACTCCTTGACTGCAGTGTGTGAGCTCCTGAGCAGTTTCTAGCTAAGCCATGCCCAGACTGCTGATGCATGGAAACTGTGTGATAATATAGGCTTTTAAAATGCTAAGTTCGTAGGAATTTATTACACAGCATATAAAACAAATATACAAACCTAAACTCGTCACTCTCTTTTCCAAACTCCTTGTATTTTCTTTTAATCAGCGAAACTATTGTTCCCTTGAAATTTATCTTTGATTTCCAGTCAGGTAGCAATCAAATCTTGCTGATTTTATATTTAAAACACCTCATGCATGATTCCAGTCCTCCATTTATTCATCCATTTTTTCTGGTGTATATCCTCATTTCTTCCTACCTAGATCACTGCAAATCTGCAAATCTTTTCCTTCCTTGAGCATTCACTGTGTCTTTATCCTGTGCAATGGTAGCACATTACTCTCCCCAAAGCTGTACTTCCCCAAATACTTTCTATAGATACCAGTCCCATGAAATGTCCACTGGAGTCCAAGCTCTGAGAGGAAAGGAAAGGTGGCTGTTTTGCCCACAACAGTATGTCTGATGCGTAGTAAACATGTCTCTCAGAAATAATAAGCACACAGATGGAAAATTGAGATCATAAAAGTAAAAGCTGATCATTTTTTTGCTTTAAGTTATGAGAGGAAGTATAATAAACCATTTTCCTACTATAAGAGTTTTCAGAGCGCACCAGAGACTCAGAACAAATGTGAGATATAAGCAGAATAAACATACGTCTCATTTCAGGGTCTCTTTTTCATTTAAAATCATTTTGTTAGAGACAGTAATTTTAAGTTGGCGGTAGGGAATGAGATGCTAGTGCATGATAATGCTAGATCAGATCATTAGGTAGTTTTCCTATCTCAAACCTCTAGCACGTGCTTCCTTTTTAAAAGTAAATTTATTGGGAAGAAATTTAAAGACATGTGAGAGTGAATATTCTTGATTATTTTTTGTTGTTAAACTATAGCACTTTGCCAAGTCCTTTCACCCTGATTGTACATCTCAAAGGAAAATCATTCCCATGTGTTTCTGATTCCTTTGCACTTGAATTTTCCAAAAGTTTTGTAGAAATTATTTAAAATACAAAAACCTTTGTAAAAGGAAACCTTTTTAAAATTTGTTTTGTTTGTTTGTTTGTTGTTTTTGCTGATGGTGTCAGGAAGAAAGAGTTAGGGACATAGTGAAAAAGGGCTACAACAAAGTATTTTTGAGTTAAAAATAGGATCATGAGAAAATCTCCCTACTGTAGTAAATTCATAAAGTAAATTAGATCTTAAAACATGAAATCTATATTGTGCGTATTGATACGGAGTGTGGTGCAGTATAATTGCCTCATTTTTTGAAATTAATCTCTGCCTACAAGTAGTACCCACATATTTTCATAAATATGGCATTTCTATTAGATCTCAAAATGTCTTCTGTTTTCAGATTAGAGTAAAAATTATCTTAAATGCTTGATTGTTCATCATTGAATATTAATGTAACCTTTTCTCCATTAAATGAGGCATAATAATGTCCAAAAGTAGAGAAAGCAAGAAATATTAAGCAAGACAAAGATTACTAAGGTTATATATCAATCTGTCAAAATGAATGAAAGATCTTTTATCAAATTCCATTACGTGTTCAGTAATAATATAATCTACTGACTACATCTGAAATTTAATTACTGTGTGTAAAAAAAATAAAAGTTTATAGAATTGTTACATTTTAAGAAACTTTACAAGTGTATTATCCCACACATAAATGCACACACGCTAATAATTTGTGTTCATTAACTTTGTTTTTCTAACATTTTGGCTAAATTTTATCACCTTAGCAGTACTTGGTATTGCCAATGTACCTGAAAGTCAAGAAGTGGTTTTTCACCCAACTGTCTCTCAGTTAAAGGGTACGTTTGGTCCAGTTTCACTTGTTAGATATTGTGTCTAAGTTTGATGGCAGATTACTTGTATAATTAGTACAATAATTTAAAATTATGAAACAAAAATGTCTTATGAAACATTATTTCTTAACTATTGGAAATTTGACACCAAGATATATCCACAATTGGAACATACATCTCTTAGTCTATAGTTCTCTGTTTTTATTTTGAGCCACCACTGATTATATTCAACACCTCTTAATCTGGCACAAAGGACCTCATTGCCATCATGGTAGAATTAACTTGCCATGAAATTTATATTACCACATTCTATGAATGAGCCAAGATTTTATAAGATATACTTGATTCCATTGGGAAATGTGTTTATTTTGGAGTTTCTAAGTAGATGCATTTCTGCAATTAAATAGCAGCTTGCCAAGAAGTTTCTGAAATCTAGCTGTTCTAATAAGAGAATCCAAAATAGTGATATAAATTGTTGACCATCTGTTAGTGTTCTTATAGAGAAGATTACTCTCTTGGGTGGGAGAGAATATAATGAATTCTTAGGTATCACCTAGTTCTAAGATTCTATTATTCAAGCACCTTATATTCATTTATTAATCCATACAATGTATTATAGTTTATTTTGACACTAGCTCTGCATAGATTTGTGTTATTTAGGATGCATAATATACTTTTCAAGGCTACTCCTCTATCTCCACTAATATCTCTGATGTTCAAATGTTTTTTAATGGGGGAGGTGCTGATAATACTTCTTATGTCAAGTTATAAAATAGGTTTAAAATAAAAATCCTTTAAGGAGTTTTAATTTTCATTAAGGTAAAAATGACTGATATTAGAGCCTATTCAGTGAGCAAATTGTAATAGCAAATATTAGATACCCCTGAAGGTTGGAGGAGAGCCACCTCACAGGGGAAGGGCAGCCACAGAAAAGAGAGGAAGGGGAAAACTACTGTTTGTTTTAGAGTTGGCCTGTCTAGTCCTGTGCCTCCTACAGGCGGAAATGTATTACAGTCACTCTACAACTT
This sequence comes from Macroglossus sobrinus, assembly GCA_004027375.1. Taxonomy (NCBI): domain Eukaryota; kingdom Metazoa; phylum Chordata; class Mammalia; order Chiroptera; family Pteropodidae; genus Macroglossus; species Macroglossus sobrinus. Next base: position 240,256 of record PVKZ01001005.1, read on the forward strand.
TAGACTTGATAGTTAAGTAACGGACAGTATAAGAGATTACCCATAGTGGTTAGAGTGCAATATTATTTCACTTTACAAATGCTGGAATTTTTTTCATTAGGTAAAAAAGGGCAATCAATCACAAATATTTAAGTTTAAAACTGAGTTTCATGCTATAAGAAATGTAAAGAAGTACAAAATGTAATAACCAGTTTTAAATAACAGCAAGGAAAACCTAATCATAGAACAAATTGTCATCCTAATGAATTAAGACCAAAAAAGTATTTTTGCATCAAATTAAAAATGTAATCTTTATAAAAATTATTTTTTTACAACATCTACCTTCATTGACCTAAAGTAGGCTATTATTTAGTAAGAAAAAAATAATAATAGTAAATATTGATTACTCATGTAATAATATAGGCAGAGGGGCAAATTGGATTCTGTTTGTTTCAACAGACCATTCATAACCCTATTAGGATATGTTTTAACAGCGTTTCTTAGCATTTTGAACTAAAATATTTGTACTCCTTACTGAAAATAGCTTAATGTGAAGTCCCAAAAGGACTCCTGTCTGCCTCATGAAGTTGTGTTTAAAGTTTTGAGTTTCTAGCCTCCTCTTTCCAAATGCACAGTGAATGTATATTCTAACTCCAAAATCAAGCTTTAGAGAAATAATATATCTCTATTCCTAAATAGCAAATTTTTCCCCAATTCTTTCAATAAGGGGCAATTTGCTACACCAAACTATTTAATCTCTTAATTTTTAAAGTGGTGAGATATAAATTACTCACCCTATGATTTCTAATAAACTCAGCATACATATCCTCATTGCATATGTAAAGATATGCATACACTCTTTTAACTCTATCCATATGCTAAATTGAGAGACCAAGTGTGCTATGTTGAAAGTATGACCTCACATTCCAAGTTTTACCAGATGAGTAATCTGCAGCAAGTTACTCTCTGTAAGGATTCCACTTACTGGTCTGTAAAATAGGAACACAGTGTCAACTACCAGATACAATTGCTGTGAGGGTAAAGGAGATAGTGAACCTAGAATTCACAGCTTAGCACCCTGCATGTCAAATGTTCTCCTTTGCTGTTAGCAATTTTCTCCCCTAAATTAATCAATTGTTAACTATAACATATTTTCTAAAACTGATACTCTGTTCTTACTTAACAAAACATAAATCCTGCATAAGCGTTAATGAGTGGTATTTCATTATCATTCAGTTCTAAATATTATTTATGATTTTTATCTTTGACTGGTGAGTTATTTAAAGGTGATTTTTTTTTCCAAGCATAGTTATCTTTTTGTTTTGATTTTTAGCAAAATTTTATTTTAGACAGAGAACATGCCCCTGGATGCCTTAGTTCATTGAACTTTGTTGAGACTACATTTGGACCAGAATATGGTCAATTTTACAATATGTTTTATGTATGTTTCAAAAGCTTTTATAATTTGTAGTTGTTGAATGTAGTGTCTTATACATATTAATCAATTAAGCTTTGTTAATTATGTTTTTAAATCATTAATATATTATTTTTATTTCATCAGCTGTTCCTTTATTTATGAGAAGACTGTATTGACCTCTTCCATTATTATTGTGCTTTCTTTTTTAAATTTTTCTCTCAAGTTTTAATTGCTATATTTTGATGCTATATTGGTGGGTGCAAATAGGTTTAAAACCGTTGTATCCTCTTGAGATATTGAATCTATTAACATTATCTAGTGACTGTTTTAATCTTGCTTCATGCTTTTGCTATTAAATCTATCTAAAGTGATGCTAGTACCTCACCACCTTCCTTTTGCTTAGATTTTTAGTGTATATTATTTTTTTAAATCATTTTATTTCCAAATTTTCTGAATCTTTAGTTTTCAAATGTGGCTTTTATAAACAGCTTTGGGCTTTTTGTTTTTGTTTTTTTTCACCCTAGGAAGCTAAAGCATTTTAAATCAAATTCAACCTAATTACTGACTGCTGTCAAAATGAAAAAGGCTGTGGGATTCTACTTACTCATCTGGATACCCACTTTTACTCAGTGCTTTTTATCTTGTCAATTCATTAAAAAATTTTGAGAGTATATATATTTTAACGATTATTAGCTGGTTTCAGTAGAGGTATAATCCAGATAGCTTGTTATATTATAACAAATTAAAATGCAAAATAATAAAATTTTAATCTACTAAATTTTATGATTTAATTATAAGATTATTTATATATATTAATTATTTAGTTTATTATTTATTGATGCTACTTAAATTCTCCTTCATTTTTTACTAAGATACACTTTACATAAAATAAAATCTACTCAGTCTAGTATTTAGTACTGTGGGCTTTGCCAGTTTTGTATTTTTTCTGTGCAACTACCACCATAATAAAAATATGTAACATCTCCATCATCCTCAATATCCCTCATGTCTCTTTAGAGACAACTCCTTCCTCTACATCCAGCTCATGTCAACCACTGATCTGTTTTGTGTCCCTATACCTTTACATTTTTCAGAATATTATATACATTGGATCAGTCAGTATGCAGCCTTTTAGTCTGGCTTTTTGTCATGTAGCAAAATGTATCTGAGACTCTGTGTGGTTTATTAGTAGTTAATTTTTTTTAACTCCTGAATAATATCCCATTGTATGGATGTACCATGGTTAGTTTATCCAGTCACCAGTTAAAGAACATTTGTATTATTCCAGTTCTGAGAAATTATAAATAAAGCTGTTATAAACCTTTGTATTCATATTTTTATGTAAATAAAACTTTTATCCTTGAATTGAGATTGCTAGATTGTATTGTAAGTGAATGCTTACTTAACTTTTTAAGAAACTATCAAAGTATTTTTTTATTATTAGGTTTTGAGAGTCCTTTATATATGCTTGAAACAAGTTCTTATCAGAGATATGTAATTTATAAGCACTTTCTCTCATTTTGTTGTTTGTCTTTCAAAAAGCAGAAACATTTAATTTGTTGAAATCCAAATTATCAATTTTTCTTTTGTAAGTTATGGCTTTGATGCCATAGGTAAAAAATTTTTGCCTAGCTTAAAGTCACACAGATTTTCTCCTATGCTTATTTCTAGAAATTTTGTAGTTTTAGATTTCACATTAGGCATTGATCCATTTTGAGTTTATTTTTGTATATAAGGTATAGCTTCTCCTTCCTTTTTCCTTTCCGTCTTTCTTTTTTATTCTTCCTCTCTCCTGCTATTGCTCTTGCTCTTCATGTACACTCTCTGAATATAAATATCAACTTGTTTCAGCACCAATTGTTTCTGCATTGAATTGCTCTTGCATCTTTTTTGAAAAACAATTGAACATATATATGTAGGTCTAATTCTAGACTCTGATTCTGTTCCATTGATCTATAAATCTATCATCTCACCAATACCACATTGTCTTGTTTTATACACACACACACACACACACACACACGCACGCGCGCGCGCACACACACACACACACACACACACACACACACACACATATATATATATATATATATATATATATAAATTAGAAAATATAAGTCCTCCATCTTTGTTCTTCTTTTTCAAAATTATCTGACTGTTCTAGTTCCTTTGCCCTTCCATATAATTTTAGAATTAAAAAAAAATCCTGCTGGGATATTGATTGGAATTACATTGAACCTCAGTTTGGGGAGTGTCAGCACCAAGCTGATCAAGAAAGATTTCGGTGGTGAGACGTCCAATTGGAAGAATGTGCAAGGGGCCAACATGAGAATGAACCAGCAGGCACCAACTTTATTGTGGGGAGCACATTTTTATTAAGGGAAGCATACTTCTATTGCCTGGAACGTGCTTCGGCTCTAGGGGACCACATGAGCTCTACATATGTCAGAGTACAATAGTGCATTCAGCTACACATATGTGATATAATAAACTAAATCATGCTTACACGAGTTAGGCGCAAATGCCCTACTACATTAATGTAACATTGTAAATCTGGAGTCATATTTCTAGCCATAGATCACAATTAGACCTAGGACCAGTCAGGCCGAGACCCACAGGAATGACATATTAATAATATTGAGTCTTCTGATCCATGAAAACATTATATTTCTCCAGTTATTTTGCTCTTCTTTTATTTCTTTCATCGGTGTTTTGTAGTTTTAATCCTATAGATTTTGTACATATTTTGTTAGTTTTGCCTAAGAATTTCACAATATTTGGTGTTTTAAGTGTAAATAGTGCTGTTTAATAATTTCAACCTCTTATTTTTCATTAATAGAAGATAAAAATATGATTGATACATTTGAACATTGACCTTGTATTCTGCCAGCTTGCTTAGCTCATTTATTAGTTCTCATAGCCACTTTATAGATCTTTGGGAATTTTTAATGTAAATAATCTAGAAATTTGAGTATGGCATTGAATAAGAGTGATAAGAGTAGACATTTTGCCTTATTTCTGACCTTAGGGGAAAAGATTTAGTCTTTCATCATTAAGTATAATGTTAATTACACTTTTTTTATATAGGTGACCTTATTAGGTTAAGAAACTTCCTTTCTATTTCTAGATTAAGGAGAAGTGTCCCTTCTATTTCCTAGATTAATGAGCAGGGAATTTTGTTTGTCAATTGTTTTTTCTGTACCTACTGAGGTGATTTTATAATTGTTTTGTTTTTTCATATGATAAATTTCATTGATTGATTTTCAAATGTTTAACCTGCCTTTTACTCTTGTGAGAAACCTCATTTATTTATAAAGCATTATGTTTTTTACATATTGAATTTGATTTGCTAAAATTTTTATAAGATTTTTGCATCTATGTTTATGTAAATATTGGTATATACTTAACTTTTCTGTACTATCTGTATTTTGGATTAGTGTAATGCAGGACTCTCAAATGAGTTGAGAAACATTCCTTTTTCTTAAAATTTCTGGAAAACTTTGCATAGAATTTATATTATTTTTAAAAAATATTTGGTATAAGCAGAGAAAATATATGAAGGAAAAGGCCAAAAACTTTAACAGCATGGATTTTTAAAAGTTTTGGGGTCAAAAGTACACTAATAATATTTTTTATTTTAAACTGAAAAAATTTAAAAACACATATCAATAATTATAGGTTTAGAAATCAATAATCCAATGGGTGAGTGACATTCATTGTCAATTTAGAAAAAAAAACACATGGTTAAAAAAATTTCTTAACAATATTTGAAATATAAAAAATAAAAATAAAAACAGTAAAATCTGAGTTTTTGCCTCTCAAGCAAGACTTTTATAAAAAGTCAAATAGATATGTATTTGAATTCTGTAATTTTTCACATATTACTAATGAGGACATGGTTAAATACTGGTAGTAAAATTTTAAACTAACACAAATTTTCCTAAAGGCTAGTTGGTAATGAGTAAAAAAAACTTAAAAAATTCAAATAAGTTGATCCTGTAATTATTCTTCTAGGATTTCAGATCAGCAAAAAACAATTATGCACTAAGTAATCAAAATAGTATTTATAATAGAAAAAAGTAGAAACATACTAAATGATTAGCATTGGCACTGGTTAAATACCTACAAATATTTATATGATAAACTACTATGTAACAATTATATATAATACTTTCAAATAATATTTAATGACAAAATATTCAAGGCATAATGTTAAGATCTATGATGTAAAAGATATGTATATTAGCATGAAAATGTATAAAATATTGAAGTGGATTAGAGTGTGATTATACATAGAAAAGAAAAAGATTAAGAGAATTGCTGAAAATCTTAATACCAATAAGTGGTATGAGGCATGAATGAGATTATTTTTAATTTTTATGATTGCCTATATTTTTTTTAAATCAATGAAGCTTAAATTACTTAAAGCATGGGCTCTGTGTTCAGACAGATATGCATTTGAATTCTGCAACTGTTCACTTATTCATATGCCACCTTCTTTAAAACTTTACCATCTCTTGGTTATTTTCTATGTAAATAGAAAATTTTACTGAAATGATCAGCAAAAAATTTCTGAAAGAGGCAAGATAGAAAATATTTTAGGTTTTGTGGGCCAACTGGCAAAATTGAGGATATTATAAAGGTAAATATGTAACAAGGGAGGAAAGAAATTTTCATAGCATTTATATTGATAAAATTTAGAATATAGTGATAATAATTGAGTGCATTTTATACTCTGCCCATTAATGAGAATAATGACATTCTTTTTCCTCTATCAGTCGTCCCCAACATTTATGGCACCAGGGATTGGTGACACTATGAGAATCTAACGCCTGATGATTTGAGGTGGAGCTGAGGTGGTGATGCTAGCACTGGGGAGCAGCTGCAAAACAGATGAAGATTTGCTTGCTTGCCTGCCGCTCACCTCCTGCTGTGCAGCCAGTTCCTAACAGGACACAGACTGGTACCAGTCCAAGGCCTGGGTGTTGGGGGGCCTTACAAATAATATTTTTAAATGATGGTTCAAAGTTAGTGTTCTTTATCATTAAAACATCACAAATGTACATCTATTAATGTACATCTATTAATATTGATCTGTATTTCTCTTTGAAAATGTCTTTTTATATAGATGGGTGTTGACAAATACTGATATCTATGCATGACTATAAAATTTTAATTAAACATTTTTTTGAAAGCATTTATGGAATTTTGAGATTCTTCTCCATATTTGTTTTTCTAATATATCATTACCTTAAAGATTAATCATTTCCAAGTGAAGCATAGGTGGAAGCTACTTAATTGCATAGCTAAATAGATTTTGGAATATGACATTTCCTTCTCATTTGCATTAGGGTCTGAAAAACACTGCTAGAACTGTAGTTTGAGGTCAGAACATATATTTGTTGTAAATTTGCATATGACTGAATATTTCACTTATTTTTTTTAAATTTGACTGCATTTTGACATTTCTTGTAATTCAAATAACAATTATTTAAATTACTTTACTGAAGTGTAAGTTTTACATAGAAGCACTGATTTGCCTTGTAATTTAAGATTTAATTAATTATGACACATATTCAAGTCTGCAGCAAAAGCTAATTTCCAGAACTATTCAATATTTAATAATAGTGGCTGAGAATGTCTCCTTTTCATTCATAAAAAATCTAGTCTTGTCTCTGAGCTCCAAAAATTTGAATAAAATTTTACCATTGCTAAGCCTTTGAACTTCTATATGGTAGGGCAAGTCAGATTTTTCAGCTTCTATTTCTGACAAAAATTCACAGAAATAATGGTTAAGTCCATAAAAGTGAATGCAGTTCATCCTTGATACTATTGGATCAATGACACATGATAGATTTAACTATTTTCTGCAAAGTACTTTCTGATGAATATTATAAAGAATAAACACTTTATAGTTTTAAAAATTTAATAATTGTGTCCAAATAAGCTTGTTTCTGCTTCACACATATTTTTCTACTATCAGTTTTAACACATCTTAGCAGGTTCTGCTTCAGTTTGTATTGAATTAGGGTTTTCTCAACTTCTTTGAAATGTTCCCCTCTGTATTTCCTCCAATACAGATTGTCCATACATTCTACTTATTTAGTCACTTAAATTCACTATTAACTCTTGAGTCATCTAAGCCAAGGAAAATCACTTGAAATTATTTGCTTGTTCTTTCAATTGACTATTGATGTTACCCCTAATGTCTTCAACTCTTTGAGCAGCTGTTCTTGTGGAAAGGCTAATGATTTTAGAGAAGTTTGTTTTCTCTGAACATGATTTTCAATTGCTGCAGTCAAATGTGTTTTGATTAACTCACCATTGGAAATGACTTTCCTTTCTGGGCTAACAAATGAATGGCTTAGAAGCTTAATTTGGTTGCAGTTTCATTCTTGATTTTTAAAATGTGAAAAATTTCTGCTATAATAAAATATTCTAAATTTTGTAATTGTCCTGATTGTTTCATTCCTGTGAGTTGAGAATACTGTGACAACTTCATAGTATGAGAACATCAACAAATATTGTAGTCTATTAGCACAGCTATAGTGTCGTTGCATTATAAACACAATGTTTTGCCATCAAACTCAAAACATAATAATCCTCATTCCACTGTGCCTTAAACATTTGGTCTCGTATTTGAAATCCACTTTTTTATTCTTTTTTAACATGATAGGTATGCACTAATGATAATAACTATAAAGTAACAAGTTGCAATATGGTGATATGCATGGCATTCAAAACACTGTCAAGTTGTAATTGCTTCATTTTGATGTATATAGTGCACCAAATAGTACTGCAAAGCAAGGAAAGTACCACATTCAGTCTCTGTCACAACTACTCATTTCTTCATTGTAGAGTAAATGCAGCCATAGACACTACTTAAATGATATGTCTGTGTTCTAATAAAAAAGTATTTATGAGTAAGGAAATTTGACTTTCACATTATTTCAAGCAAAATATATAAAATAATGTTCTTGTTTTGATTTTAAAATTAATAATGCAAAAAGCATTCTTAGCTCATGGTACATATAAAAGCTGACTGAACTTGGCCCTCAGAACTTAGTTTGCCTCCCCTTATTCTACATGAGTCATTCTGTTTTATTCCTTATACATCTTATGCTCTTTCTTTCCTAGTTGCTTTTTTTTTGTTTTATGCTGTCTCCTCTACCTGGAATTCCCTCTGTTCATTGCCTATCCTTCTTTTCATCTTTACAAGATTAACTGTTACAAGTTCTTTTAAGATTAGCTCCATTTCTCACTTTCCTCAATAAGCTCCCCATCCCTCAAGACTTCCTCTTTCATTTCCATAATAACCCATGCATAACTGTTATCAATCTTTTCTCACTATATTAGAATTTTCTGTTTATGTAATTCTTTCCCAACAGACCATACAATTGAGGACAATTATGCCTCTTTTTATTACTATGTCATTTGTACCTATACAAAGAAAACAGGGGATTTACATACATATATGTACATATATTACACATATATAGTTCATATATATATATGTGCATATATTTGTTTATACGTGTATTTATATCACATATGTATGTATATACATATGTACATATAAGTCAGCCTGTTTTTATCATTTCCACAGAATGAAAATCTTCAGCATTATAATTTATTGAAGTCACTGCCCATGCTTACTTAGCCTTATAAGATTTAGAAAACTTTTGGAAAATTTTTTGAGCCATGAAGTTAATTCTTGTGAGGAAAGTTATGTTGAGAGCAATGCCAACTTCACATTTTTCGAAGACTTGATTGAAAGACTGTATATAGATATTTATTAAGCCAATTATGATTATTAGGCCATCTATATATTTATGTATAAGTGCTTAGTTTTATTTCATATTTCTATGTGTCTCCTTTAGCATTTTCTTTTCTAAAAAACAGGCTGTATTATCGGGCACATTTTTACACCACATGGATTTGGTGATTCATCAGGTTGGCTTATAAAGTGAAAGCAGCCTTGCCCTTCCTAAGCCACGACCATTGGCAGCTCCCTTTCCCCCTCTGAATCAGACATGTGTTTGTTTGAGTAATCAAGAAAGAACTGTCTGTCTTATGACCTTAGAGGCTGGTGAAAGGGAGCAACTGAATGTTTTTGGCATAGGAAAGTTAGCAGAACAATGCAAATCTGTGGACCAGAGAGTGCTCCATTTGGCTGCTTACTCTGGTCAAACCTGAATGTCACACAACCCTCTGATTTCTGGCAGGGTTCTTTACCCTCTGCAGAAAACTATTTTAATATAAGCAAAATGGATTTTAAGAATTATAAAAACAATTCTTAAACTCTCTGTGTGCGTTTTATTGAATTCTCTATCATTTATTAAGACCTTCAGTCTTTCCAAATTGAGCATTCTGAATCCTAGTGTGATAAGAGCCAGTAGGAGGCTTTACACCATGGATGCTATTTGGAGAATGGCACATCAAATACCCCTGCTGGGGAATGAACGAATCAGCTTAAGGCAAATTTAGATGAGGCCATTGAACCACACAGAAGAGGTGTTGGAACCATTTCAAAGATGAATGAGAGAGATGATAGTCAGTGAGCCCCAAAATTCTGAGTGAAATGACAGTTCTGATGACAATGAATCTGAAAGAATCTTGTGGAAGAAAAGAATTTACTTCTCATAATGTATTCACTCATCTTATTTGCCTGTTAATCAATGGGTGTTTAAAAAGATACTAGTTGGAAGAAGTCCACATATTTGCTTAAAAGGACACCTATTAGACTAGTTACAAGATTGTCTCTGTCTTTCTCTCTTTCATTAGGGGTATGAGGTTGTTCCTCAGAGGGCCAGACAGGGGTACAAACTATAATGAAGCAAAACATTCTGGTGGACTCCTTCTTGCCCTCTGTTTGACATTCTTAAAATCTATTCACTATGTTTTGATATCTTTAAACAATCTACAAGTGTTCTTTTGCTTGCCTGGGGAAACTTATTTCATTAGCAAAATTGTGCTGGTTACATATCTTTTTTTTTAAATTATGTACCCAAATGATCTTATTTCAAATACAATTTAATGACAATTATATGTGTTGTTCTGATATCTTCTTAAAAGGAAATTGTTTTAGAAGTAAAGTCACTAATAATATCAGTTTAGAAAGATATACTCTATAAATATGAAAATATGAGCATTATTAATGGCCATGCTGTACAAATACCAATTATTTTTACTGGATAGCAGGTACTATAAACAAATATTTCTTTAAGAAGAGAGTAAAAGGGCCTGTATTTGAGAAATTTGAGGCAACAAAAGTTTTAAACAATTTAGTTGGAAAGTATTACTTCAGTGGTTACATAAAGACCATTTCTATATGAAAATGAAACACAAAGGCCTGTATGAAGAGAATAGGAGTTATTGTTATAAAAAGATATAAACATAAATCAGGTTTCTTTCTACATCCCAATATGGAGGAATCTCGTTTTTTCCAGTCCTGCTGTTTTTTATATAGAGAAACATCTTTGAACATGTCAGTCCCAGCTCTGGTCACTCTACCCAAGGGATGAACAACTCAGGATAGGCTCTGGCTCTGTGGGAGATGGTCTGGGGAAGATCTACAATTCTCCAGTTCTTTCTTGGGCTCACTGGGCCCAGTTTTCTCATTCAGGGGTATATATTAGAGACCAATTATAGTTACAACACTAAAGCCAAGTTCTGAAATGCATCTTCTTGGGGCCACTGATCTGACTCCACCTCTATACCTCAATTAGTTCTGAATTCAGGTAGGAAAAGGAAGAGTCATTTTTAGATCTTGATAAAGCTCTAACAGTTGATTTAAAAAACAAAATTATGTGAGTTGCAAGAGGTGTATCTAAGTATCAGTCAGAAAAATTAAATAGAATATATTTTTCTGAGAAAAGCAAAACCAAATACAAGTCAAATACCTTAATATTTATTTGTTTATACTAATGTATGATATCAAATAAACAGATGTATGAGAGAGAACTAGCACCAAAAATACATAAGCTCCACTTGGATAAGTATTAATTGACCAGAGAAGAACTGGAACATCAAAAAAGCTTAAAAAGAGAAAAGAATTATGAACTTTGCTCCTTGCTCTCCCTCAAAAGAAAAGTAATTGTAAATATGTGAGAGGTCATCATGGCCCTAGATACTGTAAAGCCATGCAGTAAAGTCATATTCCAGACTAATGGTAATCGATTCTAGGATTTAACTAACGATCAGTCACAATAAGGCACATGAAATGCCATAAGGCTGAGCATGAGAAGCTGCTTAGGGGACAGAGGTAGGAGTGCTCTCTAGTGGAAGGAGATAGATACCCTTCAAGAAAGAGGAGAAAGAACTAAAAGAATATTTACAAGAAAGCTAGAGGCTGGAGGGAAGGGCAAGACAAATAATGAAAGTGGAAAATGGCTTGACCAAAGGCAGGAAAAGCAACTGCAATGCAGATCTCCAATGGAGTACTATTTTTACTTGGGCTAAGAAAAAAAACAATTCCTTTAGCCTTCTTAATATAAATTGAGCATATCTCATTGAAAACCCTACATTTGTTTTAAATAACATTTTGTTAAATTTTGAAATTAATATATTGTGATAGGCATTTGTCACATACATGGCCACCTATAGTATGTGACTTGAAATTAAGGTTCAATATTATGTGTCGTCTTGACATCTGGTAGAATAGGGAGGATTTTGAATGGCCTAACTATAAGTTCTCTTTCTCACTCTGCTCTCACAGATAAGGTCCATCTTCCTTATCACAGGGGCCAGACACATTTCCTGCTTATCCTTGAGTAGCATGCTTTAGTCCTTTGCTAGCTTAGTTATTTAAACAAGCAAATCACATCTTTCTGTCAGAATGAAAGATCACCCCATCTTCTTGATCCTACAAAGCTTGCCTCCCATGGTCCTGGCTTGTTCACTCTGTTTCTAAGTGGAAACTCCTGTGGCCTTGCATATGGCATGTAGTGTTTTTTGATCTCAGATTGTGAGTATATGTGATTAATAAACTGCTGTTGATCTCATCTGTCCACTGTCAGGTAGTATGTGTTCATTTCCCATAGTTAGATTTCTTTCTGTCACCACATATTTGACCCCTTTTACATATATTTGTTGGTGGAATAGTGGTGAGCATAGTTGCCTTCCAGCCTTCCTTGTAGCTAGGACACGTGTATATGACAAAGTTTCCACTCATCCAGTTGCATGAGACTTTGACCTGAAAAGTGAATGATTAAGTGTTCTCAAGGGAGCGCCTTCTTGAAGAGTGGCAGTGGTGGTTCTGATAGTGTATGTGCAACAATGGTGAGGTTCTCTCATTTAGTCTGTAACATCATTGTGGAAAGTTGCAGTGTTTGTGAAGGTTGCAGTGTTGCAATCAAGATGTGGCAAAGTGGCATGGTTAGACATTGTTCCAGATTTGGTGACTTCTTAAACTAGGTCTCTGACTCTCACAGATCCTATGAGGATCCAATATCCTTTTATATACTCCTTTATTATTTAAAGGAGCACAAGTTGATTCTGCTATTCACAAGTTAGTACTCTGATCAAAATAACAAATGGTATTAGTACAAGGTGCAGGTATCCAGATCCTAAGGAAAATAAAAATATGAGATCATATGACCTGCTTATGTCAGAAAGCCCTCAGAATAAAACTGTCACCAGATAATGGGGCTCTGCCATCTATGGCAAGCAGTGGCAAAACAGGCTTTGGAATTGTCAGATATGCATGAGAAATGCAAGGACTGTGGCTTAGACTGGTTGTTTCTAAGTGCACTGGAGAACTCATAGAAATTAAACATGTTCATCATCCAAAATTGTATCATACAAACGATCTTTAAACATTTTCATTAATGGAATAATTGTATTGGGAAAAAAATTCCAATTTTTATCCTGAGATTCATTAAATTACAAACTCAGTTTACTTATAGTCTATTCACATATAAAAATTAGGGAATCCCTTGGGCAAGATGGAAACTTATGGATTAAAATAGGGCTAAATGGGAAGAATCAGATTATGAGAGTATATAAATCCCAAAGTTCCACAGAATCCCCTCTGTGAGCAGAAGCAGCCATTTTAATTCTTACCTCTGTCATGAGCTTTTCCCTGGCTTGCTTGCAGATTTGTAACAATCTTGCCTAAGATAGTAGCATTGCAAAGAGAAACTGCTTTTCCTCATGCTTGCCTATACCACTCTAGTCAGTATAACTAGAGTCAAATATCAGTATGTTCCAGGGGGTGGCTTTTAAACAAAACATGGAGGAAAATTTTATATACTAGATAATTAGAAATACTTTATTAGATTTCTGGTCAAGATAGCAGAATAAGAAAATGCTGTGCTCACCTCCTCCTACAACCACATCAAAATTACAACTAAATTACAGGAAATCAACCTTGAGCACTACCTGAAGATTAGCTGAACAGAAGTCCTATAACTAAGGATGTAGAAGCCACATGAAGGCTTATAGGAGGAGGGGTGAAGATGCAAAATGGGCTTATCTCACACCCATGTGAGCAGTTAAAAATCAGGAGGAATATCTTAGCTATGGAGTTCTCCCCTGAGGAAGAGGGATCTGAGCTCCATGCCATACTCTCCAACCCAGAACACCAGTGGCAAGAAGAGGAGATCCCACAATATCTGGCAGTGAAAATCAGTGAGAATTCCACCTAGAATAAGACAAAGTTCTGCTGTAGAGGCAGGTGTCTTCTTAAAGGACACAAACACAGACTAACTTGCTCACAAACACTCTTCATAAGCTCCAGTGAAGAAACAGTGGCTTGAAAAGCTCCAGGGCTAAATGGAAAAGAACTGAATTGTTTGGATTCAGGGAGTGGGCTGGAGGGGCAGTTCTCTCTAGGAGAGAAGTGCTGGCAGATACCACTGTTCCTTTGTTCAGCTTTCCCCAACCCAGACTGCAGGCATGAATGGGCACCAGCTCTGAGTCTCCATTGTCCTGGCTAACACCATCACCCCACCCTAGTGATTCCCTGAGACTCTGCCCCACCCAACTCATGCACAGGTCTAAACCTCTTTCAGAAGCTCTTCTTCATAATTGGCCAGACTCTGTCACAATGCAAAAAATTTTTAAATCTCCCCCAAATCCACAAACTCCAAACAAACCACAGTTGGCTCAGTGTGTCCAGTACCTTTTGATAAGCAACCCCAAGCAAAACATTAGTGGCAGCAGGTCTTGGTTCATAGCATAGCCTCTCCAGGTGTTTTCAAGCCCAACACAGGAAGCTATGAACTACAGATCACTTTGTACCTCCTACCAAATGACCCCAGGCCAGGGACAGGAAGCTGCTGAACTTGGCCTGCACTAGAGACCTACACTAAAGGCCACAGATCCAACATACTTGGTAGCTGGCTTCAGATCATACCAGGGAAACATCCAATTATTCCACAAATAACACATATGAAGGATGGACTTGGCAGGCACCAGAGTCCCTTTAAAGCAAATCCTGAGCCATGGGGTCAGTCCCCTCACAAGAATTCATCTACAGTAGTCACGGCCAGATATCACAACTTAACGGTCACTCCCACCCTCTTTTGTGCCAACAGTAGTCAAGGCTCAATTACAAGAGGAGGAAAAACACAAACCACACCAAGGACATCCCTGGAGCACCTGGCTTAGGTGAACAAGGAAACTGTACCAGTTGGTCCCATAGGACATCTAATACATAACACATAGAAACAAAAACAAGGAGGCAGCCAAAATAAGTACACAAAGAAACATGTCTCAAATGAAAGAAGAGAAGAAAATTCAAGAAAAAAAAATTTTTTTAAAAAGGAAGCAAGCTATCTACCAGATATAAAGTTCAAAACACTGGTTATAAAGATTCTTAATAAACTTAGGAGGAGAAAAAATTAACTCAGTGGGAAATTACAGAAGAAATAGAAATCATAAAAATAACTAGTCAGAAATAAAGAATACAATAAATGAAATGAAGAATACATTAGATAGAAGCAACAGCAGATTAGATGAAGCAGAGGATTGAATCAATGATTTGGAAGACAAGGTACTGGAAAGCATCCAATCCAAATAGAAAAAAGAGAAAGAATAAAAAATAAGGATAGTTGAAGGACCTCCGGGACAATATCAAGTGTACCAACATTCACATCATAAAGATATCAGAAGAGAGAGAACAAGAAATAGAAAACCTATTTGAAGAAATAATGACAAAAAGCTGTCCTAATTTGCTGAACAAAATAGACATACAAGTTCAAGAAGTGCAGAGAGTTCCAAACAAGAGAAACACAAAGAGGAACCCACAAAAGAACACATCATAATTAAAATGTTAAGGGTTAAAGACAAAAAGAGAATTCTAAAAAAAAAGCAAGAGAAAAGCAGTTAGTTATCTATAAGGGAGCTCTTATACAACTGTCAGCTAATTTCTTAATAGAAACTTTGCAGGGCAGAAGAGATTTACATGAAATATTTAAAGTGATGAAAAGCAAGAACCTACAACCAAGATTATTCTACCCAGCAAGACCATCATTTAGAATCAAAGAGCAGAAAAGGATCTTCCTAGACAAGAAAAACTAAAGGAATTTATCACTACCAAATCAATATTACAACAATTTTTAATGAGAATACTTTAAAAGGAATAAGAAAAACAATAATAAAAATATTAATAATAAAATGGCAATAACTACATACTGATCAACAATTACTTTAAATGTAAATAGATTAAATGTACCAGTCAAAAGATATAGGGTGGATAAATGGAAAAGAAAATAAGACCCTTACATATGTTGCCAATAAGAGACTGATTTCAGATTGAAAGACACAGAGAGCCTGAAAATGAAGACATGGAAAAAGATATTTCATTAAAATAAAAACTAAAAAAAAAAAAAAAAAAAACCTGGGGTAGCAATACTTATATCAGACAAAATACACTTTAAAACAAAGGCTACAAAAAGAGACAAAGAAGGATATTTCATAATGATAAAGAGATCAATCCAAAAAGAAGGTACAACCATTATAAACACTTGCACACTCAATGTTGGAGCACCTAAATGTATAAAGCAAATGTTGATGTAAATGAAAGGAGTGATCAACAGTAGTACAATAATAATAAGGGAGATTAACACTTTATTAATATCAATGGGTAGATCATTCAGGTAGAAAATCAACAATGAAAGAGATGTCTTAAATGACACATAAAATCAGATGTATTTAATAGATATTTTTAGAATATTTTACCTTAAAACAACATAATATACATTCTATTCAAGTGAACATATACCACATTAGGCCACAAAACAAGTCTCAATAAATTTAAGAGACTGAAACCATATCAATTATCTCTGACTACAATGGTGTAAAAATAGAAATCAATTAGAAGAAAAGAACTAAACAATACACAAACACATAGAGGTTGAGTAAAATGCTGCTAAACAGTGAATAAGTCAACAGTGAAGCCAAGAAAGAAATCAAAAGATATCTTGAAACAAATTAAAATGAAAACACAATGATCCAAATTTTATAGGACCCAGTGAAAGCAGTTCTAAGAGGAAAAATTATAGCAATACAGGCCTATCTCAAGAAATAAAAAAATATATCAAATAAACAATGTAACCATACACATAAAAAAAGAAAAAAAAAACCACAAAACCCAGTGTAAGTAAAAGAGAGAAAATAACAAAAATCAAAGCAAAAATAAACTAGAGTAAAAAAAAGTACAAAAGATTAATAAAACCAAAAACTTGTTCTGTAAAAAGATAAACAAAAATCGATTAACTTTTAACCAGACTCATCCATAAATAAATAAATAGAGAGATAGATAGATAAATAAATACATTTAATAAAAAGAGGGAGGACCCAAATAAATAAACCAGAAATGAAAAAGAAGTGACAACTGACACCACAGAAATACAAAAAATTACAAGAAAATACTGTGAACAATTATATGCCAACCAATTGAATAACCTAAAGAAATGAATAAATTCTTAGAAACATACAATCTTCCAAGACTCAATCAAGAAACAGAAAATCTGAGCTGACCAGTAACTATTATGAAATTGAATTGAATGATTAAAAAATTCTCAAAAAATAAAAAGCTAGGATCAGATGGCTTCATGAATAGATTTTACCAAATAGTCAGAGGAGAGTTAATTTCTATTTTTCTCAAACTGTTCCAAAAAATTTAAGAGGTGGGAAGAGTCCCAAGCTCATTTTGTGAGGTCACCATTACTTTGATTTCAAAACCAGACAAAGAAATTACCAAAAAAAAAAATGTATAGGCTGATATCCCTGATAAATATACATGCAAAAATTCTCAACAAAATATTAGTGAATAGAATTCAGTAACACATTAAAAAGATTATATACCATGATTAAATTGGATTTATTCTTGGAATGCAAGTTTGGTTCAATATCTACAAATCAATTAACCTTATATACTAATAAACAAATAAAGGATAAAAATCATATAAACATTTGACAAAATCCAGCATCCACTTCTGATAAAAACTCCCAGCAAAGTGGGAATAGAGGGAACATACTTCAACATAACAAAGGCCATATAGGACAAACCCACAGCTAACATCACAGTCAATGGTGAAAAACTAAAAACATTTTTCTTATGATCAGGAACAAGATATCGATATCCACTTTTACCATTTCTATTAACATAGAATTGGAATTCCTAGCCACAGTAATCAGATAAGAAAAAAAAAGTCATCCAAATTGAAAAGAAATAGAACTGTCATAATTTACAGATGACGTGATACTATGTGTAGAGAACCCTAAAGATTCCACCAAAAAAAATCTATTAGAACTGGTAAATAAATTTAGTAAAGTAGCAAGATATAAAATTAATATTTAAAAACTGGTTATATTTTTATATACCAATAACAAACTATCAGTAATAGGAATTAAGAAAACAATCCCATTTATAACCACATCAAAAAAATACCTAAGAATAAATTTAACTAAGAAGATAAAATTCTTGTAGTCAGAAAATTATAAGACCTTGAAGAAAGATATTGAAAAAGATACAAATAATGGAAGCATATACTATGCTCATGGATAGGAAGAATTAACATCCTTAAAATGTCCACACTACCCAAAGCAATCTATAGATTCAATGTGATCCCTATCAAAATACTGATGTTTCATGGAACTAGAACTAATAATTCTAAAATTTACACAGAATGTAAAAGACCCCAAGTAGCCAAAACAATCTTGGGAAAGAACAAAGTTGGAGGTATCATGCTACCCCATATTAAATTATACCATAAGGCTGTAAATAATCAGAACAGAATGGTATTGGCATAAAGATATACACATGAATCAATGAAACAGATTAGAGAGCCCACCTATGCCTACGTGATCAATTAATCTATGATGACGGAGGCAAGAATATACAATGGGGTAAAGACAATCTCTTCAATAATTGGTGTTGGGAAAACTGAATAGATAAATGCAATAAAATGAAGCTGGACCATTTTCTTACACCATATACAAGAATAAATTCAAAATGAATTAAAGACTTAAATGTAAGTCCCCAAACCATAGAACTCCTAGAAGAAAACATAGGCAGCAAACTCTCTGCCATTGCTCTTAGTAATATTTTTTTCTGATTTATTTCTTCAAGCAAAGAAAACAAAAGAAAAATAAACAGATTGGAATACATCAAACTAAAAAGTTTTTACGCAGCAAAAGAAATTAATGAAATGAAAAGATAACTCACTGGATTGGAAAAGATATTCGACAATGATACATTTGATAAGAGGTTATATCCAAAAATACATAAAGAACTTATACAACTTAACACCAAAAAAATAAAAACCACACATGCATCTGATTAAAAAATGGGCAGAGGCCCTGAATAGACATTTCTCCAAAAAGAGCATACAAATGGCCAATAGACAAATGAGAAGATGCTCAGTGTCACTAATAATCAGAAAACTGCAGTTTAAAACCATAGTGAGATATCACTTCACACCTATCAGAATGACTATCATCAATAAATCAACAAATGACAATTGTTGACAAGGGATGTGAAAAGTAATCCACTGTTGGTGGAATTGCAAATTGATGAAGCCATTATAAAAAACAGTTTGGTTGTTCATCAAAAAATTAAAAATAGAAATACTCTATGACTCAGAAAGTCCACTTCCAAGTATTTTTCAAGAAATACAAAACACTAATTTTAAAAAAAACATATGCATCTCTATGATCATTGCAGTATTATTTGTAATAGCCAAGATTAGAAGCATCCTAAGTACCCATCAATAGATATCAGAAAAAGAAGAGGAGGTACATATATATGATGGAATATTACTCAGCTATAAAAATAATAAAATCTTACTATTTATGACAACATGTATGGATCTAGAGAATATTGTGATAAGTCAGACAAAGACAGATACCATATAATTTCACTTATATGTGAAATCTAAAAAATAAATAAATAAATAAACAAAATAGAAACAAACTCAGAGATAGGAGAAAATTTGGATAATTGCCAGATGGGAGGGGAAAAATGGTGAAGAAATTAAGTACAAATTAGCAGTTACAAAATAGTTACAGGATATAAAATACAGCGTAAGAATATAGTCAACTATGTATGGTGCCAGGTGATAAATTCTAAAGTTATATACATGTCTAATCACTATGCTGTACACCTGAAACTGATATAATATTGAATGTCAATGTAATAAAACAATAAAATAATTTTTAAAAAGTACTTTATTAATTTGTGTTGGCAAGATTCTGGAAAATATATGTGGGATGAATTCTGAAGAGGATAGACTAAGAGGGTGCTGATTTCATGTGTGTTCATTTAGCAAAAATCTGTTGAGTTGTTCATTTATTATATATGCCCTTTCTTTATTTAGATTTTATTTCAGTAAAGTTTTAAACATCAATAAATCTGCATGTTAAAGCCAATCTGAACATAATGCCAACCCAACTAAAAGTTTATCTTGCATTTTTTTCCTGCATATTGCTCCATAGTGACTTTTGAGTTTATCTTTTGTACATATCTGAATCATTTATGACAAACATTTATCAAATTTATCTCTTTTGGATTTCATAATTAAAACAAAGCAGTTCCTTTCAAGATTTGAGAAGAAAATCATTCCAAAAGGGATCCAAATGTAAACCTTTTACTCTCTGCCTAGGTTTTTCTCCTTCTTGGAAGTCAGGTACATTGATTGCTGCTACAGCTATCACCTCTCAACTTTTTATCATCCTGGTTTCAGCACACAAAAGCCCTTTCAATCACTTCCGCTTAGAAAAACTAAGACAGGCTGATATTTTCAAAATAAATTATACTAAATAGAATAAAGAATACAAATACAAATCTAGAAAAATTAAGCCTGCATTATAATATTTGAGTTTCCAATACAGATTTCTCATCCTGTCATACTACCCCAGGGAGTAGATAACTTTAGCATTTAATCTATAGCTTACAAAATACCAAGACAGGATCATGATGAAACTGGGGAGGAAATGAATATTTCTGAGGAATCTTAACTTAGAATCAAGTGTAGTAACTCATGAGAATGAGAGTGTTTTATTCACATGATAGTGGCATAATGATGGATGAGAAAGTGGTGTTCTAGAAGTTTAAATAAAGAGGGGTAAGTGTTGACCTTAGGTAGCAAAGAATAGTTAATGGTCATGCCTCATATTTGTGGCTGACCTAAAGTTTTGAATGCCCTTTTTATACTTTATGAAGCCATAATTTTATTTTCCTGTCTCCTTTGCATTTAAGATTTAGGTACATGATTCAATCAGCTGCATCGTAGACGTAATTAGGCAAATTAAAACATCACTTTAAAGCAAAAAATAGAGATATACTCTTATTTTCTCATCAAACACACTGGTTTGGATTAGAGAGTGTGGTCTCAACCTGAGATCTTTATAAACCAAAAGATAGATATGAGCTAGAAGGAAAGAATGGTAAATTTCATCAATTTTTGAAGTTTGATCAACTTATGAAAAAATTAATATGAGAGTAAATTCTGCTTTATATGTATCCCTTATAACATTTATTGCTTTAGAGATAGTAGAGGTTTAGTGAGAATTATATATATTATTATTTTTAAAATCATCCAAGTGTGTTGGTAGATACTACATGTTAATGTTAGTTTGATAGGATTTATGTTGATATGTTAAACCAACATATATCAAGGAATTTAACAACGTTTATAATTTTAATTCCATAGTAGTCAAGTAGGAAGAGGGAATGCAGGGGAAAATAGAACATCTCACCCTGGATCTGGGAAATATTTTGAATCTGACATCATAATTAATATGGGAAGAAAATAAAATTTCCTAAAGCATGAATTTAAAATTTCACAGGTTCGTGACAGGAAGAGACAGACATTGGTCCAGCTGCGATAGTTGTGTTAGGGTCAAACACTGAGATAGAAGAGATAAGAATATCACAGGAGTCAAATAAGTAATTTAGAAGAAATGGAGGCTTTTTAAAGAAATAATTGTTAGATGCCTAAGAAGTCACATTCATTGTCAGAATGAGATTTGGCACTTTGGTAAACTGAAATCACTGACTCCATGTAATGAGAGATCACAATTATAGAGATATTCCAAAACCTGTGCTCTTACAAGTAAGACTTTAATCAACATCTCCAAATAGCTACTCAAGTAGTCAGACACCTTTTAATTTCAATTAATTTTTTTGCTTAAATTAAGTACATATGAATATCAGGCTTAAAAAATATATGTACCCACTTCTCATATTTTTGTGAAGGACAGTTTTTTTTTGTCAGCATAGAGATGAAGAGAAATGGAGGTTATTAAAATAATGTTAAGGAAACTACTAGATAAATTTAAGTTAAAGTAAAATATCTGGGAACTGAGACTGAGTGACTTAGCCATGCTTTCCTTGCTTCCCTGACCCACATTCTTTTCATGTATTTTCAATGAGGTTAGTTAGCTAGTAAAAATCTAGCTTTACCATTCATTTTGACTTTTCCACAAATCAAAGGGCAATATTTGTCTTATACTTGCTATGAATTAGAGGAAAAGCTTTCTATAAAATAGTATATATTTTTGGATTCAAGAACATCATTTGTCTCTAGTTGGTCCATGCAATATCTTTAGTATACTTATGGTTCTGTTACTTGGCAAGAGTGTCAGAAAAATAGTCCATTTAATCATCACTCAGTAAAGGAGTTTTAGTAGATGCTCAGTAGTGGGACTAATAGAGGGTGTAGGTGTGAGTCAATTGCATGAATGCAAAGAATGCACTGTGTCATCATCAGTCCTACTTCCAGACTTCTAAAGCGGTTTAAAGCACCACAAAGCCCATTGAGTTTTGAGTTATCGTTGGTAGTATTTGGGTAAACAATTTTACTCTATTAGTAATTTAATGTTAGAAATAAGCATGGTAGGCTATCTATTTAGTCCTAGTTTGGGCCTTGTTATTATGTGTTCAGAAATACTGAAGTCATATTTGCAGTTGAATTTTATCCTGAAATTCTTTCTCACTGCTTTCTCTGATTGCCCAATCACCTGTGTCCTTGATCTGGTCTGCTACTGCTAACAAGACACCTGGCTGTCTGGGGTGGTCTGCTCCAGGTCTGAATCATTCAGCAAATATTTATTGAGCAACTGCAAGGAGCCAAACCCTGTGCTGGTTGCTAAGGACACAGAGTTAAATAACATTCCCCCCTTCTCAGGTTACCAACGGTCTAGTGGTATGCAAACAGTGATCTATTCTTTTTTCTTAACAAATTCCTTAATATCTAGAGGGCTCAAAATGATAGTTATAGCAATGAACTGAATGAAGTAAACAAAGAAAAAGCAAATGACACATTCAAAAAATAATAGATAAGATGAGAAGTCATCACCAGTCTCACATGAATGTTTCTGAGTTGGTCTGAAGACTTTAAAAAGGCAAAATGTTCCATTTTGGGTCAATAAGTTTTAAGAACCGTAGAATTCTCAGTTTTGCCCCAAATCAGACTAGATTTATCACTTTGTATAGATTTCTCACCTGGACCTAAGTGATGTTATATTTTCATTATCTATGGCTTATCTATCTATCTATCTATCTATCTATCTATCTATCTATCTATCTATCTATCTATCTATCTATCTTCCTCTGGTCCCAGAATAAGACAAGCATCATACTCTTTTGCCTCCAAGAATTTCTCCTTTGAGCTTTATTCTATATTTAAATTACCTTGTGATACATTCTCTCCCTTTCCAGTACCTTGCCTAACACCTATGGTTCCTTGCCCTTCTGGCTTATTCTCACAGGTTGTATCTTCTACTTTCTTATGGCTACCTCTAACTCCAATAAAGTTTGGCTTTTCTGTCTACTGCTTCAAAGCCATAGTGCTAAAAGCATCAATTATTTCCTCAATCATATTATTTTCATAGAAAAAAAAAGTCTCCTCAGTTACAATCTCCCAAAGTATGCAGCTCCATTATCACATGGACCATGACAATAACTAATTGTACCTGCATAAGAAAACAGAACTCAAACTGAGCCAGCCATAGTATCCAATTTTAGGATTTGATGTTGAGACACATCTGTGTCAGGTAACAGTGAAGAGCTCATAGCAAGGTCTTGAAGAGTCCAGGCTGGAATCAAAGCCATACTGAGCAGAAAGTAGATATAAAAACTAAAATAGCAAGGGAAGCAGAGGAGTCATGATAATGCCATAATGAAGAATCTACAGACAGGCAGGGGAGAGAGAGAGAGAGAGAGAGAGAGAGAGAGAGAGAGAGAGAGAGAGAGAGAGAGAGAGAGAGAGAGAGAGAGTTTCATATGAAATATAAGGAAATAGGAAAGCATTTGAGTAGGAATCGTGTGGTTTCAATTGTCAGATTTTCCCTGACCTTCACAGATCATTTGCTTCTTCTGTGCTTTGAGTTTTTGGAGAAAATAAAATTTAAGCCATGGAACTCTAACTATAGGTTTCTATTTATATTTTTTAACATTGAAATGAATACATATTTCATAGAATTAACTTGGAGAATTTCTCCAATGTACATGAAATCTGATTTTAGAAGTATTGAAACTTATTCTAGCTGGCTCTGTTTATCCCAGCTGGCTCTGTTTACTTACTAATGTGTAAACTGGGCAAATTGCTCATACCATTTGAGCCTCCAATTTCTCATTTGCAGAATGGGGATAAAAACATTGTCTGTATAAATAGATTTTTGTGAAAATTAAATGAGATAACCTGTAAATGAGATAATATATATAAAGGGCTTATGACAGCCTGACTCTTGGTTAAGTACCCTAGAAATGCTGGCATTATTGCTAACAGCATGATCAACAATGGTATTATCAACCTCATATTTATAATTAAGTCCTCTTCCACCACCACTTTTTTCCTATCTCCTAATATACCCTGTTCCCCCAGCCACCTACAGCTGATGATGGACTCCTGTGTCAGCTCTCTCTCACAGTTTCTGTACTCTAAAATTACCTCAGTTCATCCTTTCACTTTCTTTCATTCCTCTACCCACCAATTTTATTCTCCATCCACAGTACATTGTTTGAGAACTGAGTCTCAGGTAGGAGCAATTTAGTTAAAGTAATTTACATTAAAGCTAGAATATCTAAACTACTCAGGAGAATTGGCCTTTTAAAAATAATACTTATTAAATAAACCTTAAACTGGAAAAACTTCAGAAAGTTTAAGGAAAGAATAAACTATTTCTGAAGTATTTTAAAGAAACAGGAGAAGATCCAAAACAACTGAATCTAAACTGCTTTAAAAATGAGTTGAAATACATGTAATGGACCATTTTATAGTAATGTTGTATTTGTAACATTTTTGAGCAATGCAATGTTTTGGACCAGTAAATTGAATAGTTTCTGAGACCTGCTATTTCAGTTCTAAACTTAAAAAAAGAACAGGGGTACTTCCTCATATTTTTATGCAAGCCTTTCTAAATTGCCAGATAAATGGAGTGGGAGTATTGTGATAGAGTGGAAAGAGATGAAATATGCAGTCCCACTTGGCCCAGAATCAAATTCTGATTCCGACACTTACTTACAATATGGTCTTCGGTACTTAAAGTCACTTATCCTCAGTCCTTTATGTTTGAAATGGTGACAATATTGTTTATTCGATGTGATATTTTTATTAATACTATAATTTTGTGATTAATCTGAAGACTAGAAAATACCACAGCAGTTAACTGCTATTATTCAAGCAGTCAATTAAAGAACACACATTGAGTAACTGAAAATTATATGGATTAATTTGTTATAATCTCTATGAGTAGCCCAGATATGACATCACCTCATTCTACACTTTGAAATTGCAAGATACTTGATGATATTGGTGACTAATATAATATGGATGTACAGCCCATATTTAATCAATGTTTGCTGATTTATGGAAGTCAATCTGATGACTTTTTCATTTGCCAATAAAGTTTATAATCTGGCAACTTCATTAATGATAAAGAAATTTTACTGTAAAATTTTTAGTGGCAGGCGTGGTACCATAGTGTAGCGGATAGCATATCTGCTTTACACACAGAAGGTCCTGAGTTCACGCCCCAGTGGAGCCATGGTCAATGGTCTATGGCTATGCCACTCTGAATAAGCCCATGTCTGATCTCGGAAGCTAAGCAAGGTTGGGCCTAGTTAATATTTAGATGGGAGACTACCTAAAAAGACCAGGTGCTGTAGGTATAAATGATAATAGTAAAAATTTTAGTGGCAATGAAAGAGAATAATTTTTTAATACTAATAAAATGAAAATGCAAATTTCAAAGTTCTATAATCCATGTTGCTTTCAATTTTACTTTTTGGCTCTGTGAGTTATAAAAACCTAAACTTCCAAGTTTTATAAAGGAAGATTTCCATTTTTATTATAATCTTTTATATAATTAATACATAAAAATATTCTCATTCTAAAGCTTAACTAGTTGAGAAATATATCTTCAGCATTCTTTCAGTATCCCTTTCCAGTTCTACTTACCTTCCCAAAGAATATTATTAACAGTTTGTGGTATCTCCTTCCAAAGCCTTTTCTAGGCATTTATGTAAAATGACACACATTTTTACAAATGCGATCAGATTTTTTATATTGTTTTGCAACTTCATTAAAAAAATTAGTATCTTATGACTCTCACATGTCAACACATAAATTTTACTTTAATTATTGCACAATATTTCACAGTATAGAAATATCATAATTTAGTTAAGCCTCAATTAATTAATATTTGAATAATTGCCTATTTTTTCTCTTAAGACAATATTTTATAAAACTTTCTATTCATGGTTTTTTTCTTTTTTGCAACCTGGTATGAATTCAATTTTTATGTATCAGAAGTCTCAAAAAAGGGATTTAGACCCAAATGTTTTAAAAAATAATTGTAACAGCTTTATTGAGGTATAATTGATATACAAAAAACTGCATATATTTAATGTATACAATTTGATGGCTTTAAACAAATACCAGTGATACCATCACTTTAATCAAGGTAATAGACATCTGCAACACCCCCCAGAATTTCCTTGTGTCTTTTTGGGGGAATTGTTGTTTGTAAGAACATTTAACATGGGATCTACCCACTTAACAAATTTGAAGTGCACAATACCATATTTTTTAATACTCATACACAACTGTTTTTCTCATAGATTTATAAGTGCTACTGCTGGCCCAAGGGGTAAAAATATTTTCAATTTACATAGATCCTGCCAACTTGAGAATGCCATTTTTCATACTCTCACTTCTAGTTATCTAGTATATCTAAAACAATGTCTGATCTTCCCCCAAAATCTTTGACTGCCTTGCTGACCAACATTTCTAGTACAATGTAGGCTAATTGAAGTTCCAAGATGTTGCGAGGGCTCTGGGGAAGGCATCTATGGTCATTGCACTGAACAATTCTGTCTTTTTTGTACACAAGATATGCTGCTTCCACTGTTAAACATAAAGAATTTCACATGGTTCATTCTACTCTTCTTGGAATTTGCTATGAGTTTCAAATATAAGGAGAGTACTTTCTCTTTTCTGATGTGTACCTTTTTGGAAAAGTTCTTTATAATTGGTTATAGATATGAATAATACAAATGTATGGGAAAACTTTCTTTAAATAGAGGATATAGATTTCTTTCAAACACCATGGAATGTTTATAAAAATACCTAACAATCATTTTTAGGGCAAAAAGAAAAATAAAAAATTCTTAAAGGGGCTATATTTTCTCTTTTGAAAGCTAAATTTAGTTAGGTGAATGCTTAAAAATATAAAAGAGGGGATGCTATTATATTGACATGATTGCTAAAAGGTAATAAATCTTTATATGCTATGTAATATAGCTTTGAAATACATTTTTAAAAAAATTATTGAGGTGTTCTGGACAAAATGGCATAAGTAATAATAGCTTTGTTCATCTGTTCTTGTGACCACATCAAAACTGTGACAGAAACATGCAAGCAGAGTTGCCTGGGGTCTAGATGAACAGAAGCACTGCAACTAGGAAAAGAAATAAGAAATCACCCTGCACTGGTAGAAAGTAAGAGAGGGTGAAGACACAAGGTTGCCCACTGAGACAGAGGCTACAGCAACTGCAGCTGGAAGATATAGACATTCCTTAAAAGGACCCTTTCTATGACCAAACTTTAGTGGTGATGTATTCACTTGCTCTGACCACCTGGTCTGCTGCTGGGGTCCAGTGGGATAAGGGTGGTTGGACACCAGGGACTTAGAAGAGAATGCTGACTTGTTGGAATGAGAGCCAAAAGCAAGGCTTTCTCCCAGGCAGAAGTGCTGGTGATAAAGGTTGTTCCTCTGTTGAGCTCTCCCCTATTACAGTGTGTGGATGCAGGTACCGCCATAGCTGAGATGTCATCAGCTGATTAACAGAGGTTGCTCCACCTAGAGGATTCCCTGAAACTCTGTCTCCCCCAATTTGCTACATCCAGGAGTGTCCTTGTTGAGTCCTGTCAACTTGCTGAGCAAGCTCCAAGACACATACTGGCAGCTGACTTCGGTTTCTGGCATGGCTGCCTGAAGGAACTATAAGTATAGCATCTGTTGATTGCTTGCTGAATCTTAACAGGTGGCCCTGGAGGAACACAGGCTGGGGCTAAACTTGGCCTGCTGCTGAATCCCTCTCAGGACTGTGCCACTCGACTCCTACTACAAAACAAAAACCACATTAATAAAACCAGGAGACTTTGGAGCTTTGCTCAGTACATAGACACAGATACAGAAAGGCAGCCAAAATGAGAAGACATAAATGCAGAAACCATATTAAAGGACAGAGCAGAGATGCAAGAAAAATGGAGTCAAGCAATCAAACAGATGCAGATTTCCAAACACTGGTTATAAAGATGCTCAAGGAACTTAGGGGAAATATAGATGAATTCAGTGATAACTTTAACAATGACATAAAAACAAAAAACAAAAATGGAAATAGAAATTATAAAAGACAGCCAGTCAGAAATGAAGAATATATTATGTGAGATGAAGAGTATATTAAAGAGAATCAACAGAGTGGGTAAAGAAGAGGGTCAAACTACCAATACAGAGGATGTGGAAGCCAAGGACACTCAATCAGAATGGCAAGAAAAAAGAAGCCAAGACTAATAATAATTTAAGGAGCCTATGGTAAACAATTAAATGTAAAAATATTCATGTCATAGTGATACCTGAAGGAAACAAGAAGTTAAAGAACTATTTGAAGAAATAATGATGGAAAACTTTCCTAACTTGGTGAAGAAAATAGACATAAAACCCCAGGAAGCTCAGAGCGTCCCCAAAACCAGGAACCCGAAGAGGCCCACACCGAGATACATGGCAATTAAGGTGCCAAAAGTTAAATACAAAGAGAAAATCTTAAAAGCAGCAAGAGAAAAGCAGCTAGTTACCTACGAGGGAGCACCCATAAGACAGAAACTGATTTCTCAAAAAAACTTTTCAGGACAGAAGGGCTTGGCACAAAATATTCAAAGTGATGAAAACCCAAGATCTATAACCAAGAATAGTTTATCCAGCAAATTATCATTTAGAGTCGAATGACAGATAAAGAGCTTCCCAGACAAAAATAAACTAAAGGAATTCATCATCACCAAGCCACTGTTACAGAAAATGTTAGAAGGACTTTTTTAAGTAGAAAAAAACATGTATCAGGATAGTGAATAAAAACTGGTAATAACTACATATCTATCAACAAGTACTTCGAATGGAAAAGAAGTGCTCCAACCAAAGGATAGAGTGGCTGAATAATAAAACAAGATTCTTACATATGCTGTCTACAAGAGACTCACTTCAGATTAAAAGACACACACTCAGACTAAAAGAAAGGGGATGGTCCTAGAGGGTATTGCATTGAATGAAGTTAGATAAAGACAAATACCACACGATTTCACATACATGTGAAATTTAAAGAGCAAAAGAAACAACAATGACAACAAAAATGGAAACAAGCTTATAGATCTTTTGAGGGCTGCTAGACAGGAGGAGGATTGAACTCTAAATCAGAACTCTAAATTTCATTTCAGACAGGGAGAAGTTCACCCCACACAGCCTCCCTCTGTTGAAGTCCCTTTACATCTCCAGGCAGTTTTCTTGACTAGGGGGCCCTTTTAAAATTTTCCAAGTATGCACTCTCCTATGGAACTATTTGACTCCTATCAGGCACCTTGCCCTGCTCCTTCCTTGGAAAGTGTACCTTGTGCCCTATACTCCAATTTCCCATTACTAACAAACAAACACACAAATAAAAAATTCCAGCCATTAAAAATTTCCAAGGAAGCCTCAGATACCATTTCCTCCACAGGACATGTAAACTAACACCTTGAGAAAATTCAGAGCCCTTATCACCTGACTGAGGTGATGGGAAGCAGGGTTGGAGACAATTTGGGGGACACACAATGATTTAACAACTTCTCCAGCTTCTTTTTCCATCAAACTTGTGGTTGTTTGGTTTGGGGTGAGGGAATACAAATGAATCTTCTTTTTAAACTCTTCAACACTTCATTCTTTAGTCACTAAAAGTATGTTATCACCAGGGAACCATCCACCTTTTGTGAGACCTAAAGTTAATAGAGTTCTGTGGGGGTATTAATTTAAAAAATATATTAAAGGATGAATGCAGAATTAAGTGAACATGAATATTTAATAAGAAGATTAAAAGACATTAGAAATAATTAAAATATTTTAAAAGCTTACAAGCACCTTAAACCTCACAAAACTAAAAAATAACAATATTTTTATTAACTGTCTGACATACCTCTAAAATACCTATTTCCTTATAAATTTTGGGTGCATATTTTTCCATCTCCTCTTCATATGCCAAAAATTTAGAAATACCATTTTCAACAGATATCTTAGAAAGGTATTTTAAGTTTGCTCTGGTATTATTCATTAAAATTTTTAAAAGTTAGTTTAAAAGTTCCTTCTACCTTTATACTTCCTTATTGTATCTGCCATGTAAATTTTTAGAATTCCTGTAAAATTTGGGAAAACCACTATAAAATTCCTCTCACATATGAGCTGTAAGATTTCAGGGTATAGCAATTAAATACCCTTTTAATGGACATTATTTAAATAATATAAAATAACTTTGTGCACATTATTTTGCAGTAAATCCAGAGCCCTGCTAATGCTGGAATAAGTAGTTTTATAATCTCTTGGCATATATCATAAGCTCCTTGCCTTGGGATGCAAGGACTCAGCATCTAATCTATTTTTCTTAGCCTTTAGGGCTTCAATTGAAACAGAGGCATTAAGTGGTATTACATCAGATTATATGGGGTCCGAATAAGAGAATTATGTTTGTTTAAAAGACTAAATCAAATTCTGTATCCTATAGATAGAGAATAAATATCCCACCTTTCAAATCATAGAACTTTTAATACATTATTGTAAGGACCATAATCTCTGACAATAAGGCAATAAACCTAGAAATTCATTATACAGAGATATTAGGAAATAATATCTCAATATTATTTAATAATAGCTCAACCACTTAAGTGGAGTCTGAAGAAAGTAGCAAAAGATACCAGAAAAAAAATTTTTTAAATCACATAATTGTATAACAATGATTCTTTTGTTTGTACTAACCTTTTAAATTGCATTTTGATGTGAATGATAAGTGATGATTTTCTTAAATTTACTCCCACGCTGTTCTCAGTTGCTGTTACATAATAGACTTAGATAATAGTAAGTCTTATAGTTCATTTCTTAAAAATATGCTCATTTGATAGATGAAAAAAAATTAAGAACAGACATAAAAGTGACTTGCACTAGGTGCAAACTAGAGTCCAGGATTCTGATCTCCAAGTCTGGTCAACTTTCACTACCACATATCATGCCAACTGCTGGCATTCTGCTTGCATGCAACCGAGTCTTCCGTTTGCCTCTAGTACTCAAGGTTTTTCTTTTCTTTCTTTCTTATTCTTCAATTGGTTTCTTCATCTGCTGATTTCTTAGATGTAGAGTCCTAAATCCCACCCCTGGAGGAGCCAACTACACTGGATAAAATTATGGCCATGAACTCATTAACCAAACCTACTCTTATCCTAGGTGCCAAGATAAATGGCCTTGTTGGGTTTTACTCCCACTTTTTTTCCGGGGAGATCAACATCACCTCAGCTATTTCAAAGCAAATCTTACGTTCCAGTCTAGGGAATGACTGGTTCTTCTGGGAGTGTTTCTGTGTGCACGGCTTGTTCTTTCCAACGACCTCCCCATGAGCTTCTGGAATGTGAAGACTGTTTTCCTCTGAATAAACTACTGGCCTACGTACTTCTATTAAAAAAGAATTGGTACAAGAAGGTAACAGGCAGTATAAAGTCTTGGACTGTTTCCTAGTTCTCTTTCTGCCTTTGCTTTATTCACGTGCCTAAAGAAAGTCATGCAGTTTTATAAGCTAGATAAGTAAATTGAATTAATAAATAAGTATACTGAAGGATAGGTATTAAATTGCAAACCCAGTGCTTCCATAATGGCCTTCCATAATGGGCTCCTTTCTGTCACAAAACTTTCTTCAAAAATATTCTTTTTCCCTAACCTCTTGTACTTTCAAATTTTTAACACTCTTGCCTTTCTTAAATCCAGATCACTCCCTTTCCTTCCTCCCTTTCCCTTCTTCCTTCTCCCCACTGCTACATTTCTTTTAACCATTCTAACAAAAGTGCAGTTTTAATCATTGAATCATACTGATGCTGGTTGTTATCAGTTAACAATCCATAAGTAATATTTAGTTCTAAATTTTATTTTAATTTTTTTGTCAAATTTTCTCATGATGGTATAATACTTTTTTTTGTAATATTACAATAAATATAGAAAAAGAATGAGCATGTGTGTGTAAATGTTTGTGTGAGAAAGAAACAGAAACAGAGATAGAAAGAGACCTAGACAAAGAAATTTTCAGATGAATGCTATTTTATATTATTTGACAAATTTTTTTTAATCAAGAAATATTAGCAAGATCGACTTTAAAGAAAGTAGCAAAAGATACTAAAAAACAATTTTTTTAATCATATAATTATATTACAATGATTCTTTTGTTTGTACTAAACTTTCCACTTAAAATTTGATTTAAATAATGTGATAATTTTCTTAAATTTACTCCCACCCTGTTCTTATTTACTCTTACATAAAATCTTGTTTCCTAACATGCGTTAGGAAGGAGGTAGAAGAGTCAGCTTGACCTCAAAGTGATATGTGCCATTCCTACTCCTAATCCATTGATTATAATGATCATGTGACCCTACCTTAACTCTAAGGGATACTGGAGGATAGAGAGAATACCAAAGCCTCTGTCACACATGGGGTAGTTGAAAATGAATGTCTCAGAGTCCAGAAAATCTGTGTTCCAATCTATCCCAAACTCAGGAGACAGCACTTTTCATTTTTGATGAAAAAAGCATGCTCTACTTCCCCATATTCCCGATCACATTTACAATTATGTACAACACCTAACTTTTAAATAGACACTTTACAGAAAAGCATATAACTGTTAGTTTATTGTTTTAATTTTACTTGAGAGTATTGGTATGGTATTCTATTCCAACAGATAATATTTTCAACAAAATTAGTAGGAAACAGAAAGAAAAGTAGAAGTATTTATTTTATAATTTATTCTTCTCTGATTAAATTCAATCAAAGAAAATATATATATATATATATAAACAGGTATATTAGTGTAAAGTTTCAATGAATTTTCACAGACTGACCATATCTGGGTTATCAAGAAATAAAACATTACCAGCAACTCAGAAGCCCATTCTAGTCTGTAACCCTCTCCTGGTCACCACCATCCTGCCTTCCAAAACCATAAATGAATTTGTAATTTACATAACTGAAATCATACAGTATATATTCTTTTGTGTCATGCTTTTTTCACTCAGCAATATGTTGTTTTATGTTGTTATGTTATGCTATTAGGTTATGTTATGCTATGTTAGATTATTTCTTCTTATTCCACTGTGTGAATATAGCTACACTATTAGATTTTTAAAGTAAACATTAACAATGTTTGTAGGTTTGGATTCTTTTTTGATTAATATTCCCTATTGTATAGAGAGCTGGAAAATATGTTTGTGTATAACTTATGTCCTGACACCTTGATCAGACTCTGGCTTCCAAAACTATGAGAGAATAATTTTCATTATTCTAAACCACCAAGTCTGTGATAATTTGTACAACAACCACAGGAAAATAATACTGGGCCTTGCCCACAGTGGGCAGTGGGCACTTGGGAACTGGTTGTGGAAGTGAATGGGATTCCTTGGCTGCTGCATCCTGTCCATGCAGAGTGGCAGTGGGCTCCTTGCCTCGGGCTTTTCTCTGATGAGCTTCAGTGAGGCTCTGCCACCAGTGGCCTTGACAGCTGCCCTAGGGATAAAGCAGACAGGATATTGTAACATACCCACTGAGCCTCTCTTGACATATTGTCCTGTGGTTGGCCACACATAGGACTGTTATTAGCATTTAACAAATTCTCTAATTGTGAAGTGGTTTTTCCTCACTAGGGTTCCTGACAATTTGTGATAGAAAGACAAATTATTTTCTATAAAAAAAACACATAGTTTTGGAAGAAAAAAGTATAGTTTCATGGTGCATCAATACCAGAAAAATCACCCGCCAGAAAACATTTCCAACTTTTATTTTGATTTTCATTAAAGTATTTTTAAGCATGATACAAAAGACACTGAAGAAGTGGTAGATGGTGATAGAAACACTTCATTGACTTCTACATTTGAGTGTAGAATTATCAAACTTCATGTGTTAGTCTACTTGAGCTTCATTTGTTATTAACTGTCTGACATATTACTTCTTGAGGGGAAACAAAAGATTTGAGAAATTTTCCTCAACCCATGTTAGGTTACAGTTTGCTTCTAGCAATTTCTTTGCACCGACCTTCTGTCTGTCCCACTATGTGCTTCTCCTCAGGTGATACTCCCTCTGCATCTTCTAACTGCTTTTGTGCCAACTTTTCTGAACATGGTATTGGGATAAAGATATTTTCCCAAGATGGCTTATTGATAATTTAAAATTAGTGCATGCTTAGCTCTTGTGTTTGTTGAACTGAAGCGATGAGCTTATATATTTCATAGTTCTTGAGGAAGAGAGGTACAGCTGAAAATAAATTCCCTTCTTCTAGGACACGGCATTATACTGTTAAACAAATACAGACAGAGCATGAGCCACTGTCACAGTCACTTCTAGAAGTTTCCTAAGGTGATGATAAATGACAGTGGTCACAGCAAGCACAAGAGGGCCTTCATTTCTGAAATTACTAGCTTATGAAGAGTGCTGGTGGAGCCCTCTCATAAGAAATACTGTCTGAACTGTAGTTAAGAACTAGTAGGATTTACCCTTTGGATAAAAGTAATCACTTCTGCAAGCTTATTGGTGATACTAGGGATGAATCCCAAAGAAAGCTGGACCTTTTTTTCATCTAGGCAGGTGAATAACTTTGGCTAGCTGATATTGTACATATTGAAATGAAAACTCTAAGTACTGTCATTGTTCTGTTTTATAGATGAGAAAACAAGAAACAAAGATTCAACACCTTGTCCAAGGTCACAGTTAACAAAGGGAAAGTCAGAATCGCACTCAGGCAGTCTGGCTCTACATTCTTCTATAATTTGATTAGGATTTAAATTAAGTAAAGAGAGTGTAAGAATGACTCTGCTTGTTCAAACAATTGTGCCAAGAAATGGAAAGA
Organism: Macroglossus sobrinus; assembly: GCA_004027375.1. Taxonomy (NCBI): domain Eukaryota; kingdom Metazoa; phylum Chordata; class Mammalia; order Chiroptera; family Pteropodidae; genus Macroglossus; species Macroglossus sobrinus. The sequence continues at coordinate 275,769 of PVKZ01001005.1, forward strand.
AATTGTGCATGAGGTCTTTCCAAGTTAGTGTGAATTGGTGTTACAGCATGATGAGAGGATATCTCTGGCATTTTACAACTGGCAAGGCTCATGCAAAAATATCTTGCATTTGTATTGGAAAAGCTCAAACTGCCTGTATACACAAGATTAAGATAATATTTATTTCAGCAGAATATTTTGAGCCTGTTCACTTTTATACTCCAAAGTTTGAAAAACTTGACATTTTCTTAGCTTAGCTAGTGTAATCTGTTTTAGCATTAGTGTTCTCTGTTTTCTAATAAAATTAGAGTTTTAGGTTAAGGAGAGGTACTTTTTAAAGCAAATATTGTTTCCACTGTAATGATTAATTTAACCAAACCAGAAATTCAAGTTGCTCATGGAACACAAACACAAGCTCTGTAGATTGTGAACTTTAGGAAAGTTAAAATATAAAACTGACTGGTATTCATGAAGAATCTTAAAATCTCAACTAATATGCTATAATTTTCAATTACTTTTGGGGAACATATACAAAATATACTTCATTGTCATTACCGTTGAAGAAGCAAGGTTGTGCCTATTGATCCCTAATTCCACCTGAGTATCAATTATTTAATATAATATACCAGAATTTTTTTTAAACTTAATTGTCAGTCATTTATATCAGTATCCTTTTGGAGAGTATCTAGCAAAAAGGTAGCAAAATTTTATATGTTATATTTAGAAATTAAAGATTAAACCTAAGCTAAAGTTATAATTTTGGTCTGATTCAACTACATTTGTTTGAATGAAGAGAAAAACTGTCATTTAATTAAAAACACCAGCAGGTAGAGACTATCTCATGTAAAGATGCCTTCAAAATCTCAGACTCCAGTGTCCCTTATTTCCAGAAATTCAGGCACATCTTATCAGGTATATCCCCCTGAATATGATATTGACATTTTAAAGAAACATGTCCCAACAGACCTCACCATCTTTCTCTTTCAAACCTGCTCCTCCCCAGCCTATAATCTGGATCAATCACTGAAGTGAATCATCATTAACTTATATATTGCAACAGTTGATTTGTAAGAGGAGTTACTGAGTGATTTTTTAACTTTTTATTTTGAAATAATTCAAATATACAGAAAAGTTGTAAAAGAATACTAAGAATTTCCATATGCCCTTTACCTATATTGGTCATCAATTTTAAATTTTGCTTTACCATTCATTTTTTCTTTTTTCTCTCTCCTCTCTCACCTCTCTTCCTTCTTCTATTTTTTCTTCCTTCCTTCCTTCCTTCCTTCCTTCCTTCCTTCCTTCCTTCCTTCCTTCCTTCCTTCCTTCCTTCCTTCCTTCCTTCCTTCCTTCCTTCCTTGCTTTCTTGCTTACTTTCTTGCTTGCTTGCTTGCTTTCTTGCTTGCTTGCTTGCTTTCTTGCTTGCTTGCTTGCTTTCTTGCTTTCTTTCATGCTTTCTTTCTTTCTTTCTTTCTTTCTTTCTTTCTTTCTTTCTTTCTTTCTTTCTTTCTTATTTCTTTCTTTCTCTTTCTTTTTTCTCTCTCTTTCTTTCTATATATATATACACACACACATGTGTATAAATATGTATATAAATAAATATACATACACATGTATATACATATATACATATGTATGCATACATATATATACCCCTATATAATTTATTTTCTGTTCTATTTGAGAGTAAGGTACAGACCTCATGCTCCTTTTTTCCTATTTAAGTGTTATTTTCTAAGAATAAGAATATTCTACATAATCACAGCAAAATTTTTAGAATCTTAAAAATTAACATTGATTACCTGCTATTATCTAATCCATAAGACCTACTCAGATTATACCAATTGTCTTTTTAATGTCTTATAGCATATATTTTGCTGGTCCAAGATGAAATTAAGAATCACACTTGCAATTTCTGGTAAAGATGGCAGAGTAAGTAAATACTATGCTGCCTCCTCTCATGACCATGTCAAAATTACATCTAAACTACACAACACCCATCATTGAGCATACCTTGAAGTGTAGCTGAACAGAAGTCCTGCAACTAAGAACATACAGAAGCCACCTCAAGACTGGTGGGAGGGGCAGAGATTCGAAACAAGATGGTCCCACAGCCATCTGTGTTAATTTAAAAATTGAAAGCAATATCTTGGCTGCACAAGTGCCCCCTGAGAAGTGATGGGTCCCAGCCCCATGCCAGGCTCCCTGTCCCAGGGCTCCAGTGCTGAGAAGTGGAGTCCCCACAACTCTGGCTGTGAAAACCAACTGAGATTGTGGGTGAGTGACATAGAGGGCTGCTAGAGTACCAGGATTCTTCTTAAAAGGCAGGCACACACAGTTACTGAGTGATGGACTCACTCACTCTGAGTTCCAGTGCTGAGACAGCAAATTGAAGGGTGCCAGGTGCATGCATACAGGGAGAAACTAAATTGTCTAGTTTTAGTATGAAGGCTAAAGGGGCAGTAGCTTTCACCCAGACAGAAGTACTGGCAGAATCCATTGTTTCTTTGTTGAGCCTTCCTCCATTCTGGTGTGCAGATACAGGTGGCCACCATATCGGAATAATTGATCTGGCTAACACCGGTCACCCTGCCCTGGTGATTCCCTGTCCTACCCAACTTGCAGGCCCACCCAAGCCACTTCCAGTGACTTTTCCAAACAAATGGCCTTTCTTGGCTCATGATGTATAATCTCATAAAATCTCTCAAAGTTTCACAAAATCCAAATAGGCAGCATCTGGCTTCAGTATGTCCTATACTTTTTGATGATTAGCCTCAAGCCAAGCACTAGAAGTAACTGGCCTAGGTTCACCATGTGACCTCTTAAAGCACATCTAAGCTAAGCACAGGTGGCAGCCATCTGTGGATTGCTTGGTGGCGCATGCCACATGGTCCCTGGGCAGGGCACAGGCTGAGGCTGAAGGTGGCCTATAGAAGGGCCTCTCTCAGGAAAATTCAAGACCAGCTTTGGAACAAGTCAGAATACCACCCGGGGCCACATCTGAGGATAACACACCCACAGGACAGACTAGGCCAGCACCAGAGCCCTGATAAAGTGAATCCTGGTCCAGAGGGTCAGCCTCTGCACAATGGCTGCTCCAATGGTCACAGCCAGTCCACACAATCAGCCAGCCTAAAGATCAATCCTTCCCATTGATGTTCCAATAGCAACCAAGGCTCAACTACAACAGGAGAGCACATACAACTCACACTAGGGGCACACTTAGAGCACCTAGCTTAGGTGAGCAGGGAGACTATGCCACTAGGCCCCAGAAGACACCTAATACATAAAGACACTCTAGTAAGACCAGGAGACATAGAAGCTCTACCTAATGCATAGAAACAAACACAGGAGGCAGCCAAAATGGGGAGACAAAAAACATGCTCCAAATGGAAAAGAAGAATAAGGTTCCAAAAAAAAAAACCTAAACAAAGTGGAGACAAGTAATCTACCCAATGCAGAGTTCAAACATTGGGTGCACAATGAATTTAGGAGAAGAGTAAATGAACTCAGTGAGAACTTTAACAAAGAGATAGAAAACATAAAAATAAAGATAGAAAATATAAAAAAGAACTAATCAGAAATGAAGACTGCAATAACTGAAATGAAGACTACATTAGAAGAAATCAACAGTAGTTTAGAAGAGGCAGAGGATCGAATCAGAGACATAGAAGATAAGGTAGTAGAAAACATCCAATCTGAACAGCAAGAAAAAAAAAAGAAGAATTCAATAAAATGAGGATAGTTTAAGGGGCCTCTGGGAAAACATCAAGCATACCAACATTTACATTATAGGGGTACCAAAAGGAGAAGAGAGAGAGCAAGAAATGGAGAACCTATTTGAAGAAATAATAATGGAAAATTATCCTAACTTGGTAAAAGAAATAGACATACAAACTCCAGAAACACTGAGTCCCAAACAAGATAAGCCCAAAGAAGTCCACATCAAGACACATCATAATTAAAATGCCAAAGGTTAAAGACAAGTAGAGAATTTTAAAAGCGGCAAGAGAAAAGCAGTTAGTTACCTCCAACAGAGGTCCTATGAGACTGTCAGCTAATTTCTTAACAGAAACTTTGTAGGCCAGAAGAGATTGGCAGGAAATATTCAAAGTGATAAAAGTAAGGACCTGCAACCAATATTACGCTCCCCAGCAAAGCTATTATTTGGAATTAAAGGACAGATAAAGAGCCTCCCAGACAGAAAAAAGCTAAAGGAGTTTATCACTACCAAACCAGTATTACAAGAAATGTTAGAGGGACTTTTTTAAGAAGAAAAAGAAGAAAAAAAAGATCAAAAGTAGAAATAATAAAATGGCAATAACTACATATCTATCAACAATTACTTTGAATGTAAATGGATGAAATGACATAGTGTGGCTAAAAGGGTAAGAAGATCCTTATGTATGCTGTCTACAAGAAACTCACTCCTTATATATGCTGTCTACAAGAAACTCACTCCAGATGAAAAGACACACTGAAAATAAAGAGATGGAAAAAGACATATTATTAAACTAGAAACAACCCTCTCCCAAAAGCTGGGGCAACAATACTTATATCAGACAAAATAAACTTTAAAACAAAGTCTATAGCAAGAGACAAAGAAAGACCCAGTAATCCCACTGCTGAGTATCTATCCAAAGAAACCAAAAATGCTTCTTCAAAGGGACATGTGCATCTACATGTTCATTGCAGCATTATTTACAATAACCAAGAAATGGAGGCAGTGTGGGTGTCCATCAATAGATGAATGAATAAATAAGAGAGAATACGTATATAATGGAATATCAGCCATAAAAAAAATAAAATTTTGCCATCTGCAACAATGTAAATGGACCAAGAGGATGATGTGCAGGGTGGAGTGAATCAGAAAGAGAAAGACAAATGCCACATGATTTCACATACATGTGGAATCTAGAGAACAAAATAAACACACAAACAAAACAGAAACAAACTTATAGATACAGAGGACATTTTGATAGTTGCCAGATAGGAGGGTGGTTGGGGGTGAGTGAAAAAATGAAAAGACTAAGAAATATAAATTACTAGTTACAAAATCGTCATGGGGCATAAGGAATACAGTCAGTAAAATTGTAATGACTATGAATGGTGTCAGATGGGTACTAGACTTATCTGGGTAGGCACTTTGTAAGTTATGTAAATGTTTAATCACTATGTTTTACATCTGAAACTAATATGTTATTGTATGCCAACTGTAACTGAAAATTTAAAAAATTGAAAAGAATCACACTTGTACTTATTTTTTATATCTCTTGATCTAGGATGCTTCTTCAACCTTTATTTGTCTTTTATGACACTGATATTTTTGGAGACTACAATTATTGGTTTTATGCCTATTAATTTTGGTTTGTCTGATGTTTTTTCAGTTTATGCATTGTTGTCAGGAATATAATATAAGTGATACTGTGTCCTCTAAGTACATCACATCAAGAGATACAGTGTATCAATCTGTCTCATTATTGATAATGTTACCTTTATTACTTGGTTAAGTCATATCTACTTTTTCTTTCTCATTCACTTTTTTACTCCTTATACCAACTAGCCTTTTGATGCTGTCAGTTCTGAAAATCTCCCAAATTAAGATTTTCTTTTTCATTCTCATGGTCTTTGTTTAGATTGTTGCATTAGCTTCCCAATTCATCTCCTGACTCTATATCTCTTCCAATTCTTCTCTAATTTGTCAAAGTTGCATTTCTGAAATACAAATTTGGCCATGAATCCTGACTTTCAACAATTAAGAACTTAATTCCACTCAATTTCTTATAGCAGCATTTCCAACTTACTTTATGTAGAGCACTGATTCACTTGTTCAGAATAAAATTTCTATAATCAATAAGAAAATCTACCCTAGTTACCATGTTTTGTCTAGCCATATAGATTAACATATTGAAGATTCTGAGAAGTTCTGTGAAATAAGTCCTACATTTCTCAAACTTACTTGATAAAAAAACCTCTTGTGTGCCACAGTCAGTTTACTATATATAATTCAAGAAACAAGTGGTCTAAAAGTTTAATTTCATACACCACCATTGGGAAGATATTGCTTTTAGTTCATACTTCTTAGCAAGCCTTACAATAAAACTCACACCTTGCCTATCTTCACTAGCTCAAAGTCTATCACTTTCCTCACCAATATTCCCTCTCTTTCATCAATCAAAACTACTACGACGATCTCATTACACCACATACTAACATGTCTTGTTACTGCACAAACAATAACTTCTGTCTACAATACCCTTTACTGTTTCATCTCTCATGGAAAAACAAATACACTTGTTCTGTGTGTTTCTTTAAGAAGTGCAGAGAACACTTCTGTGATCAAGAGTGTTTCCTTAATTTCACACCACATTACTTCACTTCTGGCATTTCTAATCATTAAATGGTGATCAGTTTTTCCCACACCAAACAATTCTGTGACATCAACTGTGTGTCCTACAATTTAACACTTTTCTTACACTATCTATTTGAGCATAGCATAAGATCCCACAGGTTAAGGGGTCAGCCCTACAAGACTGCCTTCCCATCACTTCAGAAGCCAATTGCAAGTCCAGGTTCTAATCTGTGCTTCTGACAGACTGGTTATAAAACTGAGGCTTCCACAACTCTTGGGTTCAATTACTTTGCTAAAGCTGCTCATGGAATTCAGAAAAACAGTTTATTTACTTGATTACTGGTTTATTATAAAAGAATATAACTCAGGAACAGCCAGATGAAAGAGATGCCTAGGGCAAGGTATGGAAAAGGAATGAGGAGCTTTCGTGCCTTCTCCAAGCACCCCACTTTTCTAGCATCTCCACGTTTTCACCACCCCATAAGCTGCCCCTAAAACCCTGTCCTTTTGGGTTTTCATGGAGGCTTAATTACCTAGGTGTGATTTATTAAATCATTGGCCATTGGTGATTGATCACAGTCCCCCTTCTCTCTCCAGAGATCAGGGAGTGGTAGCGAATGTTACAACCCTCTAATGACATGGTTGGTTCCTCTGGCAAACTCAGGTATAGCTGAAAGAGGCTTGTTATGAATAACTCTCTCATCAGTTAGGAAATTCCAAGGGTTTTAGCTGCTCTGTGTCATGAGCACTCACTAGAGTGTGTCACTTACACTTCCATTAATGACCCAGTCCAAATGTCACCTTTCTCCTTGAAGTCAGCTCTGCTCTCATCTCTACTCCTTTTGTGCACTCCTCTACTGAGGGCTTAACACACCTTATAATGACTTGTTTGCATGTCTGCTTCTCTCCCAGCATGGTGAGCTTCTTGAGCCCATGGCTTCCTTGTATACTTCATGAATATCACAGTTTTTGCTAAACTCTGAGTGATTGTTGATTAAGTGAATTAACACAGCCTTGATGTTTTCTATATGTTGATAGTGAATTTGCTGAAATCAGCTATACCTAGTGACTGTATCAGATTTTTGATCCTATAGGGACTTTTGTATAAAGCCAAATTTATAAGTATCCAAAATAGATTATTTATTTTTCATTTCCCTTTTCTTATAATACTTGCTTATATTTGGAAATATATGTTACAAGGTATGTGAGGTAAATAACTTAACTCATTTCTTTGAATGTTCATCAAAATCAGTGTCTTAATTTATTTAGTGAAATAAGTGTCTATTACTGGTAAGAAAATTCATTTTCTTCAACATATTGCAAACAAGTGAAGGAACATGGTGTTCTCACATCTGCTTCTACTTTTATAAACACACGTATAATATTCTGTAGCCACCTTCTTGCCATTAAAAGTGTGATCTGTCAGCTTTTGCAGTTGTTCAACAGAACTGATAAAAGTCTTTGTCTATGGCAACTGTGTATTTTCAGCCGCGCACACTTTCCACTTCAACTTATCAAAAGAAGGACTACTTTTATTATCCGAATGGAAAAGCTGAGTTATCTGGAAGGGTCATTAAATGGGCTTCTTCCTAATCAGGGCCCTTGGAACCCAAACGTGTGCACCGTGGCTCCTACCCCTTTGGAGACAACCTCATGGGAGTAACTTTTCTGTAGCAGGAGAGACACCATGATTTTTCCATGTCGCACTCCAATTTCTTGAGAACATGCTCGAAGTCAGATGTTGAACAAAACTCTCGATTTCTATTTCAAATGCATTCCATACAGATTAAAGCATGAGTGTAGGGGCTACCACTCAGCCTTCCTACGCACTGTGATTCATAAGGAAACTCCTTTTAATGGCTGACAACAAATCAAGAGCTTGGGCTAGCAGCGTTTGAGAGCATGTACTCAGAGCGGGTTTGGGGTGGGCAGAAACAGTGTGCATTCCAGGTTGGCAAAAGTGTACAGTTTACAATTACAAGGCAAGGTGGAGCAGCTACCACTGAAAGTCAAGGAGGCTATAAATACTTAGCAAATGAGGCCAAAAAGTAAGTGAAATCATAATTCTCTCAATCTCTGTCTCTCTGTCTGTCTTCCTCTCTCGTTCCCATTTCTCTAGTGTGCTTTTAAAGCTGGGATATTAATTGTAAGTTTTCCAAAGTCCCTATTCATTGTGTAACTGGCAAATAACTCTGTTATACATTTGTAGCTATTCTGCAGCTACACACTGATCCATCCCTAAAATTACTACTAAACTTGTAATGCTGAAGTATGTGCAAGTTTGAATCGGCATTACCATACAAGGCAGCTTTGAATTCCTCATGGTAACCTTTTATTACTCTTTTCAAGTTTTCCAACCACTGCCAAACTTCTTGAACTTTGTGGAATGATTATAAACTTTGTAAACATAAACCTCTGATTCCACTTGGTAATCTGTTAAAGAATGCCAAAGTTATATTAACAATGACCATTTCAAAATCAAAGGACTGCAATACCGTTTTAATTACTTTGACCCTAGAAAATATTTGTTGGTATCATTGGACAATTGATAAAGGGCATTGCAACAGCTGTGCTGGTTTTCAAGAAGATTATACAACCCAGAAACAAAGCTTGGGCTGCAAATCTGTCCTGGGTTGTTTACAAATGCCTCAGATATTCAGAAATCTACCTCTTTAAAATCTCTGAAACATGCGTTAGTAACACTTCATAATGTAAGTATGTTTCCTTTGGCAACTCAGTAGGGCAGTTCTTATTTTCGGCCCAAACTCTGAGGGGTTAGGTTGAGAAACAGAAAGGGTTCTGTCTTTAGCAGGCTGACCTGGGGCTGCTGCCGGTTGCACGGCCCAGAATCAATGAGATATGGAGCAACTCCTTAACGAGGGAAGGCCTTTCTTTTTTTAAAGGACTGGCGAATACTGTTGGAAGATGCAAAGGTGCACGGGAGGAATCACTGTGGAAGGGCAAATAAGCAAAAGAAAACTACTTTTACGTGATCCTGACATAATTTATATGAAAGGAAAAAGACTTGTACTCAGTATGGCAGTATGGTGAGGTAAATAAGAATTCAGACTTTGGGGTCAGAGTTCAAATTCCAGTTCTTACACTTCTTAGCTTTGTGGTTTTGGTCTTACTTAATCCCACTGTCCTCAGTTTGCTATCTGTAAAATAATAAAATAAAAGTACCTACGTCCAAGTGTTGTTATGAAGATTAAGTGAGTGTATATGTATAAAGCATTTAGAACAGTGACTTAGCTCTGCTGATCAAAAGAATGTTAAGGCAATTAAAAAAAATAAACTTAAAAAAAATGTTTTAGCCGAAATGTGCTCTCACATGAGAATGCTTCTCCCAACACATACAAACTTAAGAAAGGTCATTCTAAAGCTATTAACTCCGCCTTTGGTGAAACACATATTAAGTACTCTGAAAAGGGCTCTATGATTATCATCTAAAGACCTTTGGTGGGAGATACGTAATGGGAATTCCTGTGTGTGTTTTACAGGTGAAGGAAGAAGCAAGAGTTACTCTAGGCCTCTATGGGATACTGAACTGTCCCTCTGGGGTGCAGCCCGCTGCGTGTGTGTTTGTTCTGTCTCCTGCCACCAGAACAGTGGGCAGAGGGGAATCCTTAATGAATATTCAATGGTGATGATGATTTCATAATAGTGCCTTACAGTTACCTCACAGATATTGCAATAACTGTACAGGGTATTTCCTGATATTGGAAAATACTGGGTGCAGTGCCATTTGGCAGAAAATCAATTCAGAATAAAAATACTGTTCGTCCCTGTTGTATTATATTGTCCTAGCTTCCCTCTTTCCTGCTTCCCTAGCCCCCATTTCAAGACTATTAGTAGAACTTCGTTTGGAACAAGAAGAGAGGAATAATGTACTACAAGCCTTTCTCAGGTAGGACTGCCAAAACTCACAAGCTCTTTTGCTATTCACTCTTACAAACGCTTAACTATTTTGAAGGTATGATACCTAAATTATATAAATTTAAAGGTAGTAATTCATTTTTAAATTTCAGAAAAAATTGTTAGAATCAGGTAAATCACTGATTATGAATAGTATCACATGCCATTATTCTTTGGTAAACTGTAAGTACTGATTAACTTCTGGTCTAATCTCCAGATTTTCTATTTTCTGTTTGGTTTATCACAATGGATTGTTAGTTCATTTAAATACCTGTTTCCTTTATGGGATATGAGACTGTGAACTTCTGTGAGGGTAAGGCCTATACTATATATAGTTTTATACCCACAGTACTTGGGAATTGTAGATGATTAATAAATCCCCCCTCAATTTTCATTATATAATATTTTATTTCATAGAATCTGGAGAATAAACATGGCCCAATATTCTAAATTCTTTTCCACTGACTCATTAGTAGCACTAAAGGTGTTTCTCACCTTGGCAACTGGAGTGATGAGGGTTCCATTTGTCCAGAAAAAAAATTCAAGAACTAGACTCTCCATGGGAATATAAGCCTCCTGCTTGCTTCCAGGTCATGACCCCAAACCCTGGATTGTACTGTGTTGAAAATAGTGCTCACTAGGCTTTCTAAGTCTAGATTATTATAAATGTTTCTGATGTTTATAAATTCTACAAACAGTTTATGGACTTACATTTATTAAGACTGCACAACTGTATAAATCCTTAATTAAAGGGAGAGGAAAGGTGGATAAAAGAATAAAAGTTAATAACCTAAGTAGTGCATTTATACAAATAACATTTTGTAGTATGCAGAGTAAATTCACATATTTTTTAGGAATTCTCCTTTATTTAACAAATAATTCTGTTCAATAGGTGTGACTGATAACATGGCTGCATAACAAATTACCCCAAAATTTGTGGCATAAAACAACCATTTAAGTTCATGGAATCTATGGTTTGGGAATTTAGACAGGACACAGTGAGTTCAGCTTGTCTCTGCTCATGTCGGAGTCTTCAATTCAAAGCCTTGAGGCTGAGGAATGGAATCATTTGAAGAATCATCACTCATCTGTCTGGAATCAATACTGGTATTGGGCTTGGAGCCTCAGTTCCCCTTCACGTTGACCTCTCCGATGGACCCTCCAAGTGGGCTACTTTGGACTTCCTCATAGTGTAATAACTGGGTTTCATCACTTAAGATAGAGAGCCTGGAGGGGTTGTGACCTAGCATAGGAAGGCATACATGCCACATTCAGTTCATCCAGGTAGTCACAAAGTTCCACTTAAGTTTCAAGGGGAGGGAAGATAGACTCCAGATGATGACTGGCAATGTTCTGAAAGAGTGTGTGGAAACAGAGTGTGTCTATGGCTATTTTTGAAAATGCAATTTGCCACATAGGGATTGATATTCCTATTTTATAAATGAGAAATTGAGACACAGAGAGGTTAAGTGGTTGCTCAGAACCTTCCGTGTCTATTGTGGAAAACTGAAACTGCTAGTATAATTTTTATTTCTTTGGAAAAGAGAAAATATATTGAACTTGTCTTAATTTTATCCTGGGGAAAAAATAGAATAACATGAAAATCATTTCAAAAGTATCATTGACATAGTCATATTTCATAAGAATAGAACTCCTTTTTGTAAGTTAATATGAAAATTGTTAACATTACTTTCATCTGTTGACTTCTTTATATCTTTAACCAGAGATTTTTATTTTGTTTTTGTTTTTTTTGAGATACAGATTTCAGGTTCTAAATTGTATTCCTCCACCTGTCTCAAGCTCAATGTATTCCAAAGAAAACTCATCATTTTTCTCTCAACCTAGGTCCTCCATAAGTAGATTTTCTGTTTCTGTTGAAGTCGCCACCATTCTTACAATTGGCAGGGCTGGCGCTTCTGGGTTGACCTTGACTCCTCCTTGTCCTTCAATCATGGTATAACTGGGCATTCTAAACTCTGTCTTTGTAATATTTTTGTGTACCCATCCACTCACCTAGGAAAACAGTGATAATAATAATCTATGTTATTAGAGAAGACAATTTAATATCACGGTCGCTTTAGGATAATTTCTGTCGTCTCCTTTCAGGGACAAGTCTTCGTTACTTTAATTTGCTCTTTACCCATCTGTCTCCTCCATGAGACTATGAAGAATTTAGAGAAGTGCTAACCTTATTCACCCCCAGTTTCCAAGCATCCCAATGCAACACATGACCTGGTTAAGAAATGTTTGTAGAATGAAAAATTGGTGTGCTTTATTTCTCTGTACTAGTTAGAAAAGATTAATGTTCATGATAAACAACCCTAATCTCAGTGGCTTAAAACATTAATTGCTTGCTTCTTGCTCATAGCGTATTCCAGTGTGCTACAGTGTGGAAAGGAGGGCCTCCTTTATCTCTTGGCTCCACCACCTTCTAGGGAATCTTGACTTTTTTTTTTCTGCAAAAATTTTTATTGTTTCAATTTTGTCCAAGGCATGGAAGAGGGTTCCAGGATGATTAGAAGGCTGCCTATTGGTTTCAGGAAGAAGTCTAGAGACAAGGCCAAGACCAGGGGGATGCACAGGGGCCTCTCAAAAGCCTCTTGGCTCCAGAGGCTCTTAGTGATGCATGAGGGTGAGCCTTTCAAAGAGATACTCGCCCAGCCCAGTCTAGAGGCCGGCCAGCCTGTGGAGGTTAGTCAAATGGTTGCCCATCTTCTTGATGAGTTTCATCTCCTTGTCTAGGAAGTGGCTCTCCAGGAAGTCACAGAGATAAGGGTCTGTGGGGTCAGAACCCAGGGAATGCATATCCAAAAGGGCCTGGTTCAGGTTCTTCTCCATGACCATGCTGCTTCCATGGCATCCTGAGTTTTACCCAACTCATCTTGAGAAGGCTTCTGTAGGTCCTGGAAAAGGGCGTGGCTGCCACGCTGGTTCTGCATCTTCAAGAGACACTCAGTACCCTTGCATTTCTCCTTGGCCAACTCTGGGAAGAAGTGGCCAACGCCTTCCAGAGCCACATCGACTCTGTTCAAGTAGAAGCCCTGAGAGAGGTAGGTGTAGAAGGCTTGCAGACACAGGTCAACCAGGTGGTTGATGCCACCTCCACCTCAGTGGAATAATTCTGACAGATTTGAGAGCTCATGGTTGTTCAGCAATAAGGAATTAAGCTTAAAACATGGTGTTGGCTGGGCTCAGCGGCCCAGAATGGTTGAGAAGGTTCTGAAGGTTGAGACTAGAAAAGAGGTTGGAGGCTGGAAGAAAGAATGTCCCTGGGTCTGTTCCACCCAAACACTGTTGAAGAAAGAGACAGATCTGGGGACTGCAGAGGGCACTACCTGGGAATCTTGTCTTTTAATGGTCAAGCCTAAAGGGGGATCACATTACATTTTCTCATGTTCTGTTAGCTAAAACTCAATCACAAAGCCCTATACAACTCCAGTGGATGCTGGGAAATATAGTCCCACTGGAAATGTTTGTTGATCATCCAGCCATTCTCTCTCACTTATCCTTCTATCTACTTATTTACAATCATCATAGTCATCTTGTAGATGACCCTCTAAATTGCTTATCTTAAACCTCTTTATTCCCATTCTGTTCTCCCCTCAAACCTCATTTAGGGAGATAACTGTTTTGCTTAGGTTGCATGACTATGTCTCCTGGGCATAAACTGGTTTAAACAATGTGAAGCAATTAGGGTCAATCAGATTTTCTTTTTAGGGAATTTGGAATCAGAACCTACAGGCAGCCCATGAGTCTCTCAGTATGACTAGTTTTATAATATAAAATCAGAACTGTTAGGGCATTCATCTTTCACTAACCCTGTGGACTCAGGACCAGAAAGAATGTGTCCACAGAAAAGAAAAATAGAGCAGATATTCTAGGAATAAGTTGGATGAGAAGAAGATGGTGAAGACGTCTGATGGTTGCCTAACCCACTTTCTATTCTTTCCTCAGCCTGACAAGTTCCTGTCTATATCCTTATAATGAAAAACTCTTTTGGTTATTTGGAAAAGAAAAAAAAAATGATGCTAACCAAAAAGACACCTTATCTAAATAAACAAAGGATTTGAAGCAGGTCAAATGAACTTACACAATAAAGTTGTCTGGAAAACTAAAAGAGATATTTAAGTGCTATGATAGTGAGGGTTTCCAGAAAGTCAAAGTGAAAGGGAGATGTAGTTATTTGTGTTACTCTCAATTTTAGAAATGAGAAAATGCACATCATCTTTGGGAGAATAAAGCTCTGTTAGCACTAAGATCTAAGAGTAATTTCTTAGGCAGTGGGCTCTTACTAATTCATGTGGGAAAGTTCACAGACTTCTCTCAATCCATTCACACTGTCAAAGAGGACACCAGTTCTTACATGTAATGATAAAAGTCAATGCTTGGAATCTTAGAACAATTTGAACCTCATTATCACTACAATGTAAGCCCTTATTACCTAATATTTTAATGTCTTTGACCTCTTTTTATTTATGTATTCTCTGATCTTGAATCTTATTCTCCCCATTTGGCTACATTTCATTATATGTGTTAAAATTCTTCTATTTTCTCTAGAACATAAAGCACTGAGAGAGCAGGGATCTTGTCTTGTTCATTGCTTTGCTCCCAGTGCCTGCAACCAGTCCAGGCATATAGCAAATGCTCAATAAATATTGAGTGAGTGAATGAATAAATGAGTGAAGCAATGGAGAGAAGTGGAGATGGCAGAGTGCAAAAAAAGAAATTGGGAAAGATTGAAGTTTGGAGGACTTGGGGATATAGAAACTGTTGGTGTGAGAAAAGCAGGTAGGAGAGATAAAATTTTGATAAGTATTGCTGAGAGCAATGTACTTTGATCCTTGTATTGGTATTTAAAAAATTTAATAAACTTTATTTTTTTAACTTAAAGCTACTGAACTACATTTCTTCTACTACCCTGTTCTTTAGATCAAACGAATTATATCTTGACTAGTAAAACTCTAACCTGGTTTTCAGAGCTTACTCAGGTGTTACTTAATTCATTTTGTTATTCACCATTTTGGGACTCTTGGGAAATAATTTTCTCCTTATTAGGAGATAATAATGCCCTTTTCCATCTTCTCAGCTTTACACTTTGAGTGCTGTTTTTGAAGGTGTGGTGCTTGAATAAAAGGACAGATCTGAGAATGGAAGAAATCACGCACAAGATGGCAGACCAGAAAGATTAAAAAGAGCTTATTCTAAGCCAAATTTGTGATGGCCTATGTCTTGTATTTAAGGCTGTCTTAGTTGTGCTTTTCATTACTTACAGCCAAAGGCATTCATAACTGATTGTCATCCTTCTCTAGCAAACTATCAAAACTAACCTTGATATGCCTCTCAGATCTTCTTATCCCAGGCATCTATCTGTATGTTTTGGTCTCATTTGGAAACTTGGTTCTGCTTTGTAAATTCCTTAATCTGATCTTCCTATACTCCCTCACTTTACCTCTGTGCCCTCTGAAATGCAGCTTCTGTGAACTGTCAATTCCCTTCTACTGTCAACTTCTTCATCTCCTTGCTCTGATACCCAGTTATCCCCCAAGGTCTCTATTTCTTCTGTAGTGCTCTGAATAGAGGCCAGTTAATTTTTCTCTCATATGGGCATTTCACAATGCCTATGGGGTAGGTGTCTTACACATTCTCTATTGTTATTTCCACTAATTCCTGTATGTTTCCTAGCAATGAGCTCTTTGAAGTATAGTGCATGGCCTCAGATTTACTACTCATTTCAACTCTTAGTTCCCACTTCTGTCAAACTCCAGGATACTCCTGCATTTTTTTTTTTTTGATAACTTTGTTTTGATAACTGATAGCCTCTGGCTCACTGTTCTCTCCACCATTTTTCTTGTTATTCTTGGTGACTTCAACATTCTTATAGATGTCCATCCCATATTTGGGCCAATTAGTTCCTAGACTTCCCAAATCCTACAATCTGGTTCTCCATCTTACTTAGCTATAACTCTGAGGAGCAGAGAGAATCAATGGGACTTGGATAGAAGGTCTCTAGACTCTTAAAACCAGCACTTCTCCTTTAAACTACTATGATGACTTAAGTCAGTATTTCTGGTAATATCAACTCTAATGTCTCTGTTTAATAATGGCTGACTCTAGTAAAGAGTCACAACTGGTACACGTTGTTTTCGTTATTGTCTGAAGATCAAGATATCCTGGGTAGAAGTATCATTGAAGAAAAATCAATAGCAGCCTTCATAAATGTCAGCATGAAATGCCATTCAAAACAAGTATAAAAGTTAAATAATATCTTGTTTTGAGTGTTTCAAAATACATTATCAAATTAAATGGAAGCTACAATGACATGTTTCCCATGAAGAGACAAAATAATTAGCTAAAGCTATTTAAGCATCTAGTAAATACAGAAAAAAAATTCTATTAAGCAAGAATGTGTTTCCAGTTGTATATTCAAAACACACCTATACGCTCCAGCACAAGTTCTTTTCACATATGTGCATATTCAGTTTAATCACCAAAGTTGTCATTGAGCACTTAAATCAGGAGACGTCAGGGAGGGGCAGAGAGAATATAGTAATAGTTGGTGTTAAAGTGCTATTTTATGGAGACACTACTGGAGTCATGAGTTTTCTGAAGAAATAAGTGAACACCCAAAAGACAAGTTAAGATATGCCAGAGCATCTTGAAACAAAGGCTTAATACTGATCTCGGGTGGTAATGTCTCTCTGGTAACCATGGTGAAGTTGGATGAGCTTAAACACTGCCTGTTGAAAATTCCTTAAGAATGAGTCAATAATGAATCTTTTGCCTTCAGTGAAATAGGGCTGAAATACTTCAAAGTCAGATTTGTAAATCTATGCTTGAAGACTTCAGAGTCATAGAAGTTTCAGCTTAAGTTGATTAAAGAAAGAACAACTCTTAGCCCCTCATTTCCAAAAAAGTAAAAATAAAAGAAGATATAGCAAATATGAAGACCAGTGAGTTCTTGAGTAATTGGCATTTCTTAATGGGATTAAATAACCCAAATCCACTGACTTCTCAAAACTATAACTGTATCCAAGGGTTACAAGCAAAATTCCACTTAGGTATGACTAGGATATGAGTACATCTGTGAATGAGTTCATGATTAATCATTCTAATATGGTCTGTTCCAATAAGATAAATGTATCACCTCAATATACTCCAACAACAAATGATGTGTCAAAATCTTTTGAATTTCCTGGGTCTCGGGAAAGAAATCTCTTTTTTTTTTTCTCATCTAACCCCTCCTGTTCTCAGGGACCCACTGCTGTTTAGGGCATAGGAATATCCAAGACAGTGGCTTCAGCAGGAGGGAAAAACACATCTTTTCTTACTCTCTGTGGTGCCTTTATCGTGTTTCATATTCTAGTATGCTCTCCCTCCCAATCTAGTCCCTTTCAGGGTGAGAGTCTCTCTACATCTCACTGCACAGATATAGTTGTTAAATGCCCACTATATTGAGTACAAAAATGATAAGCTATATCTCTGAAAAACAGAACATAAATGGGGTTGGGATGAAGAGATTTCCATTTATTGACCAATAAGTAGAACAAGAAGTTATTCTTCATTATCTACTTTTGAAGAAAAAAAAAATACATGAATGAAGATTAAAAACTTTTATTACTTCCCTATCTTTTCCCTATTGCACAGGAAGGATTTAATCTAGCAACCATCTTATTTTCTTAAGTGTTTACAGGGCAAAGTAGTTGAAATAATTTTTTTATCTGATTAACAATTAAAAATGGCAGGGTATTTTGAAACCTCTCATACAAAGAGCTCATTCTCTTATATCACAAGATCAAACTAAAAACAGATCAGGATAAAGAGTCAAACCTAGCGGTTCTGTATTTCCCAGGCAAAGTAGTTTTTTTTTCCTAGAAAATACCTACTATCCATACAATTAGCACCTCTGGAAGTAAGTTATGGCTTTGGTCAAATTTCTTTGGCCTCTACATCCCCAAATCAGTCTGATTCTACCTCAGCCCCAGAAGAATGGAGGCTAAACAGGCAGACCATATGAGGAGCGGCCATGTCAGCAGGCAGAATTATTTTAACCTATTCTCACTTAGCCTTGACTAGGGGTGATAGCAGTGGTAGAATTTAGGGAGAAGCACTATTAGCCAAACAAGTAGGAACTGAAAAAGAAATCAAATTATTCTGGGTATGTGTCAGAGAAAACTGCCATTTCCACTATAACAGAAATACTTCACAGAGGGAAAAAAAGGGATATCTTATGACTTGCTAATAGGAAGAATATACTATTCCACATTTGCTTCCTTTTCACAATAGGCCGCCATAAAAAAGAAATTCTTAGAATACCAAATAGAGTTGTTTTAAGTATGAGTAATACCTGTTAGATTTATTTCAAGAGAATATAAACTTTTCCCAAACTTCAATCAAAATGTCACTTTCTTCCTCTGAAAGAAATAAAACTCCCACATGACTTTAAAACTAACAACTTAAATGCTTTGATTTATTTTGAAGTTTCATAAAACTTATCTTTTCATCATAACGAAAAAGCCTAGTTATTGTTCTGTCTTATCAGAGAAGCCTTTGTTTTAGTTTCAGTAATTTTTAACCCTTGGACACAGTGCCCCCTGCTGTAACAGCGCTTAATTGCAGAAGGATGGTTTTTTGCTCTCAAACGAAAAGGATATGAAGAACAAAGGTTAAGTTCTTAAAGTGAATGAGACTTTATTTTGAATAATAATATACATATCATTCATTACACTTAATTTTCATAGTGCATAGTTTATGTAAGTATACAGTAAAAGTAAACATTAGGAATATCTAAGGATGGAAGTTATATAGGTGAAGATATTCCATATACCTATGAACAGGCTTAGAAGCATCACAGGACAATATCCATTAGAAAAGAATAAAAACCATGCAAAAAAAATCTATCTGCACCATTCCAGGCAAGTGCAATCGATGCAAGTTATATTTTCTTGGCTATAAAAAGTATACATGTTCTTTAGATTGAAAACATTACATAAATGAGTAGTTTGGCTTTAATGTTCAAGCCAAAAGTCTACAGAAGTAAAGTGTGGATGCCACATGTGACAATAAAATATCCAAGGCCACAGATGGAGGTCATCAGTTTATAAAGAGAATACTGAGAGATAGGGCAAATAAAAAGAGAAATGCAATGAAGCCGCCTCTGCCTAGATTAGGAAATAGAGAATGCATAGGCATTAAAATAACAGCTCTCTACACTATGCTGCATTTCTATTTCCCTGTCAAAAGAATTCACTGTGTATTGCTACAAAGTTCAGTGAATAAGATGAGGCAATAAATGCAGTGCCTTGACATTAAGGAAACTTTAACTGCCTTTTCATTTTACACTAGAGGGAAATATGAATGCAGAACTAGAAATGCTCATCTTTCCATTCAGCACACCAACTTTCAAGTGTTTTATATATACTTTTGCATATATACTTAGTCTGGCACAAGAAGGGCAGGGATATAAAAATTAATTAATCCCAAGCCTCCCACTCCAAGATTTTACATCTGGAAATCTAAAAAAAGATAAAATTCTTTACCACTTTTAAAATCAAATGCTTAAACCAGGTTTTAAATGTTGAGATGAAAAAAGATGGATAAGGAAAAACAGTAAAGAAAGATACTTAACAAAATCTTCTGGTTTCCTTTATAGTTGCTTTTTCCATTTATTTTTCCAAATTGCATTTTACAGTAGAAATGCATACCACTTGGGACACTAATGGCGCTTTTCTCTTAAGACATCATCTTCTTACACTCCACTGAACAGAACACCATCCCCTCCACTGGCATGAACTTCTGCCCAATGAGACACTTGCTGCAGCAGGAGCACAGAAAGCACTCTGTGGATGCGTGCCAGCTGAAGTTGTTATACGTCACTCTTTGTACTTCAGGATCAATGGCATTGTGGCATCCTTGACATACCTGTTAAGTTAATGATACAAATAAGAATGAGAGTGACCTTCTAGTTAATCTTCTCAGCCAACAACTATTAACAGGGGTCTATATACTGAGCACTGTGAGAAATAACAGGTGAAGGCCAAACAGGTGATTTGATGCTTGTAAGATATTCCTATAATATTCAAGGCAGAAAGTTTTGATGACAAGTTCCAGGGCAGTGTTTTGGTTCCAGCATATCCTATTAAATTACACAGGAGTAATTATAAAAAATGTATGATTTTTCCTACAACATGAAATTCTGAGAAGGGCATGGAACAAAAGGAATTCTCATTCATTGGTGGTGGGGATGCAAAATGGTACAGCTGGTTTGGAAGAGAGTTTGGCAGTTTCCTACAAAAGCAAGCATACTCTTTATCACACAATACAATAATCATGTTCTTTGGTATTTACCCAAAAGGAGTTGAAAATTTATGTCTACGCAAAATCCCACACCTGGATGTTTACAGCATCTTTATTCATAACTGCTAAAACTTAAAAGCAACCAAGATGTCCTTCATAGGTGAATATATAAACTGTGGTATATCCAAATAATGGAATATTAATCAGTGCTAAAAAGAAATGAGCTATCAAGACATGGAAACACATGGAGGGAATTTAAATACAAATTACTAAGTGAAAGAACCCCATATGAACAGGCTACATACTGTTTGATTCAAACCACAAATTTTAGCAAAGGCAAAACTATGAACACAATAAAAAGATCAGTGGTTAGCAGAGGTGGGGAGGGAGTTAGGGGGAGGTGGGAGAGATGAATAGGCAGAGGACAGAGGACTTTTAGGGTGGTGAAAATATAGTGATGTGTATATATATCATCTGTCCATTCTATACATTGCCCAAACCCTGATGGTAGCCATTCTTGCTTTATGCCCTACAGAATTAAAGTTGCTTGCAAGCTAGAAGTTTGTAGAGCAGGTGGGCTCTGTACTGAAGGAGGAAGTTTGGCTTAATGTAAACAGTTGAATGTTCCTTGCCCCAAGGAATAAGAGACAGAAAACAGGAACAAGGAGGTTTTGAGAACTTATGTAAATGTCAGTAATTGTTAGAATATCTGTGGGTTTTGCTTCCCATGCATTTCCAAGGGTATAAATATGCAGCGCTTAATAAACTCGGGGCGCAGTATTTACTGTTAGCCCTCCCGACTCTATCTTGTGTGTGTGTGTGTGTCTGTCTGTCTGTCTCTTTTTCTTTCTTTTCTCAATCCTCACTCCCCTTCTCGGGAACTGTTTGATTTTAGCCGGCAGGCTCTGGCAAAATCCATAGAGTATACAAGACCAATAGTGAACCCTAAGGTCAATGTAGACTTTGGGTGATTATGATGTGTCAGTGTAGCTCCATTTTGGCAATAATATACCATTCTAGTGAGTGATGTTGATAATGGGTAAGGCTACGGTTGAGCTGGGGTTGCGGGGCAGGTCTATGGGAAATCCCTACCTTCCTTTCAATTTTGTTGTAAATCTAAAACTGTTCTAAAAAACTTGTCATTAAAAAAAGACTTTTCCTCACTCTTTAAAGCTTTGAAGTGGTAATTTTATCAGTCTTACCTATGACACATGAAATTAACACTACTAATTTCTAGACATAGTAAATGAAAATCATGTTAAAGTAATTAAAGACTCATTAAAAATACTGACAGTGAGAATAATTAGTTTGCACTAAAAATATAACTTGTAGTTAATTGGCTTCTGTTCTGTCATAAGTCAAAATTTATGTAAAATCTAATATTGGAGAATATTAATATTTACATTCCCTATACTATTCAGTCTATACATATGTTATGTACAAATACTTACGACATACACACATCCATAATTTTCTTCTTTAGTTGAACATATATGTGAAGAAAATAACCCTCACAGAAGTAAGCGGTTAATTGAGACCTCTAAAACGCTGTATAGTCCATAAGCCTTGTGTATATAGATTCTAAATGAATGTAAAAGTTTTTGTTTTAAATATTTTATAATAAGTGAAGAAACCAACAAGACTAAACTTCATCACACTCGGTCTCTTTCTGTGATTGTCAGGAACTGCTGAGAGATGAGGTGAAGGTGGGTTGAGGCTCGTTAGCCTGAGACTCCTTACTTGAAAAGGCCTCAAATGTGGCTGCTACTCAATGGATGATAAATTGGTTTAGGGTAGTGTTACAAATATCCATTTCAGGCCTGTAATACAATTTCCATATTTTTTAGCGTTACATGGCTTCTAAGTGCAGATACTGTAGTTACTTAAGTCATACATTATGTCAACCCAGTCTTCCCTGAGAAGCAAAAGAGATATACTATTTACATAATCAGTACACTATTCCTGGATACAACAAAAATGAGTGTTATAATTACAAACACACTCCTAATTTGTAGCTATACCAGGCAAACAATTGCTCTTGCATATATTAATTTTTTATCTTTATAATTCATTTAGAATGTTCTCCTTCATGGCTTTTTATATTTTACATTAATTTTTCAATATTTTTAAACTTGTTTGTGTAAAATAGAAGCACTTCACATTCAACTTTTTATCCCCTTGCTTTTAGACTATGGTCTGCCTTCTTTGGCTCAGTCTTATAATCAGATTTGTGGATCTTATAATCTTTTAAAACACACATTTTCATTTGTAATTTATAAAAGAGATAACCATTGTTCAACTATACATAACATTAGAAAAATTATTTAGGTAAAAACATAACCAATGAACACACTGAATGGTATTGGAATTTAGGGTTTTTGGTTTCATAAAATTTAGTTTTACTAATAATTTGATTGCCATTCATCCCAATGTATGACACATAATCCTAGGTAAAAACCTACTGATCCCTAACATTTCATAAATCTGGAAGCTCCCAGGCCTCACTGAGAACATGGAGACCACAGAACCCTTCAGGGAGACAATGATGTGCTTCCCGTGTTCTTAAACTGTTCAAAGTTCTTATTTCCCTCAAGCCCTCCTACTTCTTTTATCTATATATATAATGTGAAATAGCTAATGACACATGCTTTCATGAACTTTCTAGCAGCAAGGTCTTGTTATATCTTCTAGATGTGAATTCTGGGGGTGGCCATTTGAAAATTGAATTGTAGGGACTGTGCAGACAAAATGCATTTACCACTATCCTCCTCCCAAGTTAATTTTTTTCCTCAGAAATGCCCTGTAGCTTTCTTTGCCATCACCTAGAGTTTGTTTATGAGATAATAATATATGTTCATTTTGATATTAGGCAAAGAACAGTAGTACATCTTATACAACAGTAAACCTTTCAAAGAAACCATGTCCTATTATAAAGCTAAATAATTTATTAGAGATTCTCTCTTTTTAAAAAAATTGTGTCTATGGCCATGCCATCCTAAACAAGCCTGATCCCATCTGATCTCAGAAGCTGAGCAGGGTCAGGCCTAGTTAGTACTTGGATGGGAGAATACCTATGAAGACCAGGTGCTGTAGGTGTAAAAAATAAAAAATAAGGGATTGTAAACTGACAAAGTCCTTGCAATCTGTGAGGTCAACCAAGGATTTCCTCGCCTAAAAAAATAAAAAATAAAAAAAAATTTAAACAAACAAATAAATAAAATGTATCTGTGGTTATAATCCTCTCCATTGATTACAACGGAGATGAGATATAACAGTTAAATAAAATGGCTTCATCTATTTAAAGCTTTATTCAATAAATATTTATTATCTACTCTGTTGTTATGGTGTTGGAAAAAGAACAGAAACAAAGCAGACAAAAATCTCTGCCCCCATGAAGTTTACATTCTAGCCTTGAGACCAAGGTCACACACCCTACAATAAAATACACATTATGATAACCCTCTTCTATTAAAGAAATTGTTGCAACAACATTCAGAGAAGCAGGTTTTTGGCTAAATTGTGTGTCAGGCCACATGGTGATTGAGCATCCTTTCCTCAGGTATAAGGAGGGTCCATGTTGACCCCTCCAAAATGAAAAATATCAGAACACAAGTCAGTCACTTAAACATTTCCTAGGTACAGGCATTGAGAATATTGAAGATATGGAAATAAAAAGGCAAGTTCTATCCTCTGGCTGCTGACTGTTTAGTGGAGGAGACAGATGAGTAATATTAACAATTGCATACTTGGGCAAGCACACATGCCGGGCCTCATGGGAAGAGAGGAGAATAGAGCTTGAGGTAGGGAATCAGGAAGGGTGTTCTGAAAAATGTTAAGCCTAAACTGAGTCTGGAGGAATGTGCAGACATAGTCAGGTAAAACAGGAATAGGAGGGGAGGGTATATCAGACAAAGTTTTAGTGTGAGCAGAAGACAAAGAGAAGAATATAAACCAACAATACTGCTCACTTGTGGAAATGTAGGATTTGGGTTGGATAACTAGTAAAAGCAATTAGATGAACAAGAAGAGACTGGATCTATTAAGCAAAGGCTTAAAGATCAGATTTGTATTTTAGAAAGAGTATCTTCCATCATTATGTAAGATGGCTTTGAACATGATCAAGAATGGGTGGGAAGACCAAATTTGAGGTCACTGAAATAATACATATAAGAGAAAATAAATATCTAAAGTAGAACATCTATAACTGTGAGGATCTGAGAGATATACTGATGAGGCAGAGTTGATAGAAAATGACTAATAATCTCTGGGGACAATTGATAAGGGCTGGAAATTGGCATTGACACCAAAACTTGTTACTTTATTTTCACAGTATCATACTCCTAGAACTACACAAAAATGCCATTTTATTTCTCAGGAATCTCTTCTACTTGATAACTCAGGGGAATCTTTAACTAGTATCTGTTTTCCTGCATATAGGAAATAAATGAATACCCTTTTAATATCTCGTGTGAGTTCAAGATTTACCATTTATGGTCAACTTTTTAAATTTACCATTTATCTCAATTATCTATCTCTTGGCCATCATGAAACAGCAGCTCTGTGTGCGTAGGGTAAATCAAAGAAAAAAATATATTTATTTAGTTCAACCGAATGGTAAATAGTAAATCATTAAGATTTACCAAATTCAAACAAAAACTTGCAAGTCAAGTTTTGTTACTAAATCAATTTAATGAGTATTAGTTACTTTTGAATTATCTGGATATTAACACCCTATGGTAGGAATCATTATTTCCTATTTGAGAGTAGCACTTTCTGTTTCTCACTTGAATAAAGGTATAGAGTCAAGTCACAAAGCTGAATGAGGCAACTGTATCATGAATGTGGTAAGAATGCTTCTTACCACAGCGTGATTCTTCACATAGCAGGGCTTGCACACGGGCTTGTCATTGACCATCACGTATATTTCCCCAGCCAGGATGTTGTCACAGTCAAAGCAACAGAAGTGTTTCAGATGCCAATTTTGGTTTTCTGCCTGAGTATACTCATTGCTGAATATCAGCTGGGAAGAAGACAAAATTTAAATGAAACATGAATTTTTCTTTTTGCTACAAATAACAAATAATCACTTTTTGCTTAGACAATAAGGGATTTAAATCCACAAGTATATTAACTTACTTTCTTGAGTGAAGTTTAAAAATAATCTAAAGCTTAAACTTTGGTTATTATTTAAGTTAGTCCAAATCAATCTTTCATGTTTCTGGACAATCTTTCATTAGGCAACACAATTAACATGGCTCTCAGAATGACTGAAATTAAGAGTTTTTTCATGCAACCTCTTTGAATGTAAATAAAGCACCTGATGCTTGGTTAACTGGCTAAGGGTGGCCTTAGGACTGTAAGGGAACAATACAAGGCTACGAAAATGAGCCTGCAGGTAGCCCCAGAGAATATACCTCATCACAGCCAGCACATCGGGGTTTCTCACTGTCACAGTAATGTCTGCCACAGTACAGCTTTCCATTCTTCCAGAAATAAATCATGTCAACCAGGAGTTCATGGCAGGTACTGCAGACGAAACAAGCTGGGTGCCACAGTTTATCATAGCCAGCCCTTTCAGCATAGATGGCCGGGTCACCTTCCTTCATACACAGTTTGCAGCAGTAACAAGACTGAAAGGGAAACCACCCAAAACAATCTAGTCACCATAAGATAGACATTTCTCATCATCAACTTTAATAGAAATTCAGAGAAGCAACTGTCAAGAGAAATAACTTCTACTGAAATTAGTAGGTTATCCATGTAGACAATTAAGGTTTTAGTACTTCTATGAAACAGAATCTTCCAGGCGGATCGAACATAATTCTTGCACCTTATCTGTAACAGAGTATTATTTCCTGAATTAAAGCCATTTATAGCAAAAGACTAATATTAATTTTCACCTAAACTTTATGTAAGTGGGTCTCTTTAAAATGATTACTTTAGAACTTACTTGTACCTAAAAAAAATTTTTTTATAAGACTAATCCTTATTTGGTGATGTGCTAAATAGATCTATAAGAAATATATTACAGTAAGTTGAGTTATTTTTTGTTCACGAGTATCACAATTTTCTTCAAGGCATTAAAAAAGACTTTAATGTCCCTCTCTAGAAGAGATTTAAAAACCATGATTAAACATATATCCACATAAATTTAAGTTTAAATTTCAGACATGGTCTCATAAGCAAAACTGAATTAACCTAACCACATATTATTTATGGGAGGAAATAAACAATAAACACCAAAAATAAACAGATTCTAGATTAGTATTATACTATATTCCAGCATGACACCAGTGCTAGTCTTTATGTATACATAAAACTCACAGTTATCCATGGCAACAAGTAATCAGAAAACTTGGATTTAGGTAGAGGTTTCAAACATGGTGGTTATCTAAAATCAGCTTAAAATGAATTTTAATTCAAGTTATTTCCCTCATCTACTCCTTTTTGGAAACAGAGGAATGGCCCCCAAAAAGGTTGGAAGAAAAAAACTTATAAAATACACCATTTGGGCCAATAGTGTGACCACTTTACTCACATACTGAGTTCTCTTGTGTTCAGCCGATTTGTCCTCCATGGCTCCCACTGCTGCTGGGGTGCTTCTGTCCCCGCCAGGGACATACATTCTGTTGGTGCCTTGAGGGTCCATCTCACGGGGAAGTTTGACATCTCCTACTCCCAGAGCCTCACTCTTGTACTTCTTCACAAACTGCTCCATCTCCTTCACCTCTTTGGGAGACAACTCGTGACACTTTGAAGGGTCCTGATCATGTGCAGGGAGCTGCTTTGCCAACTGCTTCTTCCGGTACTGCGCCCCTTCTGAGCCTGCCACTGGCTGCTTCTCTTTGGGTAACATCTGCATGTATTGCCTAGCCTAAACCACAGAAGACCAGTGTTAACTGGGAGATGCCTTGGCCATCCAGGCAGGCAATAGTATTTAATAACACGCATCAGAAACAAGTTACTTAACAAAGAAGTTGGTTTTATCTATCACTAACAAATGATCAACATGTATCTTGAGATGTTAACACATTAAGAAATTGTACACTAAATAGATTAAGTTCAGTAAAAATGAACACATTTTTCTTCATGAAACTAAACTCTTTTTTTTCGATTTGTAAAAAGATTTGTGTTACTAATATTTGCTTGTGCTAAATATACAAATGTACAATTGCAAAACAACACAAATTTATAGGCAGAATGTTTAGAATGGCCTATGGGTCAGCAGCATTTTCATTATAAATAATATCACAAGATTCATTTTAATGGTTTAACCTTCTTTAAAAACTTTCACATGTCTCATCTAGTTGTTATGAGAAGCTTGATACAAAAATGCATTTTTTGCCTTATACTGTAAAGAAATGTAGTGCTGAACATTTTTTGAGTTTAAAAAATGACAAAAATTTTATTCTTTAGATATTGTTTACCATCTTAAGAGAAATATTCTCAAGAGTAAGCTGGAAGAGTCACTAGATTTGTATAAAACATGTTTTTCATCTAAATGTTAAAAATTTCAGACCATTCTCTCAAAAAAGTTATTAAATTTGTTAGTCAGAAAAATTCTATGAGGAATCTAATCTTACTTTCAAAGGTCTGTGATAAGAGTTGAAAATCAGAAGTAATGGGAACCCCAGCAAAACAATAAACCTAAGGTTGAATAGGTCACTAAAGGAACTGCCATAAATAAGTAGTCCAGGAACTTTAATAAAGGGACTCCCCACCCCTTATTATTTACCAGTGCCTGATTCTGGACAGGAGGAGCCCATTCATAGGTAACTGTATTGATAGAGACATTCTTCTTGGCAGCAACTGGATTGGTCAATATCATAACATTGCGTTTATACATGGGAATTCCATCTGATTTTAGCTTTGCAATCAGGGTGGTATACTTGGTGTCTTCAAAAAGTTTCCCCACTTTTCGATCCTCTTCATTGCTTAATAGGACATCATGTTCTTCTTGGCCACACTTGCAGTTACGACATATTTTTCTATAATTTTGGAGAAAAGTAAGCAATAATTAATTATATGTAATCAATAATAAAGTAGATACATACATTTATAATTCATAAAATACTTCTATACATATTCCATTTAATGGTGTGCAAAGACAAATCTTTTGGTGGGGGAGAATACTAAGTAGCTATCTATAAATTTAAGCAAAGAAGTGTAAAAATATACCTTCACTTTGTAAGACTTGGAAAAAGTTAGGTTTTGATTTAAAAATACATGCTAAAAGGGGCATTCTAAAAGTAACTCCATCTGACATTCCTCATTCTTTTAAATAAATTAAACAAACAAACAAAACCAGCAAACAACTAATACAGCAGATTTCTTATTTTATTGCATGATCACATTTCACAGCCATTATTCAAGATTTTTTTAAATGAGATATAGGGAGACTGATATAACTTTTCTCATCAATGACTATAATTCCAGATTTAGGTTAACCTTCTCTATCCCCTTTCTAATTTCCTTTCCTCTCCTTCCTCATTTCCCATTTCCTTTCTCCTTTCTCCTTTCTCTTTCCCTTCTCTTCCCCCTTCTCTTATTTCTTCAAACTTATTTACCACCTAAAAATGTGCTCCATTATGTATACAAAAACAGATAAATGAAAGTCTCTGCTCTTCTTATACTTAAAGAATACTGCCCTCTCCTACGATCTGGTCTAGCATATAATCACTCATTCATTTATGCAACAATGTACTTAATACTAGGACATACTGGTGAAAAAAATTGGCCCAGTCTCTGACTTTCTAGAACTTACCACCTGATGGGGAGACAGACATTAAAAACACACATGTCCCTATAACAGGATAACTTGAAAGGGTATAAACTTGACTTAGAACTGATGAGTAAAGGATTCCTTAAGAACATTACTCAATAGGAAAGTGACATTTAGGTTGAGAGCTGAAGAATGTGGAAAATATAGGTGTGAATAGGGTACATGTGTATATTTGTGAAGCGGGGAAGAAGGAGAAAAAAAGCCTCCAAACATTCTTGGTAGAAAGAGTAAAGAGATTGTTCCTTTAGGTTCCATGATCAGAGAAGGCTGAGATGGCTGCACTGAAGTAAGAAATGGGGCCATGACAAGGATGGGAGGCAGCCATGAGATTTACACAGGGATATATTAAGGAATCTGGCCTTCATTATAAGAGCAATCAGGAGGTACCAGAGGCTTTTAGGTAATGGAATAACTTAATTAGATCCAACATTTTTAAAAACTGTAATACTTGCCATGTGGAAAGAGGATGAGAGATAGATATAATTACAAGTAGGGAGACCAATTAACATGTCAATGGTACATCCAGTTTACAATGGCATGATTCTAACTAACAGGGATTCTATTGCTACTTCAAAGTAGAATGATTTTACATCTTGAATGGTTATTGCTGTGGTCCAGGTAAGATGCATTATAGCTTGAACCAGAGCATTTGATCATGGAGATGAAAAAAATGGAACAGATTTAAGATCTCTTTGAATGTAAAACTAACTAAACTTTGTATTTGATTTGAATGTAGTGATGGTGAATGGAAAGTCCAGTTTGTCAAAAACTTATGTCGCAAAACAATTTCAGGTTTCTGGGATGAAGAAGTTAGTAGAAGGAATATAATTTATTAAGATAGTAAATGCAAAAGAAGAACAGATCTGAAGTATGTGGGGTTAAGGCTGATTAAAGTTCTCCAAAACCTAACTACTGATAAGTTTGAAATGTCTATTAGACAAGGTAAAGATCTCAAGTAGACTATAAGATATATAGAGCTAGTGTTAAAAACTAGAAAATATTTTTTAAATATTTTAAAATACTTTAAATATACATACAAGTTGAACAGATCACCTTCACTTTCTGGGGGAAGAATAGAGGGAAAGGCGTGGACTGAGGAAGGAGTCTGGCAGAGGAGCAGAAGCTGGAAAAGATAAGAGGAAACTGGAAGTAAAGAGACTGTGGTGTTAAAAACAAACCAAAATCCAAGGCAATGACAGAATATAAATCAGAGGGGAGAATCTGAGAGTTTTAAAAAACATTCTAATATCCTTACATTGTCAGAAAGATATTAAAGACGTAGATTAATATTAGATGTTAATTATGCATATTAAAAATATCTAGATAACTAAAGAGACAAATATATATAATTTCTAAACGAATAGAAAATGAAATGGATATAAGATGCAAATAGTCAAACAGAAGGCAATAAGGAGAAAAAAATGAGATTACAACATGTAGAAAGCACTAACTATGATGGTTGATATGATCCAAATATATCAACAGTCACAATAAGTGGACTGAATTTTCCAGTTAAAAGCTAAAGTCTTTCACTGGATAATACAACAAAATCCAACTATATGCTATTTGTAAAAGAGCATATACTTACAATTT
Organism: Macroglossus sobrinus; assembly: GCA_004027375.1. Taxonomy (NCBI): domain Eukaryota; kingdom Metazoa; phylum Chordata; class Mammalia; order Chiroptera; family Pteropodidae; genus Macroglossus; species Macroglossus sobrinus. The sequence continues at coordinate 306,680 of PVKZ01001005.1, forward strand.
AAGGAAACAGAAAAAGATAAAGTATTCAGATGCAAGAAGATAAAACAAGCAAATACCAGCAAAAAATAAGTTAGATACCTATGTTAACGTCATATGACTTAGACTTTAATACTTTTCTTTTAATAAGTGTTATATAAAGTCACTACATAGTGATATAAGTTTTAAAAGACCTCTATGATATAACCATTCTAAACTTAATACAGCCTAATAACCTAACTTCAAGACATATAAACAAAAATAATAGAAATATAAGAATTAGAAAAACTCATCTTTATGATGAGGCTAAAAAGATTAGTAATAAAGATTTGAATAACACAATTAATTAGCTTTATCTAACAGACACAGAAATACCACATCCGGTGATGAGAAAACACACATTCTTTTTACAATTCTTTGAAACATTTGGAAAAATTGAACACATACTATGCTATAGAACAAATCTCAAGGAATGCCCAAGGACTGATCATCAACCACAGTATCTGAACAAAATGCAATTATGTTAAAAATAAACAACAAAAAAGCAATTAGAAAATACTTCTTTTTAAAAAAGCTAAAAAATTTAATGTTGAAATAAACAATCACAATAGATGCAAAAAATATTTCAGGAAAAAACTGAAAATAAAACTTCTTGAAACCTATAGAACATAATTAATGGGGTGCTTAGGAGTAAATTTATAGCTTAAATGCTCAAATTAGGGAGAATGAAGAAGATTAATAAGCTAAGTTTTCAATTTCAGAAGTTAGAAAAAATACAGAATAAACATAAAATATAAGCAAGGAAAACAAAAATAGCAGAAACTAATAAAAGTAAATTTTTTGTTTTTCATTAGATGCAGAAAAAGTATTCAATATATTTCAAAATATCTTCTGATTATATTTTATTAATTTATTTTAGCCACAGAAGGGAACTACACAGTTTTAGATATGTTTTCTGGGAAACACACACACACACACACACAAATACTCAGCATATATCATACTCTGCATTCATTTTAGGATCTGAAGCAAGAAAGCAACCTTGCTATCACTACTTCATTCATGCTGTTCTGTGGGTACTAATCAGAGCATTAAAGAAAAATCAAAGGAGTCATCAGAAAGAAAGAAACTAACTTCTTGTTATTCACAGATGCTATAACTAATCACATAAAAAAGCAATGTATTAGCATCAATAGGAGTTCAATAAGTTTTCTGAATTTGAAATTAATAATGGGATTTCTCTACATTGGAAAATTAGAAGAAACAACCAACCAAAAACTCTTAAATGAATCTCTTTGCCAAATAACCAATTATTAAGTAATTACAGATTTTTGTGTTCTGAGTTTTCTTAAAGTGAGTTTTGAAAGTATTAGATTTGACATGTAGAATTTCACAAAGAGACAGAGAGTCAGATGTGCAGAGATATGAGGGGTGGGGGAGGTAAACTACTTGTATATAAACTGGTCAGAAATCTTTATTTGGTAAGAATTTGTTGAAGAGTGCATATTCTGGTTTAGCAATAAAAGACTCTTACAACTGGTTATCTCATGCCCCATCTAGTGGAAAGGAGCATATTATTCTACAACAATATGTTCTCTTTATATTTGTTCTTTGGTTAACAAAAACAACATAATTAGTCATAAAACTATCACACTGCTTTGGATCAAGTTTAAAATCATACCTTCCTGAAGGGAAAAAGATGGGGTGGAAATTCAGTTCTTAATATAAAGGATCCTTATGTTGTGAACTATGGCATGCATCTTAATAATTAGCAAAGAAGGAAGTAATTATGTTATAAGGATGTATGATGAAAACTAGACTTCCTTGGAAATGTTAATTATACCATTCTACACCAGTACAACATGTACAAAATAAGGGGAGTTAGAGCTTTAGAATTTGAAAGATAAATAGTAAAAAAGTAAGTGAAATAAAGCCTGCTGGTTGCTAAAGCATAAACTATGACAAATTATAGAATGGTTATTAATTATATTTACTATGAAAGTGTTATACATAAAAAGGTATATTAACCAATGATATAAGAGCCACCTACCTCTACACTTTTTTTTACTGTTTTGGCTATTCTTGGAAGATTCACATTCTGAGAAAATCTGTTTTCTCTATTCACCCCTGCACCCACCCAACATACCTTTATTAAGCAAGTAAGCATCAGGTTAAAATAGTACACCAGTAGCAGCAGTGATGAGGGAAAAGTAGGAACTAAAGGAGTCATACTGTGCTCGATTGTTAGTTTTCTGAGTGGGGAAACCTATGATGGATTCATTATAGTTTTTAAAATCACAGATACATTATAAGCCTTATCTGCATCCTTCCTCCAACATGGTGACCTGCAGTCACAGAGCACCTGGCAGGACTGTGACTCGAGAAAGGTGGAATGGTTCTTTCAGCTAGAGCTGTCAACACTGAAGCAGCTAAAATGACAACATACCCTCCAGACCCCTTACTTGGAGAACCATTGATACAATATAAACACACAGCTACAAACCACGACACAAGAAATAAACCTGTAAAATCTGGGCCAGGAGCTAAAAGTTATCCATTGTGGAAATCTGGTATTTACTACTAATCTAGTGTAAAAAAAAGTTTTACATCCTTTTCAACAGTGCTTTATATTTAAATTGGAACATTTTAATTGTAGAAATATCTTTTAAGAGCTTTTAAAGTTGTTTGGAAGATATCCGGTAAACTCATTAAAGAAAAACCTTATTGAGGAATTGGGGGATAAAAGGATACTGCTATCTTGGTATCCAAAAGGCTTGAGAATGAGTGGGACATGTATCACGTATTTAATTTTAGTGTATAACTCAGATTCTAGCCTTCGTAAGAAAATAAAGGACTTTTTAAAAAGTGGTTTTATGCTAAATAAAAACAAAAATAAAAACAGGGCATGCACAAGCACAGTACCCATGGGCTAGGGGCTGTTTGTTAAGGTTGGTAGAGTATCTTTCCTCAGATGATTCATAAATAATTTCTGACAATATATGTAGACTTGAATAGTTAATGCTAATTAAATTCATTTGAGTTAAACCAATTTGATAGCAATTTTTCAGGAGTATATAAATCAATCTCCATACCTAAGCACAGTGTCCAAATATTTAAATCTTTTGAACTGTCCTACAGGGCAATTATTCCCAAATTCTACATGAGATGTTAATAAAAGTTATGTGGAAAAAAAAAGAAGGGGAGGATTCAGAATTTAGTTTAAAATAGTCTTTTTTTATGACTTTAAAAATTGTGAATGTAGATTTGTAGACTGGAAAACCCTAAGGTTTGTAAGTCATATAAAAAGTTTCGCATGTTAACATAGTCAAATACAAAGATTAATATGCATGATAAATTAGAACTGTCTACTCACAATTTTACATTACAACTTCAGAATTCTTGTGTTAATTGCAAGACAGCATCAAAATTTACCGAAAGCATTGCCTCAGAAAGACATACACATTTACAGTTTTGAGCTGAGGGCAGTCAAAAAACCATCCGTTATCTATCCAAAAGAGAAATGTTTTCTATATTCCAGTTTGTAAAAATTGTTATTTTTCCAAGCAAGTAGTAGCAACTAGAGTGCTTTGACAAGCTGCCAGCATTCACAGTGATTTAAAGGTATGGTCATGGTGCTGCTACAAACCATAATTTTAAAAGAGTTGGAAGCTGTTCTTTTATTCCAGGGATACACAAATATGGACTCAAGTGTGGTCCTCTGTTACAGAATTCAACACAGGCATGAATCCATTTATGGTAGGGAATTTTTAGTTTCAGCCAGCTCTAAACCAGTCAGAAATTCTCTGAACAAATGTATGCTATAGTCAAGTAACAATTTTCTTGTAAAATACAATTTTTATTGGAAGGATTTATCAAAGATAAAATATTAATTCTATTACGTATATGATAAATGATCCAATAAATTACACTTTCAATATGAAATAACTGGCTATAAACTTCTTGAAATCTTGGGTTTATGTGTTGCATTTCATAAATATTTGTTCTCTCTAAACATTACTTACATATGTGCTCAGAAGGTAGTAGTTCTTATTTAGTAAATGTCAGGCATCCTCAATCTTTCACTCTTCTCTAGTCTTTTACAATCATTGGTGCATTGAGGAAAGGGAGTTCATAGTGAAAGGACCCCACTGTCCATAAAGATGTCTGTCAGAAAGGCACCACACTTTAAAGACAGCCTGGTACAGTCTGAAGGTCACGGGTCATGAGAGTATAAGCATGGACTCTAGTTTCTGCTCTGCCATGTAGAAAGGTAGTGGTGATATGGAAAGTTTGACAAGGTTTGTTCCAAATTCTAGCTCTGCCATCTTTAAACCATGCCTTTGATAACTTATTTAACTTTTCCAAGTCTTTGATGTCTCACATATAAAATGGAAAAACTACCACTTATCTCAAGGTATTATGAGGATTAAGTACAATCAGGTACATAAAATGATGTGGTAATCAGAATTTTACAATAATCCCTATTGCCTTCATTCCTTGGTGTTACTTTCATGATTATATTACTTTATATGACAAAGAAGAGATTATCCAGATTTGCCTAATCTAATCACACAAGCCCTTAAAAAGTAATGAGTTTTCTCTGGCTGGGAGCAGGAGAGTAAGTCAGAGAGATTTTATATGCAGAAAAAGTTCTAAGCACTGTTGTTGGCTTTGAGGATGGAGGTGGCCACGTGTAAAGGAATGTGAGAGGCTTCTAGAAGCTGAGAGCAGCTCTGGCTGACAGTCAGCAAGGAAACAGGGATTTCAGGCCAACACCCACAAGGAAATCAATTCTACCAACATCAGGAGTGAACCTGGAAGCAGATTCTCCCCACAGAGTTTCAAGATAAGAGCCCAATCTGGCCAACACCTTGATTTCAGCCCTTTGAGACCCTAAGCAGAGAATGCAGATAGGTCTTCCCAAACTTCTAACCTAAAGCATAAATGGATGTTAAATTAATTAACAGGTGTTCTTGTAACCTGCTAAATCTGTAGTAATTTATTATGTAGCAATAGAAAACTATTACATGTGCTTATTGGTGTGTAACACATAGAAAATGTTCATAAATCATGTTTCTTAATAATAACTCATAAGCTCAAACAAGTCATTTTAACTTTCTTGGGTTTTACTCCTTTATGAGCTGTGGCTAACTAAGTGACAAGTTCTCTAAACTTCCATAAGCTAAGAATTCATTTTTATCTTTTTCAACTGTTGTGACACACCATGAATAGGAACTCATGCCTGCTGGATCTCTTCCTGTCACTCTTCAGATCCATTAATACCCTTCATTACCATTTATGCGCCCTGGAGGCTGACCCCTAAGGACTGAGAAGTGGGCTACCTGGTCCCAGCAATGGAAAGTACCAGCAGGAGATCAAGTGATGACTAATCAAGTCTGACTATTTCATGGCTTCCTACAAGTGTTCAAAGTGTTCAAAGGGGAAAAATATGATCCCTCAACTTTACTAGGAGGTATTGTGGACACAGAAGAAAAGGGTGCTATGGACTGAACTACATTCCTCACTCCCAAATCTCATGTTGAAGCCCTAGCCCCCAATGTGACTATATTTGTAGACAGAGCTTTTAGGGGTTAATTAATATTATATGAGGTCATAAAGGTGGGTATTAATCTAATAGAACTGGTGGTTTTATAATGAGAGGGAGAGAGAGAGGGAGGGAGGGAGGGAGATGGAGAAAGGGAGAGAAGGGGGAGGGAGGGAGGGAGGGAAGGGAGGAGAGAGAGAGAGAGAGAGAGAGAGAGAGAGAGAGAGAGAGAGAGAGAGAGATTGATTGGTTTCCATGTGCACAGACACAGTGAGGAAAAGCCATGAGAGCATGTAACAAGAAGGCAGCCATCTACGACCCAGAAAGAGGTTAGGTTCCTCACCCAACCATGTTGGCACCCAGATTGTGAACTTCTAGCTTCCATAATTGTAAAACAATAAACTTCTGTTGTTTAAGTCACACAGTCTGTTGTATTTTATTATAGAAGTCTTAGGAGACTAATATTATAGACAAGGATTTCTCAGAGATAGTGCTTGAGCTGAGATGTGAAGAATAGGAAGGACTTTTTGTTTCATGGTGGTGAGATGAAGGGTCTTTCCAGACAAAGGAACATGCAACAAGGCACAGAAATTTCAGGCAGCAGCATGCATCCAAGCTGTCTGGAGCACAAGCTGCTTGGAAGGGAACTGGAAGAGCAGGCTGGAGAAGAAGCTGAGGCCAGACATTGAGGTTTAACATAAAAGGCCAAAGATTTGGCCTAAAGGATTAAGTCTATCGGGATAGCACCAACAACTCTTAAGCTATTGGGAAGTATATAATAGTATCCACTTTCAGAAGACCATTCTTGTGGCCGTGTATAAGGACAGACTGGTATAAAGTGGAGAATAATTTAGCTCTTTCACGTTGTACTTCATGAGGCCCTAGGCATCCTAGAAGTCAAAGATCATGAAGATGGAAAAGGAGGCTGAGTGGGCAGGTTCCTGGGACCCCATGTTCATTTAAAACACAGCAGCTCTGTGGCCTTAGACTAAACTTTGAATCTTCGTTCCATTCAGGGCAACCCGCCTAGAATATTTTACTTCAAAGACTACTGAAAAATGGCTCATCTAGAGGTCAAATGCACCTGCCCTCAAAGTCTTCCAGTTATGGTAGAAAAGTTAGGGAATTATCAAGAATCCTTAGAAAAATGTGTCTGGACTCCTGCCAGGAAGACAGAACTATTAACTGATACCATGTGGATGGAAACAAGCTGGATTGGAAACCCTACTAGTCTTTCATGGCTCTTAACACATCCTCAGACTATACCCAGGCAAGTAAATGACTCTGTGTGAAAAAATTTTTTTAAAAGTGCTTTTCATGCCTCAGAGATCTACTTTGTCTGACATTATTTTTATCTCAAACTATCAGATTATAGTGACCTGTAATAGAAAAATATTATACAGCAAACAAAAATTACTATACACTAGCCCTCTGCTTTAGAAAAAAAGATGCTATCACTTAGAAATGAACTTTAAAATTTTCATAGCAGTTTTTGACAACTATTATAACCAACTAAAAAGACTATTTTAAGAATGTAAAGTAATAACTCTGGCCAGGAGAGGGCAGTGCAGCTCTCTACAAAGCCCCTATGAGCACAATATAGAGTGGTGCACATATTAATTAGCTGCTGAAATATTCTAATCCATGAAAACTATTTTGTATATAGTGACTTTAATTTTCTAAAACATGATATATTGCCTAACTACTATATCTATTAAAAATATAGCACGAGGAAGAGCTATAAAAGTCATATAATTAAAAAACTCCCTGGAAAATTTTAGCTCCTCATATTTTATTTATTTATTTATTTATTTATTTACATTCTCCTTTAACTTATCCTGGACACAAGCAATAGCTGATGAGATTTTTTTATTCCAACGTTTCCTATGGAAAGAAGTACAGAAAAGGTTCTAAAGTCAGATTCATTCTAACTGGTAGTTGCCATCCTTATGATGTATAATTGAGTAGCTTTATTTTTTCCTTCTAATGATACTGTGCTGATTTTAGCTTTGAACAGACTTATAAACGATATTATGGTGTTGACAGACATTAATGGACATTTATGTTCTTTATAAAAACAAGTTTTAAATACCAATTTAGGTTTATATGATATATAATATTACTTTAAAAAATTTCAAGTAAGATCTATACAAAATTCACATTTTTAATCCACTAACATTTGTCCTTCATGTATAGGCACTTGATTCAAATCAAGATACTGGCAAAGAATTATTATTTTATTATTATTATTATTTTAAATTCTAGTGCTTCTAAATTTTTCAGCAGTAAATTTACAGCTGAAAATTTTAAAGAAACCCGGATTCTAGTCTATTTCCTGACCATCTGGACATGAATGCTCAATTCATCATTCTTATTTATTTATTGTAAATATATAGAGAAGACGTGCAAAGTTAACAATTTTTAAGAAAAGACTAATAATTAAATTAATATAGTCCTAGAGATTACCACAAACTTATTTGTCACTCAGAAAAGAGACATATTTAGTATTCTAGACTCGGAAAATTTATAGGATAGCATATAAATCAAACCATTCCAAATATAGTTACTGTGGCCTAGTTAGCTCAAATTTAATAACAGGAAGACTGAATAGCTTTGTTTTTTATTTATTTCTTAGAAAAGAATGTAACACAGACCTGCAACCTAGCACCCAGGCTAGAGAAGCTGTAAGATGCCCACTGTGTGAGGAAGCACTGCTAAAGGGTAGAAATCGCTAACATAGTTTTCAGAACATTACCTCCAGAAGTGCAGTTCAAATCCTTCACATTTTTCTTTGCATTTTAAACAGGGGGCTCCAAATCCTTGCTCATGACCTAAGCCCATCTGTTTAAAAAAAAAAAAAAGTGGATTTATTATTACATATAAAAATTTTTTTAATTCAATAAATTGCACTTTTAATTCCACTTACCACTCCTGTTGATAAAACTTTCAAACAAATCTTTTATGAGTATCACATTGTTTAGTCAATGATGACACCAGGCATCATTGGTGACTCCAAGTACATACATAACATACTTTGCATTCTTACTGCTTTTTTTCATGAAAAGCATCAGAATACAACTACAGAAAAGACTACAAACATAGCAATGCACAAAAAAGTCATGTATTGATAGCTTTGGCTACTACATGCCCTGTTTATACAGTTGCAGGGAGCTTAGAAAGCAAGCCATAATGACATATTTTCAGCAAACAAGAACATGTGAAAGATTTTAGGCATTACAATGAAATTATTCCATATTATGATAAATTGGATAATAATAGCAACAACATATATCAAATGCCAGGAATTGAAGAAGGAACTTATTTCATGGAAATCTCACAGAACCTCATAAAATGCTTATAAAGTAAAATATTATTCTCCATTTTAGAGATGACAACTAAAATTCAGAGAAATTATAAAATGTGCTTAAGATCAAAGTGTTATGTTAATAAATTGTAGAGAAGAGATTTGAGTTTAGATCTGTCTGATTCTGAGGTCTGTGCTCTTATGTATGGGGTGTAATACAAACCAATGTTTTTCCCACCATATTAAATAATTATTTTGGGGAGCATGCTGAGACATGACCTGATAAGCAAGAGGAAGAGGGCTGAGAAGGGTGTTGGGGTGGCAGGGTGTTCACAGGAAGGAGGAACATGAGAGGGCAATATAAGCTCTTACCCAACTATTGACATTACAGTAAAAACAACCAACTGGTTTCACATCAGTACAACAAATAACCAGTGACCAGCTTCTTTTGTGTGTTAAATATCACATTGGTGACTACTGACAAATTCATTATCTGCTAGCACCTACCTGGAGTAATAGTTCAAGCCTGACAAGCAGCAGATTTTCCAAGTGGCACCTTCTGTAACCTCACCAAACTGTGTTCGCCACTAAAAATTCAAATCCACGCTGTAACTTGCTTCTTGAAAGATCAGCCTGACCATGCCCTAACGTTTAGTTAAGGAAATCCTTCCTTTTTTCTAGAGATAATTACCATATCCTCTTACCCTAATGAAGGGCATATTCAGAATCAGTTGGTCCACTCAGCTGCTTAGAAGAAGCCATGTTATTTTAAGTCAGACTATCTCAAGCATGCTTTCTAATGGTGATAAAAATCTGTTCAACATTAACTAAACATGATTGCCTTTGCAATGTCTACATTATCAATTTTCAAAAGAATTATGACTCTCTAAATTGTAAATAATTTTAACACTAGATTACACTGTTTTTTTTTTCCCCAAGGAAACAAATTGTTTCCTTGTCACTGATGATCATAGTTCACAGTACAGAAATAAAGTGGGCTAAGCAAAAGACAGACAGAAATGGCTATTTGAGTTTTCTTGTCTTTTGTAAGGGGCGTAATTAAAAAGCTTTCTCCCTTACAATATCTGTAGTAAAATAAACAGCAAACCTAAAACGATGTATTCTTTTTCGAGCCCTCTCTAGTTTTTCCATTAAGGAGAGTTAATCCTGAATCCTCCTGGTATATGGATTTGCTTGATACTGTGTTCCAGGCATCTCCTGCTAAAACTCTGAGTATGTTATTAACCCATTTTCCATTTGCCCCAAGAATACTTGCCAGCAGCAGTTGAGGCTGGCTGCAGCCTTTACACCCTGAGATAACTCACAGATTAGAGTTCTAACCTTACCCCCAAGCAAGAAATATCTTGCTTTTATTATTATTTTTGCATCACTCAGGTATATCGAGTCTTTGGAAAGAAACGACATCATTCTATTTATAGTATTCTGTTTTTAGTAGTAGCATTTCCATTTACAAAATACAGCAATTCTTGATTGCTGAAAATGTCAAACCCTAGAAAACACAGCATTCCTACGCATGATGTTAACATCATTCTCAAATAGTTGTTAGCCAGAGATTCATTTGATGAATCCAATTTCTGTATACATTTCTGTTACATTAGGATTAGAGACAAGTTCTGTTTAGACATAACTCCAAGGACAGTTTTTATTTTATTTTCACATTAAAAACCAGTCAAATTTGCTTTGGCCTTAAAGAGCATGTTTATGTAAAATTAATGCTGGCAGTGAGGTGCACTTTCTTTTCTAAACAGGAAATGGGTAAGGTTTAATCACGTAACTCAGCTTAAATCAACTGCTTTTAAAAGCTCATATATAATTTACAGTAAGAAATACATTTTATCTCATGACACAGAACATGTGGCTAGACAAACAAACTTATATGTGTATAAGTATGTGTAATACCTGAAAAAAAGTCTTGCTAGCTTAAATAATAACTAGGACTAAGTGTGCTTCTGCCTCTAAGTTAAATGGCCACCTAAACAAATTCTTGCCTGCCTTCAAATTTGAATCACCTGGTCTGAGCAGCATCAGGCTTAACAAAATACTACAAAAATACTGGAACAATAATACCATCTTGTTCTCTATTTCTAAATAAAACTTGGAAGCTCAGCTAATATAACGAGAACTTCAATTAGTCAGCAGACATTTTTCACTTAGACTTCAGTGTAGCTCACTGCTGATTTACACTCAGCCTTGGAAGGGACAAGTTGTTTCTTTCCTACCTGCTTTTTATTTTCTTAAAATAGTTACCAGATTATTTATTAGAATTAAAACTGGTAGTATTCCATGAACACCTACTTTTTTTTTTAAAGGACCCCAGATATTTTTAGTACTGGACAGGCCTAGGCATTCCCTGGTATAGGAGATTGGAAAACTAAAATCCAGAGGAGGTGATCTGCTTCTGGTTGCACAGCTAGCCAACAGCAAACTAACCTAAAACTCAGTGTCTGACTCATGTTCCACTGAGCTGCTGGGGTAGACCTCTGCAAGAATGTCCAATGGGAGACTTCAGTCTTCCAAAAAGATTCTCTGGCTCACTTCAGCTCCAAGGAAAAGGACTCTTACAACACCTTTAAATGTATATGAGTTTTGGAGAGCTAAATTTATAAAGGGAAGATTTAAACCTGTCAGGAGGTTAGAAAAGCTCGTTTGAACAAGTGATATTTGAACTGTGATCAAAAGGATGAGCAGCACCTAACTCAGCCAAGGAGAGGAGGAAACACATTCAAGGCAGAGGAAAGACATCATATGTGAAGGCCTGTGGCAGCAGAAGGCATGATAGGAGATGAAGACATATTAGACATTTGAAGGGTGACAGGGCTACCCTTGTAGTAGGCAGATTGGGGGTTTTCCCCCTTTTCTTTTCTTTTCCTTTTTTATTTCCTAAGAAATAAATCTCAAGCATTTTGTACCATGTCTTTGGCTACCAGGTTTAACAGAAAAGACATTTCCAGAGATAGGATGAGACTGGTAAGGAGGAAGACCTACAAAAAAGCCAGGCAGGCAGCCTGAGCATTAATCTCATCCACTGATGTTCCAACAACAATAAAGGCTTGGCGACAACAGACGATCACACACAACCCACACAAAGATTATTTCCAGAGCCCCTGGCATAGGTGATCCAGAAGAGTATGCCACTGGGCCACACAGGACACCTTCCACATTAGGCCATCTGGCCAAGGCTGAGAGACAAAGCAAATATTCCTGACACATAGAAAGAAACACAAAGAGGCTAATAAAATGAGAAAACAAATAAAACAACAGGATAAAACTCCAAAAAAATAAGCTAAATGAAATGGAGGCAAGCAACCTACGAGTAAAGAGTTCAACATAATGGTTATAGGATGCTCAATGAACTTATTGGGAAAATGGATGAGCACAATGAGAATATCAACAGAGAAATAGTAAGCATAAAAAAGGACACAGGAACCATAAAAAAGAACCAGACAGAAATGCAGAATATAATAGCTGAAATGAAGAATACACTAGAAGGATTCAGCAGAAGGATAGGAAAAAACAGAAGATCAAATCAGTGAACTGGAAGACAAGACAGCAGAATACACCCAATCGAAACAACAAAAAGAAAAAAAATTTTTAATGAAGATAGTTTAAGAGATCTCTGGGACAACATAAAGTGTAACAATATCTGGATCAAAGGAATACCTGAAGAAGAGAGCAAGGGATTGAGAATCTATTTGAAGAAATATTGACAGCAAACTTCCCTATTCTGGCAAGTTCAGGAAGCACAGAGTCCCAAACAAGAGGAATTCAAACAGACCCACACCAGAATACATCAGTTAAACTACCAAAGGTCAAAGACAAAGAGAGACTCTGAAAAGCACCAAGAGAAAGGCAGCTAGTTACTTACATAGGCACCTCCATAAGAATGTCTGCTGATTTTTCAATGGAAACTTTGCATGCCAGAAGGGACTGGCAAGAAATATTCAAAATTATAAAAAACAAGAATCTTCAACTTGAATACTCTACCCATCAAGGCTTTTGATTAAAATAGAGCTTCCCAGACAGGAAAAAGCTTAAGCAATCCATCACCAACAAGCCAGTATTACAAAAAAATGTTAAAGGGACTTCTATAAAAAGAGAAGGGGTAAAAAAGAAATCAGAAATAACAATATGAATGATAAAATGGCAGTAACTATGTAACTATCGGTAATCACTTTAAATGTAAACAAATTAAGTGCTCCAATCAAAAGACAGAGGGAAGCTAAATGGATAACAAAACAAGACCCATGAATATGCTGTCTACAGGAGACTCATTTCAGATCAAATGACACTAACAGACCAACTGTAAAGGGATGGGGAAAGATATTTCAACATAAATAGAAATGAAAAAAAAAAGGCTGGGGTAGTGATATATCAGATAAAACAGACTTTAAAACAAAGGCTATAATAAAAGACAAAAAAGGGTATTATATAATAATAAAGGGATCAATAAATTAAGAGGACAGAAACCTAGTAAACATATACATACCCAACTTAGGAACACCTACATATATAAAGCAATTATTGACATAAAAGGAAAGATCAATAGTAATACACTCATAGCAGGAGATTTTAACACCCTATTGACACCAATGGACAGATCTTCCAGGCAAAGAATCAACAGAGAAATAATGGGCCTAAAAGACACACTAGACCAGATAGATTTAACAGCTATTTTCAGAGCATTTATCCAAAGCACCAAAATATACAATATTCTCAATTGCACATGGAACATTTTTCAGGATAGACCACAGGTTAGGACACAAAACAAATCTCAATAAATTTAAGAAGACTGAAATCATATCAACCGTCTTCTCTGATCACAATAATATGAAACTAGAAATCACAAGAAAAAAAAGTAGAAAATACACAAATACATAGGAGCTAAATAACATGCTACGAAACAATGAATGGGTTATTAATGAGATTAAGGAAGAGATCAAAAGATACCTAGAGACAAATGAAAATGAAAACATGACAACTCGAACTCTATGGGAGATAGCAAAAGCAATCCTAAGATTGAAATTCATAGCAATACAGGCCTATTTCAAGATATAAGAAAAAACTCAAACAATCTAAACTTACAGTTAAAAAAGTTAGAAAAAGAACAGCAAACAAAGCCCAAAGTGAATAGAGGGAAGGAAATAATAAAGATTAGAGTGGAAATACAAAATAGAGTATAGAAAAACAATACAAAAGATTAATGAAACCATGAGCTGGTTTTTTGAAAGGATAAACGAAACTGACAGACCCTTAGCCAGACTCATCAAGGAAAAAAGAGAGAGAACTCAAATAAATAAAATCAAAAATGAAAGGGTTGAAGTAAATACAGACTCCACAGACATAGAAAGGATCATAAGAAAACACTATGAGCAATTATATGCCAAAAATTGGACAACTGGAAGAAATGGACACATTCCTGGAAACACACAATGTCCTAAGACTGAGTTCAGAAGAAACAGAAAATCTGAACTGGCTGATTACCACCAAGGAAATATAATCAGTAATTAAAAATTTCCCACAAAACAAAAGTCTTGGACCAGATGGTTTCATAGGCAAATTTTACCAAACATTCAAAGAAGAATTAACACTTATTCTTCTCAAACTATTCCAAAAAATTCAAGAGGGAAGCTCCCTAACTCCTTTTATGAGGCCACCATTACCTTGATTCCAAAATCAGACAAAGACATTACCAAAACAAACAAACGGAAACTATAGGTTGATATCTCTTATGAACACTGATGCAAAAATCCTCAACAAAATATTAGAAAACTGAATTCAGCAATATGTTAAAAATATCATACATCATGATCAAGTTGGATTTATTCCTGGGATGCAAGGTTGGTATAATATCTGCAAATCAATTAATATGATACACCACATTAACAAATCGAAAGATAAAAACCACATGATCATATCAATAGGTGCAGAAAAAGCATTCAACAAAATCCAGCATCCATTTATGATAAAAACTCTCAGCAAAATGAGAATAAAGAGAGCATACTTCAACATAATAAAGGCCAAATATGACAAACCTAAAGCCAACATCATACTCAATGGGGAAAGGATAAAAGTGTTTTCCTTAAGATCAGGAACAAGACAAGAATGTCCACTTTCACCACTCCTCTTCAACATTGTGTTGGAAGTCTTAGCCACAGTAATAAGACAAGAAAGAGAAATAAAAGGCATCTGAATTGGAAAAGAAGAAGTAAAACTCTCGTTATTTGCCAATGACATGAACTATATATAGAGAATAACATGATACTATATAGAGAACCATAAAGATTCTACCAAAAAGCTGTTAGATCTGATCAATAAATTCAGTAAAGTAGCAGGTTACAAAATAAATGTTCAGAAGCCAGTGGCAGTCTTATACACCGGCGATGAACTTTCAGAAAGGAAAATTAAGAAAACAATCCCATTTACAATTCTATCTAAAACTATAAAATGCCTGGGAATCAAATTAATCAAGGAGATACATGTTCTCAGAAAATTATAAGTCATGGAAAAAAGGAATTAAAGAAGATAAAAATAAATGGAAGCATATACCATGCTTAATGGCAGGAAGAATCAAGATCATTAAATTGGCCATACTACCCAAAGCAATCTATAGATTCAATGCAATCCCTAACATCATACCAATGGCATTTTTCAAGAGAGCCAGAACAAATAATCCTAAAATTTTTATGGAACCATAAAAGACCCCAAATAGCCACAACAATCTTGAGAAAGAACAAAGTTGGCAGTATCACACTACCTGATATCAAACTATACTACAAGGCTTCAGTGATCAGAACAATGTGGTACTGCATAAAAACAGATACATTGATCAATGGAACAGAAAAGAGAGCAAGATATAAATCCACACCTATATCTCACTTAATATATGACAAAGGAGGTAAGAATATACAATGAGGTAAAGATAGTCTCTTCAATAAATGGTGTTGGGAAAACTGGACAGATATATGTAAAGAAAAGAAAAGAAAAGAAAAAGAAACTAGACCACCTTCTTACACTGTATAGAAGGATAGATTCAAAATGGATTAAAGACTTAAATGTTAGCCCCCAAACCATAAAACTTCTAGAAGAAAACATAGGTGGTAAACTCTCTAATAGTACTAATAGTAATTTGTTTTCAGATATATCTCTCCAGGCAAGAGAAACACAAGAAAAAATAAACAAATGGGACTACATTAAGCTAAAACGTTTTTGCTTATGATACATCTGATAAGAGGTTAATATCCAAAATAAATAAAAAACTCACACAACTCAACAACAAAAAACAAACAATCCAATTAAAAAATGGGCAGAAGACCTGAACAGATACTTCTCCAAAGAAAAAATACAGATGGCCAATAGACATATGAAAAAATGCTCAAGGTCACTTATCATCAGAGAAATGCAAATTAAAACCACAATGAGATATCATCACACTTCTGTCAGAATGGCTATCATCAATAAATCAAAGAACAAGTGTTGGCGAAGATGTGGGGAAAAGGAAACCCTCATACATTGTTGGCAGGATTGCAAATTGGTACAGTCACTAAGTATAACAGTCTGGAGGTTTCTCAAAAAATTAAAAATGGATATGCCTTTTGACCCAGAAATTGCACTTCTGGGTATTTATCCAAAGAAGACCAAAACAGTGATTCATAAAGATCTATGCACCCCAATATTCATGGCAGCACAATTTACAATAGCCAAGATATGGAACCAACCTAAATGCCCATCAAAAGACAACTGAATAAAAAAGTCATGGTTCATATATACAATGGAATATTACTCAGCCAATAAAAAAAAATGAAATCCTACCATTTTCAATGATGTGGATAGACCTAGAGGTTATTATGTTGAGTGAAATAAGATAGAGAAAGATAAATGCCATATGATTTCACTCATATGTGGAACCTAAGGAACAAAAAGAACAAACTAATCAAAAACAGACTCACAAATACAGTGGACAATTTGGGTATGAACAGAGGGGATGGGGAGCTGAGAAAATAGGATAAAGAATTAAAGAAGTACAAATTAGATAGATGGTCACAGGGATGGGAAGTATGGCATAGGAATGGAGGTAGCATTAATATATTGGCTAGGTGGAGAGCCAGAGGCGAGAAGGAGCAATTAGGGGGGTCATTTTATAAACTATATAAATGTCTAACCAGTGTACTATATACTTGAAACTAATTTAAATGAATGAATGAATGAATGAATAAATAAATAAATAAATAAATAAATAAATAAGCAAGCCAGCCAGGCAAACAGTGGGGGTAGGGTGAGGGGACAAGAGCCCTTGTCATCTATGCTATCCAGACCCTTAGAGGGGAAAACCTTCAGGGAGAGCAGGAAATCTGACTCTGAGAAGAGCAATAATTTGAAAAAATGGCTCTACAGCCTGCTGTAGAAAGCTCCGAAAGCACTTCCCCCCTACTCCTCCACCCGCTGGCTTGCCTGGAAGGCCAACTCAATCTCCATATAAGCTTCATCCAGCACAATTGTGACTATCTAAAAAAAAGGGTACCTCCTCGCCTTTACAAACACACATACTTTCATCTTCAAATGCTCAGACACAATGAGTGAGGAACTCTGAAATACCTGAGAGAGAGAACAAGTAAATAAAACAGGGTGGAATGAGGTCATTGCAATATGATACTCTCTCTCCTGCTATAACCCAATGGAAACAGTTCTAATTAAAAATAAACACCCAAGCAAAAAAGAAACCTAGTTTTCAAAATCTTTGTTAGCAGCTACACTTATTTTCCTTGGGAAATTCATTTAGAGAAATTATTTTATAGTTATAAGTATTTGTTATAAAACTTTAATTGATACTCTGCATTGAGGATCTCTAACTTATGCCACATTATTGGATGAGAATTTCTTCCATATTCATAGCCTCTTTATCAATCTGTTAGAATAAAAAAGCACAATGCCACTTGAACAAAGATATGTGGTTCACAGGCTACTATTTTTATTGTTTAGTATATTGCCTTGTCCCAGACTGAATTATAATCTAGGTACTATTGTGTTTTCTAATCTTGTTAAAGCCAATTTATATGATAAAATCTCATCAGCACAGACATATCTCTACTAGCATGGCAAATGTCTTCTGCTTCTGTTTCCACCCCAATTTAGGCCTCTAAGCATGTGGCAGTCTCCATGTCACAACTCAAACATATACCAGAACAAGGAAAACATACTCATTCTATTCTACAATGTGTTTCAGAACCGGATCTGCCCCAGGCATGATTTCTCAAGGCCTATTCTCAGACATTTTTGGGCAGAAGTCACAGAAGCTGGATTCCCCAACGCTTTCTAGTCTCATTTCAAGATCTGGAACTCCATCTGTCCCAAGGGCTCAGCCTGTTTCTCTCCCTCCTTCACTTTGCGTTCAGGATTTCCTGAAGTCCAGGACCCAGAATTCCTATCACTATACCTCCTCCCTTTTCTTTGCCCTCATTACAGACCATACCCTGTAGTCAGTCAGGGTCCTTCTCCTTTGCTCAAGAGCAAGGGCTATTCCTTTTGGACACCTAGAGCTCCTAGGTTAGTTTCTGCCCAGGTGTCTGGGCCCAAGAATTGTTGGTGAGGGGTAAGAACATAAAAGGTGTTTAGGAGACCCAGGATGTGTGCAGGGCTGCTAGAGGGGAAAGGGAGTCCAGAAAGCTTCTTGGCTAAGGCAACCTAGATATTTAGAAAGTAAAATGATCAAGACTTAAATGGCAATATGTCAATTATACCCCCCCCCAATTAAAAAAAGAATTACATGGTTATAGATATTAGGGAACTAACAAAACAGAGAACTGTGAAAATGTAGGATTATTGAAGGAGAGTCAAGAAAACTGTGATCTAGTATCAAGGTGTTATTGCCAAGTTCAGTGATTTTAGAAGTCATTTTTTTTCTTCTCTGGGCTTCATCTAGATAATGAAGGAATTGAACACCTCCAAGGTATATCTAAATTCTATATCATGATTGCAAATCGGGTTTCAGGTTTTCGCCTTAGTTTGTTATTCAACATGGTCATCTGCTCAATGTTTTAAACACCGAATAGGAAATAATTATTAGAGAAAGATAATATATTATTGGTTCTTACAAGTCATATCATCTGAATCCAGTTTGCAAGAGTAATTTATAAAGTACACATAGGAAACAAAAGTTTTGAGGGAAAACTCAGTTCTGTTGCATGTAATTATTTAACAGCAAATGTGATATGGTACTCCTTGCAGAGACAACACTTGGTGCGTAAAAGCACATGTTTTTCATAAGCCCATGAGTCCCAAAGCTGTCTACTTTCATATAATTTTAGTAACACATACTGGTCAGCATCAATACACGGATATGACAGATTAATTTTTCTTCAGTATCCAAGAAAACAGGTCCGCTGGCTAGACTATATTTGGAAAAACTATAGACAGGCTTTGGGAATACCTATCAAGGTCCTTTGAAAAAATAAACATGACCATAAAAATTTTTCCTGAAACATTAGTCATAGAAAAATAAGACTTTAAAAATATCCTTAACTATAGGCTCCAGAATTGAACTTATATCTCCATGACCTGTCCTCCAACACCCTCTTATCCTGGCTTATTTTGGAGTAAGAAATGGAGATGAAATAAATTTCTCCATATTTGTAATTTCAGGAAACAAGATAGGTTGGCAACATTTCAGGTGAACCTTCTGACCCAGAAAAGGGTATTGAATGTCAGAACTTTAAAGAAAAAGGAAGGAGACATATGGTATTCCAAGTATGGTCTGAGTTGATTTGGAGATGATTTGGATCTGGAAGATATTATGCAATATTCAGGGTGAGATCATCTGACCATGCTGTTTTCATAACTAACTTTCCCTCTGGAGCAAGAGATCATATGCAGTTACTAAACAAGCAAGTGTTACTGAGACTTCTTTAATCATCTTGGAACAAAGCTGACCAAGGTAGATTATATGAAATATACAGTACTTGTACATGTCCATTTATCTACCTATCATATATGCATATATTCACACACATAAATATGTATGAATATATATTCATATTATACTCTTAAAGAGCTTTTTAGATCTTGTTCTAATTAATATTCTAAACAAAGAACTACATTTCTAAATAAATTCTCTCTTAGCACATGGCTCTCTTAGAAGCCTAGTGTAATCTGTGAATTTATTCCCATGAAAAATTATATTTTGATTAATTTGATTCAAAATTTTAAATTGTTTTAGATTTTTAGTTCACTGCCTATTTTCCAACCTCTACCAACATTTGTAGTACCAAAAAAAGGGGAGGGGTAATCTGGAAACCAAACTTGAATATAAAAACAGAAGCAACTTTTAACTTGTATACAGTTTGCCAACTTTCTTAGGCAAGAATACAATTTACTGTGATTAAAGAGCTCCCATTAATCATTCCTAATAAAATTGCTTTTATCTTTTTCTTTGCTTATGAGAACAAAATTCCCCATGTCTCATTTACTCAAGTCTGAAATACATGAGAGAAAGAATGAAGAAAATGTCTGGGGCCCAGAGGCCTCCTTCTCCTTGTCTAGCCATGGTGACTTTGCTCCCAGTGTTGTTGGTCTCTTCTGTTAAGAATGACACAGTTCATTCTCTCATCTCTACTCCACTATTTATGTTCAAACTTTTGTCTGTCAACCGGGACCATTCTCTCCTGATTGCTCCCTTTGTATGATGTCATACTGTTGCTCCCAAAAGTATTTTAATAAAACCTAAAGATGATCATAACAATCCCCTTGTTAGATCTCTTAATGAGTTCAATGAATTTCACATGTCTCAGCATGGCAGCGAAAGGCCTTTTTAACATGGCACCCACCACACTCCTACCACCTCCTTCTTCAGACACCTCCCTACCAGCTGTGCTTGACTTCTAGGGTAGGCTTCTCTCTTTGCCTGGCAGAATGTCTACTCTTAACCAGGGGTGCCTAAACACAGGTCATAAACATGGAAAGACCCTGGATTAGACAGATATTTAATAAATCAGTTTTAAAAAAAAAATAGAAACAGAATTAAGTTATGACTGAAGAACTACAGCTCATGAGTAGAATAATCAATGAAAGGTTTTTAGTTGTCAAACCATGTTTCCAGAAGCAGGTAAGAATAAATCTCTTTATTGCAGATTCTAGGATTCATTTACACATTCCTTCAGCGCTTCAGTGCATGAAATACAAAGCCAGAGTCCTATATGAATCTCTATCATAAAATCCACTGAATCAAATGGATTGACACACCTTTTTGTTCATACACAATAGTAAATAATCACTTAGACTATTCTGTTAGGAAAGAAAAGGAAATAAGTGATCTTTCAGCCTAAATAGTTTCTATTTGGGTCAGTTTTCCTGAAATGAATGAAATAGATGACTCCTACTCAATCTGTCCCTAGAGGACAGTGTACACAGACCATGACAAAGGCAATCTGTCTATACTGTAGTCTGAGACGTGATCAGGTTGTAGCAGATGCGGATGACCCAAATCATCCCTACAAAGATTTGACAAAGATCAGAATCTTTGTCAAATGTGTTACCATAGTTATTGAGATTGTAGATCCTGGTATTTTTCTCCTAGGAAACAATAATTAATTTTAATGTTAGTAAGATACCTTAAAACATTTTTAATTACACTTTTTCTTGATAAGTACTGGTAGAGGTGGTAGTAAAAATACCTCAACCACCATTTGTTAAGATGTTACTTACTATCTGCCAAGCACAATACACACATCATCTTGTTTATTTCTCAAAACGACCTATGAGAAACTGTAAGGTGTGTGGAGAGATTGATTTGTGTAAGATTACCCAGCCTGCAGGTGCAGTGTTGATATTTGAATCTTGGCAGTTCTAATTCCAAATCCTGAGCTCTTAGCTACAAAGTCATCATTTTTTTTTCTCCAAAATGAGACTCTGAAGATAAGTAATAACTTAAATGAGTAATATTCCTCATCTGTAACTTCTCTAGAATAGGTTTTGATCTGAAAGACTGCCTATTTGTCACTAGCAAGAAGCTCCTCCTTCTGAGACAAATGTGAGATCGATTATAAGGAACCTGAATGTCTGCATACCAGCTGCACTATCGTTACGGGCCCTGAGGTGATTAATTCACATACACAAGAAGGCCCTCAAAAGAATAGGGTGTGAGTCAAGGAAAATCTCCAGGGTCCTGATGTAAAATATCTTCTTCCAATGTTATAGCAAGAGAGAAATGTTGTAAAAGAATACCAATGAACAAATTAAATCTCATAGTTGAAAGATCTTTATTCAAGATGTGTAGACTTACCAGTAGTACTGAAAATAACTTGCTATATTATAGAGAAGATTTTGGACATTATTATTGCACTGGCTTGGGGTAAAATAAGAAGGCAAAAATGAAAATATTGTTCTTTCCATTTTTTTAAATCATTCAAATTCTAGATTTATTATGTGAAACCTCTGTATTAGTTGCAAATTACCCCCAAACGTAATGACTGAAAATAACAAAAATTTGTCATCTCAGTTGCTGAGGGTCAGGCAGCTGGGAGTGTCATACCTGGGTGGGCTGGCTCAGGGTCTTTTTCAAGGTTGCAATCAGGAGTTGCTAGGGTTGCAATCATCTCAAGGCTCAACTGGCAGGGAGACTTGCTTTTAAGCTCTCTCACACACGAGTCTTATGACAAGGCAACTGGTTCCTCCAGGGTAAGTAATCCCAGAGAGAATGGGAGCACCTAAGGTGGAAACCAAAGTCTTTAAATCTCAGAAGTGATACACCATCACTTCTGCCACATTATTACTCTTTGGCAGCAATTGCCCAGGTCCAGCACACTTTCAAGGGGCAGGGGAATACACAGGTATGAATTCTAGGAGGTGGGAATCAATGGGGCCATCTTAGAGTCCACCTACCACAACGTCTTTTCTGTTTTGACTTTAAATACAAAGACTGAGTGATTTGTGATGAGACAGACACCTTACAAAGGGAGGAGTGGATACAACGGGGTGCTTATCTACTACCTTTGCCTTTATTTTTCCCCATTTCAAATATTAAATGTCTCTTCATCTAAATGGGCATAGTAAAATAGAACTTTGCTCCTTTCTTATAAATATTCGTATTCCCCTCAATTTGTTAGCTATTCACTCAGTCAGGATCAGGGAACAGTATTCCAGAAGACAGGGTAGAATATAAGCCTTTTTCTCTATCCATCTCAACATATATACATACACACATGTTTGTGTTATAGACTCCAGTCACAAATGAGAATACAAAATATCAAGTTTAATTAGCAAGAAATTTACAAAATTATATTTAAGAGAATAATTTCACTATTTTTATAATGTCATAGTCCTCCTGAATGAACACAGAATAAAAGTAAAATGGAAAAAGATTTATATAAACTTTATGCTATTACATATTTGGTGATGAAATTTACATATATATATATAGATAGATAGATAGATACATATATATATATATATATATATATATATATATATATATTAGCATTATTCTGTGATATCAGAATGCAAATAACTTGATTCAAATTAGATAGTTTTACAGTCAGTTCATAACTACTTTTCCAATACTGCTTACTTATTCAAAACCTAATGTATCTTCACCATATTATCAGGGGCAAAATAATTTAGATTTTTTTTTTAAAGATCTGTACTTATTTTAGGTAAGCAAATGAAAAAAGAAATGTATTGTCTGTTCAGTTTATGCTGGTTCCTTATAAACATTTTCCAAACTGACTACTATCAAATTATTTTTATACTATGGCACAAAGGAAGTTGCTTGAAACATTCAAAAGAATACCTCTTTTATGGACTCTATTCAAAAAAGTTCTCCTCCTGAATCTGTGACTTTGAGAACAACAACACAGTCTATAAAAATGTCACAATTAATAGACTATGATTGCTGCTGGAATGGCTTCTAAATTAGAATTGGCTGAAATCTGGCTCCACAAAATGACTCTGCAATGGCATGTGCTTTTACACACAGCCTACAAAGCCTCCCAATTATTAGTTATAAAAGAGATTTTAAAAACTTGATTTCAAAAGGCATCTGTAGGAGTTCTAAAAAAATTTAGATCATGACGAACAATCCTAATATGGTCTTGTGTCACTACCTCCCACTGGTTCCAAAGAGGAGATTCTCACTGCTGAATATTGCGAGGCCTATGTTAAGATTCTGTATATCCCCAAACTGGAATGTTGCCATCATTGGTGCCATGCCTAAGGGCTATAGTATTACTTCTTTAGGTAACCTGTTATAACAGATGGATGGGGGAATAGGGGAGGTGATTACACAATTAAGTGACTCATTGCCACTAATTTCCTAACCATCTAATCAAAGCACAGAGCAGAAAGTGAAGAGAAAGGCTGTAGCACTGGCTGAGAGATCCATCCCAGGAGGCTGCCTAGGGCACTAGGAGGATTCAAGGGAACCTGGAGAGTAAAACCCAATGGAGAGAAGGCACAGAAAATCGAGATAGGGGTGTGCAAAAAGACAATCTCATTTTCCACTTTTGCTAGGATTGGCTTTAGAACAACAAAGTTTTTACAGCACAGGGAGAGATCTTCTAATGGAGAAAGGAGTGGAGAGATGCAGGAACCCTCCTGCCAGATGCCTTAAGCTTATTTATTATCCCTTACTCTGGAAAAAAAAATGTAAATTATGTTTATGTGGTGTGGTGTGTAAACATAAGAACCTTAACTAATTTCTGAACTATCTTTTGATTTTTCATCTATTAGAGAAATGCTTTGATTTCACATGTTTTTTTGTTCTATATTTAGACTATAGCCCAAGGACTTCCCCACTACAAAAGGTACACAGACATCACTTTAGATTTGTTTAGTGGTTCAGGGTAAATAGACAACCTTCAAAACATGCATATACCACCTTTTTACAACTAGGTTCAAATTTCAGTTGTATATTAATTTTCCTTAATCTTGATGGAACAACAAAGAAATCAAAATTAGATTTGTTTAAATTAGAAATGGGGCCTATTCTCAAGTGACCAGTGATGTCAAGGAAGCTGCAGTGTCCTGATTCCTTATTTTTTTATGTGTACAGAGGGTTATGTGGGTAATTCAGAGTTAGAAAAGCCTGTTCTAACCTCTCTTCATAGCTTTCACTGAGAGAGTCAGAGACGACTTATATCCTAGTAATGGAGGGGGTGCAAGTTATGATTTGTTGTCTAAAAAAACCACCCTTACACATAGTGGCTTAAAACAACAACCGTTTTATTCTGTAGTTTTTGTTCATGATATTCCACTCACGCTTCTGAAGTTTGGCACCTTGGACTGGGTTCAGCTGGATGGTGCTTCTGACCCAGCTAGGATTACTGGATCCGCAGTCACCTTAAGACGGTTGGTCTAGAGGAATCTTGGGCTGAGATGCTTCATCTGTTCTGTGTGGTCTATCATCTGTTCATGCTGGGCTAGGCTAGTTCACTTGGTAGCAGCAGGGTTCCAATACAGTAATTAGAAGCAAAAAAGGTCTCTTGAGGTCCAAGCTTGAAGTACGCATAACATTATTTCCACCTCAGTCTATTGGCAGCCCAGATTCGAAGGGCATGAAAATAGACACTGTTTCTCAATGGGAGGTGCTGTAAAGAATTGGGGGCCATTTTTTGCAATTTATCACAAAAACTCTGAGGAAGATTCTGTCCAGGAAAACATACCCTGTTCCCTGTACTGGACGAGAATATCTGATGATGTTAAATATGATGCCCCCTAGAGAACCCGATTAATATGTCTTTGGTACATACTCAACAAATACTAGAAATGATTATTTAGGTTTACTTTCTCATAAAAAAAATAAAATAAAAATAATTGGCAAACTATAAAAAGGAAAAAATTAAAACCAATAATTCAATGCATCCAAAGTATTGTTTTTTAAATGAACATTTCTTTGTGCTCAAGAAAGTACCAAGTATCGATAATTTTCTGAAAACTTGTCAATATATCTTCATGATATATTCAGGTGCCTATTAAATGGTCTGAAGATCTATGCAGGATTTTCCTCCCTCTACACGGATAATAATTACGATATATCTGTTTATTGTTTACGTGCAAGCACCGTACTTTGTGCTTGAAAATGTTCATCTCCATTATCCTTATACTCCTGTAAGACAGCTGGCTGTAACCCATTTTCAGATAAGGATCCTGAGGTTTACACGGTTGAGTAACTTTCACAAATTCACAGCTAGTAAGTGCCAGTCCTAAGAATTGAACCCAGGATTCTACAGTTGAACCCAGGATCAACCTTGCTGCAATGCCCTGTAGCTCCAATCTTTTGCTTAAGATATCCAATGAGCTAAGGAGTCTAGAAGATAAGTAGAGTCAACATGGTCCCAACCACAGCTTGGAGCCAAGCCCAGCCTGTATCAGCTAGACTCCAGTGTGACATTTTCTCCTCTAGCTCAAAAGAGGACAGAGTATATTAAATAAAAATCAAGATTAGGATAGAGGTATAGGTTCTCAGCCATAGGCTAAGCTTCTGTACTAGCTCAGTGACATACTTCTTTAAGTCTAACCTGTAACTTGGGAAAATGACAAATTACTGCTGAATATATACCTTGGCTTTATTTTAAAAGAGTCAAAACTGAAAATGTAATGTGGTAAATACCAAGAGTTTACTGACTTTTAGCACCCATGTTTGTTTTGTTTATGCTATTTTTATTCTTCCTGGAATGCCTTCTTTGTCTAATGAAACCAAATTTTATCTTTTCAAATAAAATAGATAAATATCGTTTTGAATGTTGTTTCTGCCATAAAACATGCCCAACCCACCCAATCAAAATTAATTATTTCTGCTTCTTAGACTTAATACTGGTGGTCTGTATTCCTAGTATTGCAGCACTACTCAAAGTGTAGCAGTCTGTGATGAGACATAAACTGAGAGTAAGCAATTAAGAAGTAAGCAATGTGACAGTAATTTTGTCTGATACACTTAATAATTTTTTTTTAAATTGGCCTTGTGTTTGTCTTTTTTTAGTTAATTCATTTTTATTAGGTGTTTTAAAATAGTGGCCTATGACAGATTCAGAGTTTTTCAAAATATGGTTCTGTACCACACATATTTTGAAAAACACTGTATTATAGCATTTATTTTATTCTATCTAGCATTGCAGTTAATTTACATATCTGTCTTGCTCATTATCTATGTTGCCTGCCAACCTGCCTTTTTTTAATCTGCCAAAGTTGACATCACAGTGTTTTGGGGATACAAGCTCAACAGGTGATATTGATAGAAATGGAGTAGAGATTCTGTAGTCTTACTTTAAACTACCCTTTTAATATTCTTTATGAAAATCAAAGGGTAACTTTCTTTTATTTAGCCCCCAATTATTTTTATTATAGGCCAATAACCAGAAAGGAAAAAAAACAGATTCCTTACCTTTGTGAATCATTCTATCAAAGCTTTCATGATGTTATGCATATAAAGATAAATCCACCTAACACTGGCATAATTGTTTTGCAATTAAACATGACATCACTTTATCTTCAAAGAAAACAAGGGCAAGTTCACTGTGGCTACAGACTTATTAATGAACTTTGTACCATGGCACTGGTGCTAGGCTTCAGCCTCTTCTTTGCTAGGCTCACTGTTCATATAAAAAGTTATGCAACTAATAAGTGGAAATACGTTTTTACAGTTTTGCATGGTGGTCAGAATGTCACTATAATAAAGAGGCTGAATCATTCACGATTTGCAGATGATACAGCATTTCAGAGATTAAATATATGTGTATAGGAGTAGCCTTGTGGTCATTAAGCAGATGAGATAGCAATCCTCATTTCCTGGCTTCTCACACAGCTCCTCACTGTAAGCTTTGCTCAAACCTGAGCAGTCCTCCACTCTGAGGAGACAACCTAACGGTAAGAGAAACTTCTCTCTTCTCTCTCTCTCTCTCTTTTTTTTTAATATGACCAAGATAAAGCCAGTGATACCTGGAATAACCAATTTTTATAGCTATGTATTCAGTGTGACAGGAACATGAAATACTTCCACAGCACTTTTCTGTTATACCTTGTTGAGTTTCTTATCATTCTTTACCGCATTCTGTACTTTCCTACTATTTTCAGCAATAAATAGTGATTATATTGGCTGGTTAAGAAGGAAGAGAAAAGCAATTATGTCATTTTAGGGTCACAGCATAAACTTGCATTAAAAAATTAAAGTCATGCATACCCTTATCTCTCTAAATCCCCATTATTTAAGTAGGAAGTTAGGTATATTGGTGCTCAGAAAAACAAACAAGTGAAACTACTCTAAATTTTACTGGAGCTTTTTTATAGGAGAGTCAAAGATTAGAGCTGGATAGCTGAAAAGCATAATATCTGAATTTAACTCTCTAATAACAGTGTTTAAGGCAAATTTTAATACCTGATTATTTACTCAAAGAACAGGAATGAACTTATCAATTACCAAACTATTTTTCTTAAAAATCTTAAAAACCTGAGTTTTTGATACCTATTTTCAATTTAGTTAGTCTTTTTTTCTATTTTCCTCTCCTTGAAAAAGTTAATTTCATAATTCATTATTTGCATAATATTCTCTGAACATTGCCACTTATAAAAACCAAAGTAATTTCCTATGTGTACTGTATATTAATGATCTAATAAAGTTTTTAAAAATTCTAGTTTCAATTACCATGGCAGTAGTTACCAAACAAAAACTAGTAATGACTGCAAACAGGAAACACAACCCAAGAATGACTCTTTTGTGAGGCATCTGTAATAAGGAAGACTGTTTGTGTACTTACAGATGTAGTACAGGATAATTATAGCCTTATCCTTTTATGAGCTTTTTCACAATGTAGCTACTTTTTCACATAAAAGTTGCTTTTTCATTTCTTTTCTATTTGTCATTACTTAATATAAATAAGAATACATAATCACAAAGTTTGCAAATCCAGGGACCAATGTGAAGAATCACCATTAAAACTGCCTACTCTGTGTGAGAAGTCTAGTGCACTGCTGACATGTAAACAGTGCACTGATGGGTGTAATCCTAGTGCATTTACTCTTTATCATTTACTTTGTCATTTACTTTCATTCACTTTTTCGCCCTATCATTCTTCTCAAAAGTGTAAGTTCTGTTACAAGGTACTTCCAGAGTCCAGAACAGTACTTAGCACATAAAGTACACAGTTTTTAAATAAATCATTGTATTTTGGGAAAGATCACTTTTAAAGATAAAAGAAAGCTCCATTATTTTTCTTTTTCCTATAATTAAATACCAAGGAAAGTAATATATCACTCCTACACTTATTTAAAAGTTCATACTACAGATTTAAATTAAACTTAATACCTTCAAATACCCATCAAATATTACAAAGGTGAAATAATTAAGTAAAAACAGGTTCAAAAATAGCTGAGATTTATGAAAAATATTCACTATAAAATTAATTATTATTCAATAAAAAATTAGCATATTATGCCATTTAATTAAAATCACATATTATTTATATATTCTTGGCTTGTGTGATTTTTAAGCACTGTGAAACATTATTATACTTGCAGATTATTGATTATATTTCCCAGTCAAAAAAAGTAACAGTATTTGGAGAAATCTTAGAAATCAATTGGTTCTCCTATAGATTTTTATAGATATAAAAATATATCCAAAGGATCCTACATTATAGAAACTAGAGTGGACCAGATCTACTAACTCTCAGCTCAGAGTGATTTTAACCATATCATAGTGATAAACTAAAGTGAGAAAGCTGATATACTACAGAAGATCTTTCTATACACTATAGCTCGTCACACATACTGCGTACTTACTGACCTTTTTCTAATTTCTGAACACACTGGGTTGATCTGACATGTAAAAACTTTTATTCAAATGAACATCGAGCCAAACTGTATTTCTGCTTCTAGTTCTCAGAAAAAGAATATAGGAAGTAGCCTTCTTTTACCATTTATCACTCAATAATTTATTGAGATGATCACCAATTTACCATTCTTTTTCTCTGATGATCCACAGTGCTAATTCCATGCCTACAAACTGGTGATATAATCTTGGAGCCCAGTGAGATCCTCATGAAATAGATGATAATTTTGGTGTTTCCCACTGCTTCTTAATAGATCTTTTTTTATGAAAAATGGGAAATTTAAAACAATGACAACAACCCAAAATAGTTCTCCTCCTAGAATTGAGTTTTTTAAACAACTCTATTCTTAGGTGTCTGGTCTGTCATTCCAGTGGCACTTTGAGCACTACCATGCTACATGTAAGGCTTTCTATCAACTCTGGAGTTTAGCAGATAGAACAGATTCTTCTATAGTTCAACCCTAAGTGTCTCTATCCAGTTTCAGATGTCACTGGTGGAAATCCCAAAGGAGAGAGCCAAATGCGAGGTCACTATTGTTCAGGACCATATTAAGTAGGTAGGAGACAGCATTATTACCAGAACTCCCAACAAAAGCTGTGAACTTGGAAGAATCTTACAATATGCAGTCCAGAAAATTATTGGAGAAAATGGAATTTTTTTCCTGTGAAAGTCTCCCAAAAGTTCCTATTTATGATATTTTTACTTCATTTAGACTCTGTTTCTATTCAAAGAAGGTCAATGGCAACTTACATTAAAGGACATAAATACTACATGCATAACGCATAAATAAAATATAAAAAACAATAGGGAAGTAACTTTATTGGAATATAAACCACTTCCTCCAATCTAATTACTTTAAAGAAATAAAAATGTTGAAATGTACCTTCTGGTATTTCTCTTTTTATATTAAGGTAATTCATTCACCATATATTGAGTGAGCTGGGCAGGGATATAAGAGGACTCAAAGGCTAAGAGGTATGATGGAAGGAGCATGAATTATGAACACTATGGCTCAAGATCATAGTTAGGTTCTACTAGTTTCAGATTAACCTATCTAAGCCTCAGTTTCTTTATCATTAAAATGAAGCTAAAGTCTACTTCATAAGATTGCTTTGAACAGCAAATGAAATATATGCAAATATAAATAGGATATGAATACATTTCTCAATAAGCCTTCAATCTAAGAAAACTATAATCCAAAGGGAGAAGAAAGTGATGAATGTCCTAAGAGTTACAGATAACATGATTGGGAATTCACAAGAAAGAGTTTGTGTCTAGTTTAGGAACAAGATTTCATGAAGGACGGTCCATGGTGGAGGGCAGGTCTCTTGAAGGATGAATAAGATTTAGTATTGTAGATGGGCAAGCAAAGTCAAGAGGGGAGAGATGATACATAGCTAATAGTCAGTTGAGATAAAAATTCCCAATTCAACTTCATAGTATAGCATAATGGAACAAAATCAATAGAAATCTACTATAGTTCTATTCAAAGCAATATTTAGGACAAATTAGAGAAAATGACTTTTCATATCCAATTAATGTAATGAATCACA
Source organism: Macroglossus sobrinus (assembly GCA_004027375.1). Taxonomy (NCBI): domain Eukaryota; kingdom Metazoa; phylum Chordata; class Mammalia; order Chiroptera; family Pteropodidae; genus Macroglossus; species Macroglossus sobrinus. The sequence continues at coordinate 337,886 of PVKZ01001005.1, forward strand.
CCATAGGTTGGTTGGCAGAGATAAAAGCACAGCTGAGGACTACTTTACTTTCTTCTGCACTTATTTTGAGAGACAGAGTAACTGCTCTAAAACAAAGCCCTGAAAGTGCCTTGCTCTGCCCTTCCATTGCCACCAGGCTTGCCAATGATTCTTGCAGCAAGAATGGCTTCAAACAGAAATCCAACTATAGATTTGTGCATCAAAGTCACTATTTACTTGTCTCTTACAATTCAGAGGCCACCTAAAAGGCTCATTTTAATTACTAACAAAAATAATATTTGCGGTTCAGTACTTTTTCCAACTGCAATCACTTTCACCATGTGTTTTGGCCAGTGACAGAAGCTTTTAATACAAGTTTAGATGCTAAGGAGATCTGCAGTGGCCTGTATTGTTTGAAATGCATCTCATCTTTTAAAAACAAAATTAAACAAAAAATGCAAAAAAAGAAAAAAAATGCAAGATGTTAGGAAAGATCAAAAGGCAGAAGTTAGAAAGAAGGTAAAAATATAGGTATAAAATTTAAAGCCCTGCAGCAATTCCAGGCAGCAAACGGAAATTACCGAAGTTCTCTTTCTCTCTGGTATGTTTTTAAAGAAAAAAAGAAAGTGAATCTCACGGGAGAGTAACACAGAAAGAAAAGAGGAAAACAGCTGGCTGTAGGCCATGATTTACCATTCACCACAAAATGAGATTCTGTTTCTGCTTCTCAAAGGCTATAGTTTTTTGTTTTTTGTTTTTTTTTTCAAGCAGACATAGGCTCTACTTACACAAAGTCAATTGTAATGAAGAGACTGAAGATATAAGAGCTCTAGATGCATAACTTAGAAGACAGGGCAAAGACATACAAGTCAAATTCTATTCTAAAATATTACTAAAACAAAAATTCTGTATAACCAAACTAGTTACCACATCCTAGCAACAACTCACTTACTTCAAACAAAACAAAATATAGCAAAATTTAATTTAAAAAATCCTTTGTCTTTGTGATGGTGGTTTTTAACTGGTAATTAATCCAAATGTGTGTAAATGATATGGACACCAACTTCTTTAATAAATGAAGAATCCTGTAATAGGATCACCCACCTAGGTTGTTGTGGAATAAGGACAACCTGCTTTAATTCTCCTTATACAAAATGTAAATAAAAAAATAACATTTTTCATCTGCCTGGGAAAAATTCCTTATGAAATCAACAGTATATGGGTTTTAGAAGGGAAAAAGAACATGCCACATATCTTAAAACAGAAGTTAAATTTAGTTTTATTTAAATAGTTGGCTGTGTCTTTGTTTCAAATTCCAACCTGGCTTTCTTAAAGTTACGTTCAAACTATTACTTTTCTTATATACTCAAGTCAAAAAGAAGGGAGACCTGAAAAGTATCTAAGTACCAAAATAGAGTGTGAAAGCTCTGCCGGTAGATTAGAGACAATCCTGTAATGTTTTTTTCTTTCTGTGTTAGAAAACAATTTCTAAACAGAATAAAAGGGCTTTTTGTTTTATTTTTTGGGTCTGCTTTTGTTTTTTAGATTATGGCTAAGACAATAAAATGTATTCCTGGGCTCTCCAAACTCTGTACTGGGAAACTTTTTGTGGAATCCAAAAAACATCGAGTCTGTTAAGGATCCAACAAAGGCACAGAGGGTATGGTTGGCAGCCAAACTGGACATGTTTGGGGTCTTTCAGTAGTTTTCAATTTACTGGTTGAGGACTCTGCCCTGACTACCAGCAATGACAAGGTAGTAAAACAAGGATTTGTTATTGTCATGGGATTATCTGTAAAAGCTTTAAATTTATGGAACACTCCTTCTCCCAGATAGGGAAGGAAAGGAGGATTAGAGAGAAGGGTAAGAAACTCAGTTGAAAAGATAACCTTTTAAAGTAAAAGGAAGATGGAGGAGAAAAATTACAACATATATCAAGGGCATTATTTACCACACTTCACATTTTGAAACTAAAAAAATTGTTTATAAATATGCCTGGATTTTCCCTTGCACACATAATTCTTAACTTTAGACTTTCTCCCTCAGAATTACTTCTTCCTCATCTTCTCAGCTGCTTTCTAAATCAGTTTTGGATGTTGCCTTTTTTTTTTTTTAAGTAGACTTTTATCTTTGAGAGCACTGTTAGGTTTATGGTAAAATTAAGCAAAAGGCAGACTTCCCATATATCTGCGCCCTTTCCTACCCCAGATCCCCCAGTGGCAACATTCCCCACCGGAGTGATAGTCTTTGTTATGAAAGATGAACCTACACCGACACATCATTATCCTCCAAAATCCAGTTTTTGTTTGGGTTCACTCAGTATTGGTGGTTTTTTTCTATGGATTTTGACAAATATATAGTGATGTACGCATCCGCTATTAATAGTATCAGAGAGAATAGTTTCACTGCCCACCAAAAATTCTCTGCTTCGCTTATTCAGCCCTCCCCCACAAAGAATGTTGACTTCTAATAGTAGTTTTTAAATCAAAATTTATAAGCACAGACAAAACCCCCAAATTTTAGAAAAGTACTAAATTACTCACTTGAAAAAATAATTAACAGTATTCATCAACAGAAGTTTAATTAAGCAGCAACCAAAATGCTTTCTTAGTGGCAAGCAAGATTAACAAAAAGTATTAGTGTTATTTAAAAGTAAATAAAAGAATTAAGAAGCTAAATGGGAAGAGAATAGAACACAATGAAGCTACTCTTAAAAGTTACATTATCTTTTCCTGTCCTTAGATTCCCTTTTGAATGCTGGTTTTGTTATAAGAAATGTTATCCCACTGCAAGTTATTATTTTTCAACAGCTTCCTAACCTAATATTTTGCATTTTCAAAAATCCAATTCTGGGCATGAACAGAATTAATGCTCAAGTCAGGAACTTTATCTTTAGAAGATTAACTAATTGCAATATTGGCAACCATGATGGGCAAAAGAAGAAAAGTAGGTTCTACTCTCTCTCTGCAAAATTTCCTTCCCTATTTGATAAGGCACAGCTAGCTGAAATTTACCGCAAAGTAAATACTAAATATTCAATGGAATGAACCTTTTCTCACAGAACGTTACACTGGAATGTGACATCAGCATTCCTTCTGAGTCACAGTTTGGTCACCAAGCCTTTCTCCCAGGAGACCTGAGGTCCCTAGAACCGGGAAGCGGCTCAGGTACCGCCGCGAGTCCTGACGCCCGGGACAAGACAGGCGGGAACCTTCTCTGGGCACTAAAAGCACTGGTGAGAGTCGCCGTTTCAGGCTAGCTGCCAACGAGGGAGAACGTTCCTTTGAGAGATAACTTCTAAGAGGGAGGCTGTGCTTTGGAAGGCAAGAAATGAATAACCAATAACAAACAAAACATCACCTTTCACGTTATCACCAGCCGCGGGTGCGAAGGAAGTACATTAAATCAGCACTCACTTTAGAGAGTCTCTGGCAGTCAAGCGGGGAGGGGAGAAGGTCTGAGCTGTCAGTCACACCAGTGCTCCTAAACCACAGAGGCTTAATAAAGTTGAACTTCCTGAGACAGGAAGAAGTGGTATCACAGTCTCACCCGAACTTGCCCTAACCTCATCCATTTCTTTTTGGGAGAAACAAGAGCAGCTGAAACATTTTAAGTAAAGTTTCAAACACTTCCAACCGTCGGACAGGATTAGACAAGTGAGAATGCCCCGCGCCCTCTCTCGCTCGCGCGCCCGATTCTCCGTCGCTCTCGGGTTTTATGAGTTCACGGGGATGCAGGACACCCTCTCTACCCGGAGGGGCGGGTACACAGACCCGGGACACCGGAGGCCCGGGACACGGAGGCCCGGGGCCCGCTCGCGCCGGGCTGCCCGTGCGCCCCACCCACCGCCCGCAGCCAGGGGGCGGCGCTCCGCGCAGGTGAAGCGGCCGTCGCCCGCACCCCCCTACCTTCTTCACTTTGACCTCCAGGTCCATGTTTGTGTATCGGAGGAGTTCTCTCTTCTGTCCGGGATCTCACTCCCAGGCTCGCCTGGATTCCAGCTCCGCCGCAAGTACTGTGGGAGATCTGCGGGCTGTCCGGCGCCGTCAAACTTCCGCCGCCCAGTCAGCTGCAGCCGGCCTGCGGCGGGGACCGGGAACAAAGAGGCCCAGGCAGCCAATGGCAGCCGGGCAGCGCCGCACACCCGCCAATCACCGAGCGCCTCACGCACCTTAGCGGCTCGAGTGCTGCGCAGGCAAGGTGAGGGGCGGGGCCGCGTTCGGGGCAGTTCCGCGAGCAGAGCGCTCCGCTACCCGAGGCTTGGACTCAGTGGATGCTCTGGGTGTCTGCCCACCCCCTTGTTAAGAATTAGGGTCCAGCCTGTCTCCAGCTGAAGATGAGGAAGAGTCTTTTCCATTTTGGCAGCGTATACCTGTGTTTGCTGTGGACCTTAGATGTATGTCCTGGGGAGTACTTAATCCCACTGCTAGTTTCTTGGTTTATTTTCAGGGCAAGGAGAAAGACAAGATATTGAGAAGATTGTTAGGGACTCTGTATGGGCATTGCACCCTAATTTCACTATTGAGTTGTGGAGATGTCTTTTCCCGAATGCTTTTCTCCACAGTCCAAGAAATGGCAAGGAACCCATCTCATAGTCTTAATGACAATGAAGATCATCATGCATATTTTCTGAGCATTCAATTATTCAAAAATTAAGACGATATAAGTCACTTTAGAGACATGTTGTGTCATTCCTTTGGAAGTAGAGGCTCATTCTTTGTCCCTGCTATTGAGATGGTATGAGGCTGCTCATGCTTCGATGAAGAAGAGTTTGATAGGTCTGGATCCCACTGGAGAACCAGCCGTGGGATCCATTTTGTGATCTAATTAAGGAGCAACTGCAATGAATGCCATCAGATTGGTGGATCTGGAAGGAATGTATGGATTATTTAGTCTAGTTTTCTAATTTTGCAGGAAACTTGGGACACCAGAGGTGCAGGGACTTGCCTAATTTTTAGCCTCTTGGGGCAGAGCCAGTACTCATGAGCCTTTAAGCAAAGTCTCCAGCATGTTTGGGACTGTAAACACAGCATTTTAACTTAGTAAAATAGTCCTTTTTCTTTCTTTCTTTCTTTTTTTTGTTTTTTGTTTTTTTGTTTTTGGAGTTTGTTGTTGAGACAAAAGATTAAAATGGGTATAGAGCAGGTGATTTTCTAATCTGACATCTACTTTTAAAATAATAGTAATAATTTAAAAAAAGGATCTCAAGTAGATATTTGGGTCCAAATGTCTCTCCCCTTTGCCTCTGGAAATTTGGTAACTGAAAATATCCAAAATTTACTTTTGTCAGCACTTCAACTTCTTACTTACTTGGCTATTAACATTATTCAACAGAACATTGATTTATAATGTACATGTTTTCCTTATCCCATTAATAAACTAAAAATGAAATAGCCAAAACAGATCATCCTATTTTCCCAATTCATCCTAAAACTTTGGGCCCCTATGTAGTTTACCCAGTGTAAGTGCCAGTGAACATGAAGTTTATGACAAGGCAATTTGGTCTCTTTCAGGGAGATTAACAGATGCAAAATGTTCAGAAAAACAGTTTAAATAAGGCATCAAACAATTGTTGTAACATAAATTTGGGGCTTATTTTATGTTATTTCAGAAATGACACTAAGAAAAAGGTCTGGAAACATTTTGTTTTAACTATCAAATTCTGCTTTCTCTTTCCTGCCAATCCTCTTGGCATCACTTTGTATGTGTATCATTGACAAAGATGGAAGTTGAAATTCAGCGATTTCTATCTGGAATCATTACTGTGCCAATTACATAGAAAATAAAATTGAGGTAGGTAAGTGCTAAATTAGGAGGCTTAGATGTGAGTCATTTAGCTATTAAAGTGTTTAGCTAGACCTTAAGGAGTTGGAACTGGTACTACTTAGTAGTTGATGACAGAAGAATGAATAGAAGATGGCACATTGTTTCTGGCTTGATCACCTATGCAAATATTTCAGGAAAAGAGAAAATAAAGGATGAGAGGCATTATTTTGTTTAGTTTTGCTTCCTTTGGGGGATGGTAGAGATAAAGGGTAGAGTTTTGAATATACGGAGTTTGAGGTTGGAATATTGAAGTGAGGTATCTAAAGATAAATCTTAGAGGTGAGATCTGGACTGGAATGATGATTTAGGAGTCAATATCCTACACAGATAAATAATTGAATGCCATGGGTGGAATAATCAGCATGGGAGTTTGCAAAATAAAAGTATCAGTGACTACAACTGAACAAAGCTAAGCAAGAGAAGCACAGAAAGGAAATGAGGCTAGTCAAAGAGTGAGGGAAAGAAAAATGGAGTAGAGTCTTAGAAACCAATAGAGGAAATTCAAGAAATAATTAATCAACAATGTCAAATTGTAGAGGAGGGCCAAATGCCTATTGTATTTAACAAAAAAGAAATCATTGGTGAACTTGGGAAATGCTAGCTATATCCTACGTGAAATATGGTGGCAAAAGTAAGGCAGTAGCAATGGATATGGAGAGTTAGAAAGAGTAATCAATGATATTAAAAAGATAGAAAATATTGGAATCAATTGATTGATTTGAAGGGAAGGAAGATAAGGAGTCTAGAAGGAGTCTCAGGAATCTATTTCGGGTGACTGGTATGGTAGATGTAACTACTACTTAAAGTAAGGAACAAAAAAGAAGAAAGACTGAAAAAGAAAATGGATTTAGTCTGGTATGTATTGGTTTTGCAAGGGCAATTTGAATCAAGTCTAATGATCAAAAAAAAGATCTGGGCTAGAGATACAGATGACTGATTATAAATACATAGACACACATATATATGTATACACAAATACATATGTGTATATAAGTACACACACAGCAAACATACTATAAGCTCTAGGGGGAAGAAAACACCAATAGAAAATAGTTTTCTATACCAGCTGAACTAAATGTTCAAGATAGAGATGACTACACCTGTTTCCTCAATTATTTATGCAGTCCCAGGAGTCCTCTTTAGAGTGGTTAATCATTTATTAACATCTGTTAGAGGAACTCCTGTGCTACTGATATAGCTATTGTTGCTCATTAGCAGCTTGTATAGGATTACACATTTTTCTACATCTCAGAGCAAAGTATTAACTGTAAAAAAGAAGTTTTTAATGACTAAACATTAGGGATTGATTAAGTAAATAACATGATAGATTTGTGTTTTCTATCATATAGTAAGTAATACTGAACAATAATACCTTAGAATTTTTGTAAAGTAAATGCTTACAATGTAATGGCGACAAAATAGAATATAGAATTATATATACATCACCACTCTGCAAAATACCATGCACAGAAAAGGAACATGAAGAAAATACACTAAAATGTCAGCAGTGGTTTGCCTTTGATTGGTGGGTCCATGGGGATTCCTGTCTTCCTTTAAAAAAAGAAATTCCATGATGAGCATGACATATTTCTTAATGGAAAAACCATATTTATGTTATTTAAATATTATTCAAAGCATTGTAGAAAGATGTGGTTAAAGCAGCATAAATTTCAATCTCTCTCAAAACCCACATTAAAAAAACAAAGCACACAAAAACAGATCAACTAATTAGCAAACCCAAAAACACCTGGACAACCTTTATTATAAAACTAGGTGACATAGTGTTTCCATAACTCCAAAAACACAAACAATGAAGACAAACAACCAAAGGCTGCAAGACATGTATTTATTAACAATTTTGAGGGGGGCAGAAAGGGAAGCAATAGGGCTATTGGACAGACAGAACTCAAAATGTTCTTCAGTTATTCATTTTAAAACACTACAGACTGATTTTCTAACAGCAACTTAAACAGTAAGAATGATTAAAGACACTAAAGCAATCTTCCCCTTGTGATATCTCAAAACTGACCTTCCTGGACTTCCTTGTAGGAGAGGGTCTCACAATAAGCAACTGTGTGGAAGGAAATCAGAATTGAGTAGGATGGAGCAGAAGATGTGGTGGAAAATAAAATGCTAGAGGAGCATTCTCTAATATGGTAGCCAATAACTACAAGTGGTTATTTAAATTATTTCAATTAATTTAAAATAATTATTAATTTAAATTATTAATTAAAATAATTTAAATAACCAACATTAATTAAAATTTAAAATTCAGCTTCTCAGTCACACTAGCCATATTTCAAGTGCTTTTCAGCCAGAGAGATGAACAGAGTCAGGATATTCTAAAACCACACTGTATTTTTTAACACTTTATAACAACAAGGGAAGATGGAGAACTCTGAATTTGGACACAGTTTTCTGAACCCTGCTTCATGGTAAAAGTTAAGGAAAATTAATATCACATAAAAATGAGCAACAGCAAATTATCAAGGTCAACTCCAATACAAAATTATTAAAAGTAAAAGAGAAAAAATAGAGCAGAATAACTTACCTACAGATAATGAAAGTACATCAGAAAGATATGTCCACAAAACATAACAAGACTGTAAGCTATTATTTGAAAACAAGATAAAAGACATTAATATATGCATGGACAGAATTTTAAAAACTCAGAAGTTAGGTGATAGACCTCAGGAAAGAATTAGAAATGGAAGAAACTATCACATAAATGAAGACTAAACTAAAAAGAGTACAAAGGCAAAAACTAGTAATGCCTAAGAATAATGAAAACTGAAAAAGAAGAAAATTAAAAAAAACAAATGAAGAAAGAAATATAAATTATTCTAGAAAAGTAACAAACATTGAAAATAAGATAAAAAGATCAAATATATGGATGATAGCAGTCCCCAAAGAAGAAAATCAAAACAAAGGAACAAATAAATACTAAAAACTGATTCAAGAAAACTTTCCTGTATAAAAAAAATGATGTGAAACTACATATTGAAAGATCACACTTCATATCTTACAACATCGACTCAAAATAACCAACACAAAATATATTCTAGTAAAATTACTGGACTTTGAAGAATAGAGAAAAAGAACTTCCTTGGTTATCTCTGCAGTTTTAGGGAGGGGTATGACTTATAATGGAAAGAAAATTATATCATCAGCAGACTTTTTCTATAGTAATCCTCAAGGTCAGAAGAAAGTAGAGTAACACTTGAAGTGACTTTCAAGTATAAAGAGCACAAACTTTTATCAGCATAAAACTTAAAGAATACAATTCTCTCAAGCCTTCCTGAGGACTTTTCACATGGCTATTTTCTGTGTGTGTGTGTGTGTGTGTGTGTGTGTGTGTGTGTGTGTGTGTGTGTGTGTGTCTGAACCTTTCTCTTCCTTTTCTCAAGAAGACATCAGTCTTTAACATTTAGAGCCCACCCCAAATCCAGTATGACTTCACCTTAACTAATTATATCTACAAAAACCCCATTTCCAAATTAGGTCATATTCTGAAGTTCTGGGTAGATATGAATTTGGATTGGGGATGCTGTTCAACCCACTAAAGTGGAGGAAAAACAGAAGCAATCAGTGTTCATTTGTTCCACAGCAAACAGTATATCTTGTAGAATCGAGAATATAAGAACTAAATTTATTGTTGGTGGAGTTAGTTCCTTCATCTTCCATTTTAGATGCACTGGATTGTTATTTCTGGGAGGCTCTTCCTTATCCATTGTCTCCTAAGGTGAATGCTTAGAAAGGCATTGTTTGAAATTTTTCTTCTGGAGAGATGTACTGTCATAAAAGCACCATTTGAAGAAGTGGGGTATTTGGGATAACACAAGGGAAAGAGCTATTGGCCACTTTTTATCAGGCTTGAGACTTAAGGTAACTACATATTTGTCATTTTTATTTCAGGGGAACTTTAAATCAGCATTTCTCAATCATGATAGCAATGACATTTTGATTGTAAGGGGCTACTGTACATGTTGTAGGATGTTTAACAGCATCCCTAACCTTGATTTGTTAGATGCCACTACCACCCTGCCCCAGTTTAAGCAAGCAAAAATGTCTGCAAATTTTCTTCTGTGGAGCAAAATCATCCCCAGTTGAGAACAACTGTTTTAAATGATTCCAGAAACCTATTATCTACTGGTGTATAACAAACCACCTCAAAACTTAGTGGCTTTAAACAACAGCAACAACAACAAAACATTTTTCTCACGAATCTCAAGTTTGATCAGGAAAGGCATAGATCCTTTTCCCCTGCTGCATACAGTATCAGCTGAGAAGGCTAAGCTGGAGTACTACAAGATGGTTTCATAACTGGCATAGTGGTACTGACTGTTAGCTGGGACCTCAATGACATTTGCAGCTGAGAGGCCTCATTTGCTAGAATGGCCTCTCAGCTGCTTGAGCTTCTTTACAGTGTGGTGACTGAGTTGCAAAAGCAAGTGTTCTAAGAGAGTGAGATGGAATTCATGGCATTTTAATGATCTGGCTCTGAAGGTCATATAGTGTCACATCTATCATATTCTATTGTTTGAAATAATCACAAAGATCTGGTCAAGTTTAAGGGGAGGAGACATAGGCCCTGCCTTGATGAGAGGAGTGTCAAAATCACAATTTAAAAAAGGGTACATATGGAGTATGTGAAATATTGCAATCTTTTTTTGAAAATATAATCTACCATCTACCCTATTATAACAAAATTTCACATCCTCTCCACATGCAAATATAGTTATTTCATCTTCTAAGATCTTCAAGTCTCCTCAGTTCAAAGTATGTCATCTAAACTAAGTCTGGGTGAGGATGACACTCTGTAGGTGTGGTTAACTAGTTACAGCTGTTTATTTCCACTCCTCTTGATCTGAAAAACTCTTGAACTAAAGAAAAAACATGCATGTCCTTCACACTCACTCAATAAATAGTGAGACAGTCCTAGAATATCTGCTATATAAAACCCCTTTGGAAAATGGGTAAAACAGAAGCACATAACAGTCACTGTTCCACAGCAATTCTGAAATCCAGTTAGGAACATGTTGTCACTTTCTTGATTAGGACTCATTCCTACTCCTTGGACATTATTCTGCATGGTCTTTGGCTCTACTCTCTGGAATCTTCATTCTGCTTTCTGAGGTATCCTTCTTTTTTCATCAAAAGACCTCCATGTTAATTTCATTTTCCCTGCTTTCATTCCCTGTATGCAAAAGTTGGGAATCTGAAGGCCTCTTTGCATTTTGTAGTGACTCTGCTCCTTTCAGTCCAAGCTGTTATAATTATTTAAAAATTCTGGTGTGTTTCTTATGTATCAAAATATAATCCATTCTAGTAAGCCAAAGCCATGCCCACAAATTTCTTTGATAATATCTTTTTTCTATCTTGTGCTTCCAGTGTGAGACTTCCATGAGATAACACATTTACTATTCTTTAGTATTCTTAGAAACTCTTTTAAATGCAGATTTATGAGGCACACTTTTTAAGATCCTTAAGAGGCCTTTTGTCTGTCTGAAAGAGTATATGAGTCACTATTTTAGATATTCCTGAAGTCTTAACAAAGGCTCTTATACACCACCCTAAATTTGATCTTTACCCAGAAGTTACTTCTTAATTCTTAATTTAAAAAACATTTGCCATATGGAAATGCTGGATATGAGAAACAGCTTTACTTTTGAACCCAGAATGTACCAATCCCTTTTTATTTTAACAATGAATTCTTTAGTTCAACTCTATTCTCACATTTTATCATAAATCATAAATTCCTTAAGGCTTTCTGAGTTCCTTCTCACTTCTGCCCAAAACAGTGTCATATATTTTAGGTTTTTTTTTTTTTTTTTTTTTTTTTGTAGAACTCTACTTCCAATATCCAAATGATGTTATAGTATTTTTTGCTTTGTAACAAACCACCTGAAAGTTAGTTGCCTAAAACAGCTATTTTAGTAGACTCAGAAATTGTGTGGATCAGGAATTTGAACAGAGCATGATGGGAAAGTCTGGCTCCATGATGTCTGGTGCTTTTGCTGGAAGTTTTGAAGGCTGGGGATGGCACAATGGTTGGAAACCAAAATGATGTGGAGATGTCTCTACACAGGTTGACACTAGCTGTTGACCAAGACAATCAGCAAGAACATCTCCATAGGATAGAATCTCTCCATGTGTTCTATCCTCATGGGCTAATTTCAAGTTCTTTGCAGCATGGTAGTTGAATTCCAAGAGTGAGTATCCCTGAAAGCAAAAGGAAGAACATTACCTCTTTATGGACTAGCCTTATGTACAGCAGAGGGTTAACTCAGCAGACCTGTGTTCAAACCCTGCACATTCCGAATAAGAACTGGCTCTGACTGGCTCCTAGGAGATAACCTCTAAACCCGTATGTCTTTGTATACGGGGAAGCTTAGGGCACATCAGATATTTTATACTAAAAATGTGGCTTGAGGTAAGGGCCTTGGTCCATGTTATATCACTCTGATTTCTTGAGGAGCTATAGACTGAGTAACTAAGGTCAGCCAAAGAGGCACACCATACCAATGTGAATGACTGCCAATAATAACAGTAGACACGGGCTCAGAAGAACTTCCCTGATTGACAATACTTCATGAGTATTGTCATACATCATTACTGGGAGAATCCAGTGCTGTCCTTACAACTCCACTGGGAGAAGACAAGTAGAAGCTCTTGCTTGATCCGTCCCAGATTCTGCCCTTCGTTCCTTTTTTCTTAGCTAATTTTAATCTGTATCTTTTCACTGTAATAAACCATAACCATGAGTATAATACCTTTTTGAGTTCTGTGAATACTACCAAATCAATGAAACTGAGGATGGTCTTGGAGACTCCAGACATAAGAAAAGCTTCTTTCTGTTCCATGTGTCTGGATCTTTAGCTGGAAGACTTGAAACCTGGGAGTGACTCTATGGTTGGGGCATAGAATCATTTTGTTTTGGCGCAGGTGAGAACAGGGACACACAGAGCCGAATCAGAGAGAATTAAGAGCCTTTATTAGCCAGCTGGGGACTGACTCTCTACCACGCACCGTTAGAGGAGATCAGCCCCCGGAGTTTTAGAGTGAGGCAGTTATAAAGCCTAGAACAAGTAAACAGATTACAGAAGCAGAAATTGGCCATTAGCACAGTACATCACTTAGTACCACACCCTGGTTAACAAGTAAATGGATTACAGAAGCAGACACACTTAATAATTTGATGGTGTCTGTATGTATCTAGTTGATGATGGCTGTTGACCAAGAACATCTACAAATGACCTCTCCATGTGTTCTTTTAGCAAGGGCTACTTTGAATTTCTTGACACTTCGTTGGTTAGATTCCAAGAATAAATATCCGAGGGAGCAAGGTGGAAGTGCATGGCAATTTTATAAATGCACTTCATAAGTTTCATGGCATCACTTTCACTAAATTCTATTGGTAAGGCAGTCACAAAAGTCCACTTGGATCAAGGAGACAGAACTCTCTATGTAATAGGAAGATCATCAATTTAACACAGTAAGAATGTGGTATGAGAGATATTTTTGTGGCCATCTTTGGAAAATATAATATGCTATACTTGTCAAGTAAAAACTCTCTAGCTTTTAGCCATAGGTTTTATATTTTAGCAACCCCCTGCATCCTCAATTTAATTGCCTGCTCTAGGCCACTATCTTAGAACAGTCAGAGATAATAGAAAACTTCACTTTGGTGCTCTATTGATCCCTTGAAATGAAGATTTAGAGAGGAAGTCAGTCAGGGAGCACACAGGAGATAATTTGGTGGATTATGGGAGGTTAAATCTTCCCTGTTTCTCTGACTCCTTCTGAAAACACTACTGCAAGCCAACACACTATGTTTGGTATAGGAAAAAGTGTTTAGTCTTTATAATTCAGCAGGACACATGATTTTTTGACCTTCTGCTACTTTGTATTTTTGGCTACAGGTAAAAAGGGCTTCTCTTAACAAAACTGTTGCTTGATCCCAATACCTTTTTTTCTTTCTGATGCGTCAACTTGGATCCTAGCTCATCTCTGTTTTGTACTTATTGAAGATTGAAGAGTCACCAGTACCCTCTAACACTCTGACATTTTTTATGAAATCCTCTTAAAAAACAGCTTTCGTGTACATGGCTTATGTCCTAAAAGAAAACTAGAAAGAAATTTAACTAGCTCTCATAAGATCGTTTTCAAAGTATTGCTATTCCATCATGGCCTCTCTCCCCTAACAGAATCATATTTTTCCCCCTCTTTAATTCCTCTTTTCTCCCACTTTCACCCCTGACCTATGGATGTTGTTGTTTCCCCTTAAGAACTGAATCTCTGAATGCGGGGCGTCTCCTCCCACAATCTCGGAATGCGCCCGGGGCCTGGAGCCCCCGGGGCCTTGCACTCAGGGGTCCTGGTGCACCTGGGGCTTGACGCACCCAGGGGGCCTGGCTCACCCGGGGTATGGTCCGTGGCTCCACCTGGGGTGCAAACCCAGGACCTTCTGCGTGTAAAGCGGATGTGCTAACCACTACAGTATAGAGACACCCAGAATCATATTTAATATCTTTCCACTTTCAGATAGTAATTTCTCAATGTCTTGCCATTACCTAATTGCTTACGACAAAAACAAATTTGAATTTGTTTAAACCAATTGAGATGTTTTGGCTTCATCAGAATTTTCTGTTTCTCTCTGTCTCTCTTCCTCTGTCCCTCTCTCTCCCTCCCCATTTCCCTTCCTTACAGCATTTCAGATTCTTTCTCTCAGACCAGCTTCTCCATGCCGTGAGGGACATGACTACAGATACTTCCAGGTCATATCTTCTATAATCAAATAAAAGATAGCTCTTTACAAGTTCAAGTTTGAAAAATCCTGGAAATGATCTCAGATCAACAGGTATTCTCCTCTCATTAAAATAAAGAGTCACAAGGTGCTATTATCCACTCTGTCTTTTATAAACTAAAGGCAAATATTGGCACAAAATACTCATTTTTCTACTCTAGAAACAAAACTTGTTTTTTATTAGTTTGATTGAGAAAACTCTACACTATTTCACCAAAATATAGTAAGATTTATTTTTAACTTAAACTCAGAGCAGTGAAGAATTCCTTTTGAATTGCTGGATGGATTTAGAAATGATGTAAAAAGCAGATAGGAAAGATAATGTCAATTTCTCTCACACATTGATGTTAAATGTTAACAATGATGTTAAGTATATGCTCAGTATTTTCATAGGCAAACAGGAAAATATAATATAAAAGAATTGTAAAATAAAAGTATGAGACATTATAGCATTAGAGTTTAATGAGGTAACCCCTGTGTGTCTTGGAATGGAGAATTTTACATCATTTTGAAAACAAATATATCCTTTGGGCAAATACAGAGAGTGCTGAGTAGTATTTATGAAATTACTGTCTATGGGCAGCGTGCTTCCTGGGGAGAATAACACCTTTTAGCAATAAGCAATGAGCACTTTTTTCATTGTACTCAGTAATCAAAACACCTGTGAAAATGTCCTATGAATAAAGAACCAGCGCTGCCACAGAGTGAATGCTCATGTCCTCCCCAAGTTCATATGCTAAAACCTAATCCCCACAGTGATTAAGGGAGATAATCACTGTGGGGATTATAAGGATGTGGGGCCTTTGGGAGGTGATTAGGTCATTAGCGCAGAGTCCTCAGGAATGGGATTAATGTGTTTATAAAAGAGATACCAGAGAGCTCCCTACCTCTTTTGACATCTGAGAAGCCACAGGGAGAAGATTGATGCTGACTATGCACCAGGGAGCAGGTCCTCACCATACCCCGAATCTGCTAGTGCCTTAATCTTGAACTTCACAGTCTCAAGAACTGTGAGAAATAAATGTTTTTTAAGTCACTCAGTCTATGGAATTTTTGTTATAGGTGCTGAATGGGCTAAGGCAAGTAGCATGCAAAATTTAAACAAATATCATTGTCTTACATTCTTTTAGTTATTATAACAATTTATTTTCTAAAAAGTAATTACAATTTTTCTAGTAGGTAGCCAGTAAAGTGTTTTAGTGCAGAAACAGAGGAATTGGCTTGTATGTGAAATACAGTGCTGTGTGCATTTCCTACAAGACAGAAAGCTCACAGACATTTTAATTCTATATTAATTAAAATGCAACACCTTGCCTTAATGGAGTATCATTACTTAATAGTAAAACTATAACCTTATAGTAAAACATTCTATTATATTGTCACTTAATATATATATGTATATATATATATTTTTTTACTTTAAAACTTTACATAAGATCTCATCTTTTACACTGCTTTTCCTTGGGTATATCATTTCCTGAGAGCTCAATATGTTATGGCTAATGGAAATGTGTACTTTTAAGATTGCCTCTTAACTGTAACATAAATATGTCTCTGTGTGAACAAAAGCTACTAATTTATTTTTCATAAGTTGAACCAGCCCTAAAAAGAGTTGGGATCAGCCTATTGGTGACTATTTTAGTGCTGCTGTAATAGCTGGATAAAAAGGAAAATCAATTATTCTTCTGAAAGAGATGTAGATTTTTTTTCACATAAAATTCAGGCTTTTAAGCCCTGGATAAAAACCTAGCTTGGAATGCATTCTAAAAGGCTTCTACCATAAGAGAATATAGTAATTCCTAGATGCCTATCATTTAAACAAATGGATTAGTAAAAACAAAGATGTGAGAGATATGCCAAAAAAAGGCCAACTTGCTCTTTTTGGTTGTGTGAAAGTAAATTGTGCAATAAAATTTCCAGCATATTTCATCTGTTTCGATAGATCACAGAAGCTGTATCAGTATTAATATGCACATGAGAAATTCTAAGAGTATCAAAGGAGAATGAATTGAGTTGTATGCTTCTTGTTAAGATTTAATTTCTCTGTAACCTTAAAAAATAAAGACCTAAACATATTCAAAATATGTATACAGTTAATTGTATCCTGTTGCTTCTGCTTTTGGTGAATTAACAGGAAACAAACTATTTTATGTTATATTTCACTGCCTACAGCAGGTTACTAATTAGATTAGATTTAATTGAAATCAATTTATTTCCTACTGAGAGCTCATTACTCTCCTAGTCATTATGGTACACAGCCCAAAAATGTAAGATTATCTTTTTTTCTCTCAAGTCCTAGTGTGAAAAGAATGAATAAGTAGTAGAAAATGATTAAATAGCAAATCATTGATTCAATTAAACAGTAAGTGCTACAGACTTTAAAAATAAGATATGTATAAGATATGTTTGTAATTGCAAAATACTGAAAATAACCAAAATACTCATCGTTATTGGAGAATGTTTATATTTATGCAATGGAATTTGACATTTAAAGTGAATGAACTATAGCTATATGCATCAACAATGATAACTCTTAAATATAATGTTGTGTTAGAACAACTAGGTAACTATTTAGAAAAAGATACAATTAGCACAAGTCCTTATACTATACATGAATAAAAACTCAAAGATTTAAATAGAATCATTTAACTACTGAAGGGAGACATAATTTCTTTATAAAATTGAATTTAAAAAGTGTTCTTTAGCTGATTAAAAATTCAGAGCTATTTTAAAACTGAAATTACATGAAAAAACTCTTCTTTGTAGTAAAATCGTCATACGCAAAGTCAAAAGACAAATAAATCAGGGAGAAAAATTGTTACTTTTGTAATTCTAATAATTAATATGCTAGGAATTGATTTTTTAAAGTATCAGTAATCTAAAAGAAATAAGTGCAAAGGAAATGAGAAGCTATCTCACAGAGAAGACAAATGACCATAAACTTAAGAAAAACTTAGAGTTCACTCATAATAAACCAGTTGAAAATTAAACTACAATAGGATGCATTTTTCACTGTTAGATTAGCAAAAATCTAAGTTTAATGAAGCAGATGGGAAATGGGTACTCTTATATATCATTGGTATGAGTGTAAAATAGTAGTATATCCTGTATGAAGGGCAGTTTGGTAATGTCTATCAAAGTTACAATGTATTTCCCTTTTGACCTAGGAGTCCCACTCACAGGAATTTATCTCACAGAAATATATGCACACATAAAAAAAAATGACTTATGTTATCTGCAACATTGTTTGATAAAAGATTAGTAAATATCCAAGTGTCCATTAATAAAGCACTGGTTATAAAAAAAAAATCATGGTAGATGCACATCATAGAATATTATTCAGTTATAAAGAATGAGACAGTGCTCTGAATACAGGTATAGAAAGATCTGTATGTAATAAGTTAGGTACTTTATTTTTTACTTAAAAAGGAGGAAAGTAAGAATACAATTGTGTTTACTTATATTGGAAAGATTGAAAAGAAACTAATAGAAGTGATTACCTATGAGGAGAAGGTCAAGGGAGACATAGGGTGGCTGCAACAGGGGAGAAAGTAAGCTTTTTCAGTATATTACACTATTTTGATTTTTAAACCATGCATATGATGCCTACTCGAGTAAACTAACAGACCCATAATGATAATAACGAACAAACTACAGAAGAATAAATACAGTATGTTTGCTTTTATGTGAAGCTGAAAAAAGCAAAACATAACATGTGATCTCTCCTGGAGAAGGTTCCATTTGCATTTGAGAATATATATTCTAATGTATGGGAAATGTTCCATAGATTTTCTATGTCTGTTACTATGTTTATAATGTTGATCAACTTTCTATTTCCTTGTTGATCTGTCTACTTGTTATAACCATATCCATTATTTAAAATGGGGTAAGTGTACAACAATTACTGTTGAATTGTCTATTTCTCCTTTCAATTCTGTCAGTTTCATATATTTTGCTTCATATATTTTGGAGCTCCGTTGTTAAGTCTATATATATTATAATTGTTTTACCTTCTTAACAGAGTTGATTCTTTTACCATGATAAAATGTTCCTTTTGTCCCTAGTAACAATTTTTATTTTAAAGTCCATTTATTGATATTAGTATAACCACTCCAGCTCTCTTTGATTACTGTTGATATTTGTCTTCTGAAAAAAAGTAAGGGGTAGGAAGAAAGAGGAAACTAATGTTTATAAAGCTTCTAAAAATTTCTCTATTATTCAGGAAAATTCCCATATAAGTAATATTCTTTAACTGCAGATGATAGTGCTTTCTAGGAATGAATACTTTCCTGCTTACCTCTATGTTGCAATTTTATAATAGAGTTCTAAGTTTTGATAGACAAGGCATGCAGTATTTGAAAAACCAAAATATCCCATTCTATAACATGAAAATTAGTAAAAATCATTCCATAGTATAATTATGTAGATACTGATGGGCCATGATTGTGTTTATATTTCGATGCCAGATATAACCTTCAGAAACACACAATTTAAAGTATGATTGATGCGGAAAACATATACACACTCTCACTCACATCCCTTAATATAAATAATTGGTTTTAGGTATGTATGTTAATTTTTATTTCTGTTTAAATACATTTTCATAAATTTGTTGGCTTGAAAAATACAAATGTATTATGTTGAAATTCTGTAGGTCAGAAGTCCTATGGGAGTCTCACTGGGTTAAAAAAATCAAACTGTCAGTAGGATGGAATCCTTTTTGAGTGTCTAGGGGAGAATTGGTTGATTTTAGCTTCTAGAGGCTGCCTGCATTCACTGGCTTGTGATTCCTTTGCTTCATCTCCAAAGCCTACAACTTGGCATCATTTCTCTGATCTTGCTTCCATCATCACTGCTCTTTCTCTGACTACAGCCAGAAGAAGTTGTCTGCTCTTCATAGAAAGGTAATTAGATTGGATTTACCTGGATAAGAACCCGCCACAAGGTCATTAACCTTAATTATATCTGAAAACTGTTTTCGTGTAATGTAACATATTTGTAGGTCCTGGGTATTAAGATGTGGATATTTTTTTGTAGGGGCATTGTTCTTCATATCATAATAAAAATAATTACTAGATTCTAAAACTATTAGTAAAGGTTGATGGGAAACAGATTATATATAGCCACCATAGGGAGGAAAAAATGTAACTTGAAAATAGAGAGATTAATTTGTTTCCCCTTTAATATAGAAATTACACTTACTATTACTAAAATAATGAGACATCAGATATTATATGTCTTTCAGTGTGATACACAACATTGTACACAGCATCGCCTAGGAATTATTCTTGTTACAAATGTGTAACTTGAGTATAATTCAGTTTATAGTTTTAACAGCCAGTGTATAGAAAATATGGAGGATGGAGGATTCATTTAAAGGATACTACAAGAAAATGGACAGACAAATCAAAGATTTGTAATATTCTACAAGACAACTTGTCTCTTTGAAAACTCTATCATGAAATAAAAAAAAGAGAGAGAGAGAGTGTCAATTGCTTTAGATTAAGGGAGACATAATAACCAAAGACAATGCATGATCTTTGATTAGATTTTGGTTTGAAAATAAAAACAAGTATAAAATGTTTTGGAAACTAGTGGCAATATATAAATATAGACTGGAAAATAGATGACATTAAGAAGTTTTCTAAATTTGTTTGATGTGATGACAGTACTGTCAATAGGTAAGGGAATGCTCATATTTTCTCTAAATGTATGCTAAAATAGTTAGGTTGAAGCATCATACTGTTTGTAATTTATTTCATAATGGTCTAGGAGAAAACATATAGAGAAGAAACAAATATGGTGAAATGTTAATAATATAGGAAGTATATGGGGGATATTATACTGTTTCTATTTTTTTGTGTGTTATTAAAATTTTCATTTTAGTAGAGCTTTAAAAATCCAATCTAAAAGTACATGTATACATAATTTAACTGCATTTTAACGTGTTGGAGATAATGAAGTTGTCATTACAGAAATAATTTCTGCAGGAATAATTAGAAAAGGGAAAAAAATTAAGAAATAAATATTTGTCAGTTTTATCTAGTCTCAACTGTTCTTATAAGTCTAGGGAACAGACTTACTTTCCTCTTTATGTTAAAGGAAAGAAAGATAGTTACTAAAGATGGAAATTTTTTTTTTTAGAACATTCACTCTTTTTAATCTGCTTGAGGGGTTCACTTTATATTAAGCTTCACAATGTCCTAAGCAGACCGTGAGTCCCAGTTCCTGAAACAGACAGAGTTTAAGTTGTCAGTACAAGAGACTACATGGAAGTCAGTAAACCACAGATCGTGAGCCATTTGAATGACCTGTCTGAACTTCAGTTCAGTCGAGAGTGTCGGGGATCCTATAAACTGCTACTGTTTTGAGGCACCTCCTTTTCTTGCTCAATGCTGGAAAAGCCTTTGTAATAACAAGTTAAAAACTTGAGGACTCTGCCTGACAGACATTGCAGACGTTGTTGAAGACCCCTGGTGGCAATACAAAGGAAAAATAGTTCACCACAAAATTTTATCCTTTCCGGTATGGACAACAGTAAATGAAAAGTAAAGACATTTTCTCTGAGTATCCTTTACTTCTCTGACCTTTTCATTTAACTTTTCTTTTCTCCTCTCTTTAAACACTCTATAATCCTTTAATGGCTTTTTTATGCCACTTTTCTCATTTACATGTTCTCTCTAAATTATCATATCCATTCACCAAACCATACTGTTAGCATAGTTTTCTATATTGAGCCCATGTATGTATTTCCAACTCCCTGCTAGGTATTTCTTTTTACATAGTGTTTAAACTTAACATGCCAAAATAAAACTTATTGCCCAAATTTGCTAATCTTATAATATTTCTTACCACAGGAAATGAGATAGTATCACAATACAACCAAACCGGAGGGCTTATACTTCAATAAAGTGTAAAGGTACAGAGTCTTGCACACTTAGCATGTACCAAGCACAGGGACAGGTGCTTAGATAAAAAAAAATAAAGATAAATCTTAGAGCAGAGTGAAGAAAACAGACCCTTTAATGTGGCAGAGGAATGTATATCCTGCTTTGGGAGTTCTGTGAAGGAGACCTAAGCCTGAGATGAAAAGATTCAAGATGAAGGAGTCTTAGAAGAAATCATTATCAAGCCATGTATTGTAATAGCAGGATATTTGTGTTATGAGCTGAATTGTGCCCCCTCCAACACTCAAAAGTTGAAGCCTTCACTTTCAATACTTGAAAATGTAACTGTATTTGGAGAGTCTTTAAAGAGACAATTAAGTTAAAGTATAGTCATTAGGGTGAGCTCTAATCTATTATGACTGGTGTCCTTGTAAGAAAAGGAGATTTGGGCACAGATGGATACAGAGGGAGGACAATGGGGAAGACACAGGGAGATGACAGGCAGCTATAAGCCATCAACCCTGGTAACACTTTGATCTTAAATTTTCAGACTCAGGAACTGTGAGGAAAACTGTGGTTTTATCCACCTAGTCTGTGGTACTTTGGTATGACAGTGCTAGCAATCTAATCTATCCTGATTTATTTTTCAAGATAAATAAAACATTTTTAAGCAGAGGTAAGAGACTATACAGAATGGGGAATGAGGCTAGCGAGATAAAAAGAGGCCAAATTAAATAGTGGAAATTGAGGCAAAGACATGGAATTAAAAGAAGTAGTTTTAAAGGAGATCTCATATTGTAGTTTGCTCGCTCAAAATACAGTTAATCATTGGTGTGCAACTCTTAGGGCTTTGTCTAATCCAGTTTTTCATGTTTACAATTATTATTTTATGATGATTACCATATTCACTAGATAAATATTTTTAAGGACTATGTTAATTTTTTTCTCTTCAAGACATTTATCATTCCTGAGCAATCTAAATATTTTTTTATTGAATTTTATGTCAATATTTTTTTCTTCCACTCTTTATTTCATGCTTCAATGGTTTTTTCTGTCCAGTGTTTATGTTTTAACAATATCTGGAATTTGTTACAGCATGTCTGTTAGATTGGTGCTTATATAAGCTGGATTTAGACAGACTATTTTTACATTTTAAAATGAGTATCTCTGTTTCTCAAGTCTTAATATTTATTTTTTCTCTTTGCAATTAAAATTAATTTTCCTAATATCGAATTGCTGTCCTCTCCTCAGTCTCCCTATTACCTTTTAATTCTTGACTCTCTCATTAATAGAACAGTGTTGGGAGCCATTATTGCTGAATGCCTTACAGACAGGGTTAAAGTAGCCTGCAAGCTAGAAGTTTGCAGGGCAGGTAAGCTCCTTACTGAAGGAGGAAGATTGGCTTAATGAATAAGCTCTTTACTGAAGGAGGAAGATTGGCTTAATGAATAAGCTCGTTACTGAAATTGTTTGCATATCTGTGGGTGTTGCTCCTCATGCATATCGTAGGGTATAAATATACTGTTCTTAATAAACTTGGGGCGCAGTATTTACTGTTAGCCCTCCTGACTCTCTCTTTGTCTCTATCTCTTGTCTCTCACTATTTCTTTTCTTAATACTCACTCCCTCCCTCAGGAACTGTTCGATCTTAGCCAGTTGGCTCCGGCAGAACAGAATTAATTGTTATGCTATTATAAAATAAGTTGTAAGCTCCTTAACAGCAGTGGTCATGGTCCACTTTTTCATTAGTATGTTATCAGTGCCAGATATTGTGCCTGATACATGATTAATAATGAATATATTTTAAAGGGAAAATATAATTTGCTCTCAGCCATCTTTCAACAAATTTTTTATGAAAAAGTTGTTTTTGAATTAGAACAGTGCTTTAGAATCCTCTGGGGGAACTTTTCCAATACAGAAACCAAATCTGAATTTGGGAGGAGGAAGATAGAAAGACCTAGGCATAAGTATAGTGGAAAAGCTTTCAATATTATTTTAATATCTATTACTAATAAGGGTAGAAATTATACTCCTTTCATCTCAGTTAAGTTCCTCATGATTTGAGTACAAGAATAAAGAGATATGTTAGTTTGTGAGAGAGATGTTTTGAAGCAGAGAATTTTTGCCTAGTATTTGCCAACACATCCTTTAGCTGCTTTTTTTTTAAAGGCTGGTTTCCATTGAGATCAAAGTGCTGATAGTCTTATCTTAAAAATGGTAGCTGTGTATATATCTATTAAGTTCATCTGATCTAATGTGTCATTTAAGGCCGATGTGGGGTACTAAAGTTTCCTACTATTATTGTATTGCTGTTAATTTTTTATTTTAGGTCTGTTAATATTTCCTTTAGATATTTAGGTGCTCTTGTGTTGGATGCATAAATATTTATAAATGTTATATCTTGTTTGACCTCTTTATCATTATATAATGCCTTTGTCTTTTATTACAGTTTGTTTTAAAGTCTATTTTGTGTGATATAAATATAGCTACTCCAACTTTCTCATGATTTCTATTTGCATGGAACATCTTTTTTCCATCTTTTCACTTTCAGTCGGTGTGTGGTCTTTTTTTTTTTTAAAAAAAATCCATTCAGCCTTTCTGTGTCTTTTGATTGGTGAATGTAGCCATTTATATTTAAACTACACACACAACATAACACAATAGAATACTACTCAAACGTTAAAACAATGAAATCTTGCCATATATAACAACATGGACCTTGAAGGAAGTATGTTAGGGGAAATAAGTCAGAGAGAGAATTTTACTTGTATACGGAATCTAAAAAACAAAACTCATAGATACAGAGAACAGAAAGGTAATTACTAGAGGGACGGGGTTTTTGGGGTTGGGCGGGTGAAAGGGCTCAAAAGGTACACACTTTCAATTATAAACTAAATAAGTCAGGGGGAATGTAGTATAAAACATGGTGACTGTAGTTTATAATATTATAGTACATACTTGAAAGTAGCCAAGAGAGTAAATTTTAAAAGTTCTCATCATAAGAAAAAGAAATTATAACTTTGTATGGAGACAGAAGGTAACTAAACTTATCATGGTGATCATTCCATAAAGACTTAATCATTATGTTGTATGCCTGAATGCCTGAAACTAATACAATGTTATATGTCAATTATACCTCAAAAAAAAAAATGGTGGCTCTGGAAGGGTGGGAAAACCATTAGACTTAAGATGAAAATCCCAGGTTTATTGCTAGCTTTCACATTTATTAGGTTTGAGAGCTTAAGTAAAATAGGTAAATAGCTCCCTGGACTTCTGTTTCTTCACCTGTAAAATGAGAATAATATTTATTTGAAAAGTAAGTAAATATGAGCATTTGTGACATAATCTTCCT
Source organism: Macroglossus sobrinus (assembly GCA_004027375.1). Taxonomy (NCBI): domain Eukaryota; kingdom Metazoa; phylum Chordata; class Mammalia; order Chiroptera; family Pteropodidae; genus Macroglossus; species Macroglossus sobrinus. The sequence continues at coordinate 362,736 of PVKZ01001005.1, forward strand.
TCTAAATTCAGGGGAGTGCCACTTACAACTCTGACCTTTAAGGCATATGCTTTGTTTTAAAGGTATAAATCAATTTCAGTTTATAGAAAAAATGAAGGGTAAAGTTATTCATAATAGACTTCCAGAGTTAGTTGTCCTTATAACTAAAATGTTATATGAATATTTGGCTGTCAAGCTGTAAACATTGATGTGCTTTATATTTTTATTAAAAAATCTGCTTTAGATTTTTTATTTATTACAAAATTAATATTGAGTACATTATTCAAATATTAGAAAAGAAAAAAATAAATGCAATCCCTCATATTCCTATAATCTCAGTGCAATAATTACCTTTTGGAGTATATATTTTTAAAATGAATTCCACCTCACCCACCCCCCAGATACAAGCACGAGGGTAGGTAAGCTTGATTAGAGGTTGAAGTTGAGTACCCATAGGAATTCCTGCACAGTGAAAGCCTAAGTATTTGGGACACTTCCTTTGTGGCATTCAAGGGAAGCTGCTAGAATTGGAATTTTTAATTTCTTTCTGAGACTGTTCTGATCTGTTAATGAACCAGCCATTTGTGTTTAGCTGGTGTGATGTGAATTCTTATGGAGAATGAAAGATATGGACTCTTAGAATCAATGTAGAAAGAGTGTCAACCTACTAGGACAACTACTCCAAGATCCCAGATGGCACTGGGCAGTGCCAGAGAGTGTCTACAGGAGAGCTGGCAGTGAAATTTCCTGGATCTTAGAGAAATATGCAAGGGAAACATAGTCATTGTGAACTATTGAAGAGACATGGGGGTGAATTCTTTAGATAGATATTTATGTAAAAATACAGACAGAAAAAAGGAGATATGAAGATTGAATCCAACAAACCCAGTATATAATAGAAGTTCTGGAAAGAAAGAAGAGATATGGCAGAAAGAAAAAATATCAGAGACATAATAGAAAAAAAATCTCAGATTAGAAGAAGAAACACATAAATATGGAGATAGAAGAATACAGGGTTCAAAACAGAATATAAGAAAAAGTTGACCCACACCTACATGTACTCCTATGGGATTCAGTTAATCCCAGGAAAAAGAAATAAAGTTCTAGTATCAATACTTTTTTTTTTAAATATAGCTTTATAATACCTAGACAATTCAAATCACTAAGAGTAATTCATCTAAGTTCCAATGATAAATGGAGATAAAACTAAGGAATGTTTTTACCAAACCTTTGAATCTAGAAATTATTTATGCTTGTTTCTCTATAATATAATGGATAAACCTGTGTCTCTTTTTCTGGCTCTCTTAACATCAGTGATAAGGCACATTGTAGTTGGGGTGTTTTTCATTTTCATAATTGAAACAAAAAGATACATCCTCAACATAAAAGTGGAAAATAAATGGAACTTAATAGAAAACAAACAAACAAATCCTTTGCTAATATTTCTCTCTTATAATTCTAGATCTTTCTGCACACTGTCCTACAAAAAGAACTAATTAATTAAGAGCCCACGGAAGGGTAGGGAGTCCACCTTGCTAGTTGGCTATTTTTTATTCCATTGATCTATGTGTCTGTTTTTATGCCAGTACCCTGCTGTTTTGATTACTATAGCCTTGTAGTAGAGTTTGATATCAGGTAGTATGATACTTCCAACTTTTTTGTTCTTTCTCAAGATTTCCTTGGCTTTTCAGAATCTTTCATGGTTTCATATAAATTTTTAGATTTGTTCTAGTTCTCTGAAAAATGCCATTGGTATTTTGATAGGGATTGCATTGAATCTATAAATTACTTTGGGTAGTATGGCCATTTTAATTATGTTGTTTCTTCCTACCCATGAGCATGGTATATGCTTCCATTTATTTGTATTTTCAGTTTCTTTTTTTAATAATATAATTTTCTGAGAATTGGTTACTTTGATTTCTAGGTATTTTATTGTTTTTGATGCAATTATAAATGGGATTGTTTTCTTAATTTCTCTTTTTGATAGTTTATCATTGGTCTATAAAAAGGCAAATGACTTCTGAACATTTATTTTGTAAAACTGTTACTTTACTGAATTCATTGATCAGTTCTAACAGGTTTTTTTTTTTTTTGGTGGAATCTTTAGGGTTCTCTGTCATTTAAATTCTCTGTCATTCTCTGTCATATTTCCATGTCTTTCAATTTCTTTTCTGGAAAATTTTCATTTTCTTTCTCAGCTACCTTTTTACCTTGGTTATTCATGGTATTTTATGATTTTTTTTTCTCTGCCTAGGTATTTATGGGAATGAAATCTGCTTTTTTAAAAAGAGTGCTATCTCCCTATTTAGCAGATTGTTAAGAAGAGGTCTTTCTTTTATTTTCCAGTTGGTGGTGCTTAAGCACAAGTTTTTAAAAAAAATTTTCTCTTGTATTTCTTCAGCTTCCAGGATCTTTGTGGGATGGTGGAAAATGCCTTGTTTTGCTTGGTGATGTGGGCATCTCCTCTGTGACCAGGTTGCCTTGCCTCATCTCAGGGCATTACTGACATGGAGGAATGTGGTGGGCCATGGAGTTCTGAACCCATGAAATCTCAGTGCTGCCCCCTGCATCCAGATGCTACTGTCAATACTACATTGCTCTAGATGTCCCACATGCTCCCGCTGAGATCAGCTAGGATAGATAGGGGCAGAGTGGCCTTGGAGAGGCCTGATCATGCATTTGTGATTTTGTTTTTTTTTCTATAATGGCGACTGCCAGACCTCAGCTTCCTCACCTCTGTATCTGCATCCCTGTCACTAGAATTAGTCCCAATGTGCATCTACTGCTCAAGGGGTAATGCTTCTGCCTCTCCAGTTCTTGGGGTTGCAGATAATGTGCTCTACAACCCAACACTCACCTTTACAGTTTCTTCTGGGACCTAACATAAGCTCTGGGAGGGCAAGGGGAGGTGGCTTGGCTCTGTGGCTTTGTTTTCCATCTGGCAATGGCAACTACTAGAACATGGCTGCTGCACATGTGTCTGTGTGTTCTGTCTCTTCCTCATCACTGGGTGCAGCTACAGTTTGTGCTGATCACTCAGACAGGATTGCTTATTCTAACTCTCTGAAAATTAATTCCTCCTCTCTTCTGAGATCCATAGTGAACTCCACTGTGTCTGTAGTACCCATCTCTGCTCTTCTTCCTTCCCTCTTCTCCTGTTTCTTTAGATTCACCTACCTCAGATGTTTCAACGTGTGGATCTCTCAGATGTGTTTGTGTGTTGAGCTGAAAATTCCTTGTTTAATTATGCTATTCAACTTGCCGTAACCTCAAGGGGAGAGACCAGGCATATTTCTCTCACCACTGTACTTCTGATGTCACTTTCCAGGAATGGCTTTTTGATACAGAGTTTGGATGGCTGATCCCTTGCTATTGGGCTGAGAGAAGAACGTTTAAAAGGACAACATTTAAGAGCCTAGAAGCTATTTTTGCCCAGGATCCACCTTAATCACCAAAGAATAGGACAGCCTGGTTCTCTGGTCAACAGTCTTTATCCACTTTATGCATTGAGTCCAGTCACTGTGGGAGGGAGACCATCACACTGTGTTTTAGGATTTTTCTCATCACGCAGTCAACAATTATTCTATAGATACTTTGGTCTTTGTACTTGGTATAATTCAGTTTCTGTTTGGACCCTTTTCTGCTACACCCCAGGATATTGATAAAGGCAGGGGCAAAACAAATTGTAGATCTCATACCAAAACTTGGGAATTGACTTGGCTCTCCAGAACACCTGAATTTGTAAATAAAAGGAGTGGATATCTTTGTTTTATTTAGGAAATTTTAGACAAGTAGAACGATATTGATAATGTATGATTTTTGAGCTTGAATTTCTAGTCAAGAAGTAACTTTTTTGAATGAGGGGGGTTTTTCTCAGATGACAGGAGACTGGTGAGAAAGGAGATAAAGGTTGCAGCCTGATGTTTTTGATATTGCTAGTTTTTTTTATTCCATGTCAAGATCTACCCATTGGAGTCACTTAATAAAAGTAGAAAACTCCTGGAATATTATTGGCACATATAATCAACACAAATTTTTTGGATTAAATTGAAAAATAAAATTATTCTATTTTTTTTAAAGGAGGAGAATTTACTCTGACCAGTAAAACTTTAAATTCAATATGCTATGAATCTTGATGTTTAAGGAGCCCCTTCCTCTAAGAGGTAACAATTCAACATGTTTATTTCTCTCTGTGTAGTGTATATAACCTGTCATACCTGGTAGGAAGGCACCAAAGCTTTGAAAATTTCAGTGTGGAAGAGTTTTGCTGCCACCTAATGGACAAGTGGAATATTTTTAATTATTCTGCAATACACAATTTCCTTTTTACCTCATTGAACATTCATGTAAAACCGTAATAATTATTTTTTAAAATATACTTTATTTGCCAATAATTTGTTCATTTATATTAATTTTAATGTTACTGGTATGTGTCATGTGTATGTGCTATGGTGGTGGTAATGCAATGGGTATGGTAGAATATAAAAATAAGTTTGATTAACTAAATTTTTATCTAAGCATCATGATTAATTTTTTTATAATTTTAAGTTAAATTTACTAGAAGTTTAAGGATCAAATATATGGGTTATGAATATTGATCTTCTTTGCTCAATGAACTTTATGTAATTTGGATAAATCTGTGAATGAAGTGAAGAATTAACCATAATAAGAAAGGTTGATGGGGAAATAAATAGGAAAAGCATATATATGAAGAGAGAGAGAGAGACAGAGATAGAGACAGAGAGACAGAGAGAGGTTTGCCTACTGAGCTAAAAATATTAAAAGTTGCTTTTTTACTATTTATAATCTATTTTTACATTGTATTTTACATTTATCTAAAATACAGGCAGGGAATATTTTTGTTTCTTTTGTTCACTGGTGAAAAATTCCTGGTGTATTCTAAATGTTAATAACTATTTGCTGGGTAAGTAGTATTTATGTACTATGTAAACTCTAGAAAATAGAGGAAACTAAGTCACTCATAATCCCACACAAAACCTAAACCACATTAGTCTTTTGATGACACATAACTATGTAACTGACATTTCACTAGGCCTTTTTTGGTCCTTCAGTAATGTATGAGGGTCGCTAGAAGATTTGTTTGCAGAACTTCTCATCTATATATTCTTCTGGAATATTTTTCAAATCCAGGATTTCTCCTATTCCTCCCATTGCTAGTTTTCTTTTGGACTCTGATATTTTTATTCATCTCCTGGGGTTCTGAAGTGTATTTTTCTCTGTATATTAACAGTGATTTTTCCATTTAATCCATGGAAGCTCTTGGCTACTCTTCCTTTATCCTCCACAAAACCATCATATTTAATTTTCTAAGAATATGTGATTTCTTTATTTTAGAATGAGGGGGATTTTAGAAAAGAGTTACCAGATTGAAAGCCTTAAAGTCTTAGTTAACTTGAAATCTCTCTTGAATTCTACATGTTAAGGAATCTAAACGATTTCCAGGGTTGGAACTTTTTGGATGACCTCTGCACCACCTTCTAAAGGTTCTTGGCCCGTCCTGTCTCTCCTCCAACTCCACACACTCCTTTCCTCAACACTCTCCATTCAAACCACTACTACCTTCCCTCAGAAAAAAATAACACTTCCCATAGGAAGGGCATCACTACCTGGATCCCCGAATCTGATACTCTGGGCCTCTGTTTGATGGACATTGGTGTTCATTACTGCCCAGACTCCAGGGTTAGGCTTCTATCTTGGAAGAGAGTGAATGCAGGTCTTTCCATTAGTGTTTCTTTTGTAACCCTTTCATTGCAAGCATTATGGAGCTGCTGGTCTCTGTTAGCTGACTTAATACCTAAAGTACCTTTTCCCAAAGTAAATGACTAGGAGTGGTTACAGAAGGTTAAACTATATGCTTTACCATTCAGATGTGCAAGAAAAACAAAGTAACCTTTCATTATTCCTTTACTTTAATATCTTGTTTATAAGCCCCCATTTTTGTAACTGGGAGGGTTAGGGGATGTGCATAAACACCAGTTAAGTAGCTCATGCTTTCTGTTTTAAAATGGTCTCTTTTGGTTAAATTGTGTTTATTTTGTTAAGCTCAGTCTTTCATACACTCTCTTTTCTGTTACAAAAATTACTTTGGGGCCAAGGAGGAACATCTGCTTTGTATTTTGTCTCTTTGCGTGGCTCCCACTCCCACGGACCTTGGATTGGATTCTTTGGGTGTCAAATCCCATTTGTTTAACTTAAATAACATTAGTCTTTTGATGACACATAACTATGTAACTTGTGGTTCACTAGGGCCTTCACTGAAGACTCCATGTCTACTGCTGCCATTTCTAATGTGTTTTTAAGAGATGTAAACTTGTATTCTGTTCTTTTGGCATTGACATGCTATGGAGATTGCTGCTGGTGAACTTGGTCATGTCCCTTATCTGGCCAAGTCCTGTCTTGACTCCTTCTGACTATTCATATCCCTAAGGTCCAACTATGACTCCAGTTCAATCCCTTACATGAGAAACTGGCCTCAAAGCTGTGTCCTATATATTCACTTCCCATTCATCCAGACCCCTCAGGCAAGCTCACTTCATCTACCTCCTACCACACATGGGAACTTCTGCATCATTTCACTTGGGGGGGAGAGGTGGGAGATACAGGAACACCAAGCCTCATTCTCTGTCTTTGCTGCTCTATTGTTTCCTACGATGTGAACTGGAGCATCAGCTCAGTTGCTCTTAGGTTTTTTCTCAACTTATTTGGAGTTTCTATCAGTTCTAGAAACTGGATTGAGGCCCTTTTCAGGTACTTGCAGCTTTCTTACCCTGGACTGATTTCTTCTGAATTTCTCTCCTTATTCTCTGTACCTTTCATCCCACCTCTCACCTCTGTCTCCAACATTCTCCTCCCAATCATTCATTTAAAACAATAGGTAGATATGACCTTCAGAATATTATGTGATAACCCGAATCTTCTTTGCTTATGTCTTATAAGAAAATTTTATGATTGAACCTCTGAAGCTTGAAATGCAAAGACAGACTTTGGATTTTAGATCATTCTTTAGTCTCTGAACAAAGCCTGACTTTCAAGGATATTCTCTTGCTATAGACTTAAAAATTTAAACTTTGAGCTTCAAAGAGCGACAATGATTTGTTCTAGACTCTTATCATTCTTTTCTTCTAGGACATCGAGCCTTATGCCTTATCCTTAGTTGTGGAAGGAATGGATTTTTAAAGTAACAGCCTTTAAAAGAATGGGAAAAAATAGCATTAATGCAAGAGATAATTCAATATGGAATATTTAAAAATGCTTTTATTTAAAAAATTATTTATTTCTTAATGCACAGAATAAACAATATTGAGAAAGGATATGCTCCACATTAACAAGGCTCTGAGATACCTGATATAATAGGTTCCTACTAATATGCAAAGTCATAGAGAAGCTCTATTTGCAGTGGTCACTACTGCTGTTACATGAAGCATGACAAGGCTTACATAACATTGTTTTGCCTTTGAATCACATCTAGATAGATATCGATAGGAGATAGAGAAGTATGGATGTGCAGCTAATTGTTCTTGCTCTTATTAAAATCATAGAATATATAAAACTTTTAATTGGAATATAAATAAAATTTAGTAATAATATATTAACAAAAATCAATTTTTATTTGCATAAAACTTGAAAAAATTATTTTTTATTTTTTATGTTTTTACATTTTCAATTATAGTCCACATATAATATTACATTAGTTTAGATGTATAGCACAGTGATTAGACATTTATACAATTTATAAAGAGATCACCCCCAATAAATCCAGTACCCATCTGACACCATACATAATTATTATAATACTATTGACTTTATTCTTCATGCTATATTCTAAATCCCCATGACTGCTTTGTAAACACATATTTGTACCTCTTAATCCCCTCTCCCTTCACTCCTTCCCCTTACTCTCTAATCTGACAACTATCAAAATGTTCTCTGTATCTATGGGCTGCTTTCTGTTGTTTATTTATCCATTTCTATAGATTCCACATATAACATTTGTCTTACTCTGACTCACTCAGCACAATACCCTCTAAGTCCATCTTTGTTGCAGATGCCAAAATTTCATTATTTTTTATGGCTAAGTCATATTCTTTTGTATATGTACCACTTCTTCTTTATTCATTCATCTATTAACAAATACTCAGGATGCTTCCATATCTTGGCTATTGTAAATAAAGCAGCAATGAACATATGAATTCACATGTCTCCTCAAAGTAATGTTTTGGGTTCATCAGAGAAACACTCAGATTTGGGATAACTGTATCCTTCTTTGTCTCTTGTTATAGCATTTGTTTTAAAATCTCTTTTGTCTAGTATAAGTATTGCTATCCCAGCTTTTTTGTTTGTTTGTTTTCATTTCCATGAAACATCTTTTTTCACCCTTTACTTTCAGATTGTGTGTGTCTTTCATTCTGGAGTGAGGTTTTCTTTTTTTTTCTTTTTTTTTTTTGTGGGCAGCACATGTAAGGGGCTTGTCTTCTTGTACATTCAGCCACCCTATCTTTTGATTAAAGCATTTAATTCATTTACAGCTAAAGTAATTATTGATAGATATGTAGTTATTGCCATTTTATTATTCACATTTTTCATCTTTTTTCTTCTTCTTCTTAAACAAGTCCCTCTAACATTTCATGTAATACTGGCTTGGTGATGATGAACTTCTTTAGCTTTCTCTCATCTGGGAAGCTCTTTATCTGTCTTTTGATTCTGAATGATAGCTTTGCTGCCTAGTCATCTTGGTTATAGGTCTTATAGGTTTTTGCTTTTTATCCTTTTGAATATTTTTGGCCAATTCCTTCTGGCCTGCAAAGTTTCTATTGAGAAATATGCTGGTAGTCTTATGATAGCTCCCCTATAGATAACTAACCACTTTTCTCTTGCTGCTTTTAAGATTCTCTCTTTGTCTTTAACCTCTGGCATTTTAATTATGATGTGTCTTGGTGTAGCCCTCTTTGGGCTGGGGACTCGTGTGTGGGGACCTTCACAAGTGAAATATTTTTCCCAATTCTCAACCACCACATGTGGGTGTGTGGAACCAGCCTGTTTCATGTCTCTGCTCCTCCTATCAGTCTTAAGGTGGCCTCTTCTGTGTGTCCCCAGTTGTAGAACTTCTGTTCAGTCAAACTACAGAATAGCCAAAGATGGCTATTCTGTAGTTTGGGATTCTCTGCACTTCTTGGACTTGTATGTCTATTTTCTTCACCAGGTTAGGGAAGTTTTTCATCACTATTTCTTGAAATAGGTTTTTAATTCCTTGCTCTCTCTCTTCTGGTGCTGCTAAGATACAAATGTTGGTATGCTTGGTATTGTCCCAGAGGCCCCTTAAATTTTCTTTTTTTTTTTTTGGATTCTTATTCTTGTTGCTGTTCTAATTGGATGTTTTCTGCTACCTTATCTTCTAAATTGCTGATTCAATCTTCTGCTTCATTTAATCTACTATTAATTCTACTGTTAAAATGAAGGTATTCTTCATTTCAGTTATTTTGGTTTTAGTTTCTGACTGGTTCTCTTTTGTGTTTTCTATCTCTTTGTTAAAGTTCTCATGAATTTCATCTACTCTTCTCCTAAGTCCATTGCACATCCTTATAACAAGTGTTTTGAACTCTGCATCTGATAGATTGCTTGTCTTCATTTTGTTTAGATCTTTTTCTGGAGTTTTGTTCTGTTCTTTCATTTGGGACATGTTTCTTTGTCTCCCCATTTTTTGCTTCCTTCCTGTGTTTGCTTCTATGTATTAGGTAAGGCTCCTATTTCTCCTAGTCTTAGTATATTGGTCTTATATTGTAGGTGATCTGTGGGTTCTAGTGGCATAGTCTTCCCAGACTACCTTAGCCACGTGCTTCAGGTATGTCCCTTGTATGCGTGGGTTTTGTGTGCCCTCTAATGTGACCCAAGGTCGTGTTCTGGCTTAGACCAAAGATGGCCACCTGCAATGTAGGTTGAGCCTCCTGGGAAGGGCCCTGCTGCAGACCAAGTTCAGCTGCAGCCTGAGCCCTACTCAGGGTTACCTGGCATGAGCCACCAAACAATCCAAAGATGGCTGCCAGCCATGCTGGGCTTGGAAGTACCTCAAGAGGCCAAACTGTAGACTGAAGCTGGTTGCCACTTGTGCTGGCCTTAGGGCTGCTCAGCAAGAGGTACAGGGCATGCAAAGGCCAGATGCTGCTTCTTTAGGTTTTATGAACCTTTGAAAGATTTTAGGAAAGTTCACATGAGCCAAGACAGATCATTTGTATGGAAAATCCATGGAAGTGGCTTGGGTAGGCCTGCATGATGGGAGGGGAGGGGCCTCAGGGAGTCACTAGGGTGGGGCAACCAGTGTTAGCCAGATGGATGCAGACTCAAAAATGGCACCCACCTGGGTCCAGAAGCTGGGTCAGGGGAGGCTCAATAAAGGAACTATGCCATCGGCCAGCACTTCTATCTGGGAGAAACCCACCCCTTGCCCTGAAGCCAAACAACTCAGTTTTCCTCCACATATCCCTAGAGCCTCTTAAGCTGCTGCCTCAATACTGGGGCTGAAAGCGAGTGAGTCCATCAGTCCTCTTAAGAGGAAAATCTGCACCACCCTCAGTCTTCTATCTCATTCAGATACAATCTCTGCTGGTTTCGCAGCCAAAAATTGTGGGGGCTTGTCTTTCCAGCTTGCAACCCTGGGCTGAGGAACCTAGCATGGGGAACTCCACAGCTGAGATATTTGTCCCAGTCCTCAACCTCCATATGTAAGTGTGTGACCAGCCTGTTCTATATCTCTGCTCCTCCCACCAGTTTCAAAGTGGCCTCTTCTGTGTGTTGCCAGTTGTAGAAATTCTGTTCAGTCAGACTCCAGGAGACTCTCAACAATGGCTATTATGAAGTTTAGTTGTAATTTTCAGTAGTTGCAAGAGGAGGCAAGCACAGTGTTTACCTACTCCACCATCTAACTGAAAGCCAAATTTATTTTCATTTCATTATGTCATATAGAACCTTCAAAACTTCAAGTTAGGAGATACTAAAGTGAGTAGAAGAGTTATCATCAAATGAATAAGAAGTGTGCAGAATTAGGAAGCCGAGCCCCACTTTGGAGGCATTTTAACCTCATTTAGAATGATCTCTCTTTATTTTTCCCTTCCAAAGACCAAGTCAAAAATAATATTAGACTCACAGAATTGAGAGTAAAATTGCAAGGTCAAAATATTCAATGCTGGAATTCCATAACATCTAGTGGTGTGATGGTAAATGTTTAACCACTAGATCTGAGGAGAAAACAAAGGCCTTTATTTTTTGTTAATTGATATTTGTGTTGTAAATACTCCCACAATGGCCAGTTTAAATCTATTGAAATGATGTTAGTGAACAAGGAGTTGGAAGAGATAATAATAATTATCCTTGTGAACTGGTTGGAAGAGATGATAATTATTATCCTTGTGAACTGCTACCTAGCATTATCTTTGAACAATCCTAGCATCTAACATTACTATTCCACTCTTTGCATCTAAAATTACCTTTGTTCCACTTTGACTCACTGGCCGTGGATTCCCTGTTTACTATCATCTTAAACCTTCTCTGCCTCATCATATGCATTTTTTGCTCCTTAAATCAATGAATAATGACATTTTTCAGAATCCAAACCATTCTGATAACTCTGCATTGGCAATATTTTTTACAGCTATGTTCTTTTACAAATTTAATGTTTATAACTGATCATATAATGTAGCTAAATAGAACTCTTATTACCCTTAGATGAATATTGTGATTCCAATATAAACTACCCCTATATTGTTTTTTATTTTTTAAATAATTAATCAATTAATTAATTATTTTTAGCACTCACATGACATAATTGGTTACTTTTGAGCTTGTGATCCACCAACAAAAATCCCCTTGGTCTTCCCCACCCCTTTGGTCTTTTTAATGAAGATGGCTGTTTTCACATGTATTCTCTGTCCTAATCAACCAAACTACATAATGTTAGCACTAAATAATCTACTTGTAGATCATCTAGTCCAATCTCTTCATTTTAGAGATGAAAGAACTAGAGATCACAGAGGTTAATTTATTTAAATAGGATTACATAGCTTTCTGGTAACAAAGTTGGGTCTAGACCCAGATCTTATGGCTCCTAATTCTATGTTTATTTCTCCATATTATATTATTTCCTCTAACTTTTAGAACACCATGAGATAGGAAGGGTGAATACTATTAACTCCATTTTACTTACACATGATGAAACTTAATGTCAGGAATACAAAAGGATTTGTCTAAGGTTACATGGGCAATTTTGGCAACTGGTTTTGTGAACCTAAGTGCATGGCTATTATATTGCTGTTATGGCACTTTACATTAGACTGTGAGATAATTTTTAAATTTGACTTTGTAATTCAGAGTTTTAATCATCCCTGCCACCTTCCTGTCATTTACAAGTATAATAAGCATAGGTCTGTGTCAGCCAGAGTCCCAGCAGAGTACAGAAGACAACTCAGATGGTTCAAGAGACTTTAACAAAGGTGTTGTATTAGTTTCCCAAGGCTGCCATAACAAATTACTATAAGCTCAGTGGCTTAAAACAAATTCATTTTCCCACAGTTAAGGAGGCCAAAAGTCAAAAATCAAGGTGTTGGCAGAGTTGGTTCCTTCCCGAGTTCTGAAGGAAAAAACTTTATGCTCCTTTCCTAGTTTCTAGCATTTGCCAGCAATTCTTGCAATCATTGGTTTTTAAAGGCATCTTCACATAACCTTTTTTTTTTCTGTATCTTTCTGTGTCTTCTTCTCTCCTCAGATGGACATCAGTCATTAGATTTAAGGCTCACCCTGTATCAAGGATGATTTTTATCTCAAGATCTTTAACTTATTACATCTGCAACAAATCCCATTTCCAAAATAAGGTCACATTCTGGTGTTCTGGGTAGACATAAAATTTTGGGCAACAATATTTGACCCACTACAGGTACCATTGTGGGTATTCTATCCACATGAAATTGTGAGTAGAATAAGGAAACAAGCAAGAATGAGAAGTTCTTACCACCATTAGGCTTGAAGGGGCAAGGAGCAGAAATTGTGCCCTGGAATCCCATTGAGCTGGAGCAGTGAAGGAAGGACCTACGGCAGGGATTCTACCTGCAGAGAGATGCAGTTCCTGCCAGGGTGCTGGGCATGGAGTAGATAGAGTACAGTAAAAAAACAGTTTCTCCTCTTAGTCACTGCTCTCCTGTAGATGATTCTCACAAGCTAGATCCAATCAGAAACCAGTTATATTAATTTTTTATTATTGCTGTAAAAATAACCTCAAAGTTGGTGTCTTAAAACAATTCAAATTTATTATTTTACAGTTCTGTGGGTTCAAAGTCCTACAGAGGGTTCAGTGGGTTAAAACTGAGGTATCAGCAAAACTTACTCCTTTCTGGAGGCTCTATGGAATAATGCATTTCTTTGCCTTTTCCAGTTTCTAGGTGACAACCATATTTTTTAGCTCATAGCTCCCTTCCTCTATCTTCAAAGCCAGCAATAGCAGATTAAGTCCTCTTTGGCTATGTAAGAACATACTGACAGGATCCAGGAGTTAGAATGTGGACATCTTTGGGATGGGTTATTCTTCTGCCTACCATATTAGTTGACCAGCTGTAGGATTCAGCCTCCTAGGCAGGATTGGATCCAGGTTATATGGGGATAAAGCTTATATGGTTAGGAGGTTCTCTGCAGGAAAAAGAATTTAAAATTACCTTAAGCACAAGGCTTGGGAGAGGCAACACCTGAAGGGCCATGAAGATGAAACTTCTTTAGCTCCACAGTAAATCAGCCTCTGCTCCAGGGCACAGAGTAGGGCAAAGCAAGGCAGAGAATGACCTGGGGTGGGGATGGAGCAAGCAGGCAAAAATCAGAACAGCATGTCTTATAAGTTTGTCTAAAAACCTGATTAAAAGGTTGACTTGTTTGGAATTTGTTGGCATTTCACTAGTGCTTGTACTTCAGTGATATCAATCTTTTCCAACCATAAATCAGCTGATATTTGATCATCTTGTTCATGAGAATCGAATGAGAGACAGCCAACAGCTGAAATTGATTTATACCATACCTTCATAGAGCTTAGGTTTCACCCATTTTTCCCCTCTCATTGCATTTGGGCAAATGTAAAGTAATGCTATTGAGGTTGGTAAATTACCACTCAATACTACTCTGTAGCCTTTTAAGACAGTATAATTTTATTGACACCTTTCCCTCAGGCCTTCTCCTCAGATGACCTGTAACAAGTTGTTCACTCACTAATCTGGAGAAGATACAACTGAACCTTAGATTTTACAATTAGAAGCTTAGGCTTATTGTGTTGCCTATGCGAATTCCATCTAGTCTGTTCAATTCTAAATTTGCATCTTTCATGTGACTATGTAGTGTATTTGATACAGAATTTTTCTTCTAGACTTCTTAAGTTGTAGGACTTTACAGTGCAGTCATATGAGAGTGAGTCAGCAGTTTAATTCCAATATCTGCCTTACCACTACCCGGGGACTTTCTAACAAGAACTAAGACTGTTATTAGTTTGATTATTACCCAAGTAGAATAAAAAGGAACTACATTGACAAGAATAGAGAAGTGAAGAATACCAATTGTCCATGTCTAAATAGGTTTTCTAAAAAAGTAAACTCCACTGTAGATTTTACCTTTTGAAAATAGATCTACTTCCTGAAGAAAGTTTTGTTTTGAGGTTATTTGCTTGCTTTATTAGTTTTATCTCTGCAAGTTTGATGAATTTCCCTGATTGCTGTAATTGTGCAAACCTTTGAAATAGAAATTGCATTGAAAACAGAAAGAGTAAGAGAAGTAATTATATTGATAGACCGAAGAGATTAGCATACATAATCTAATAATGGACATCCTAGCTAACATTCTTTTTTTCTCATTTTAGATCCATTGAATGAAGAAGTCACAAATAACCATAATACAGTTAGTTGTGGGTCTTTTCTAAACTCACAGTATAGGTTCTATTTCTTATAATTTATCAACTAAGGCCTTTGCTTGATAGTAATTTGGTAAAAATATTTTCTAATTCTATAGTGAACATTTATGAGATTTTTTTTCTCTAGATACATAAACAAAATAGAAAAGGAAATGGTTAGTAATGGAGAAAAAAAACAAAGAAAACTCAGTGAAAGGAAACTTAAAATAAAAGTGGTGATTATTTCAAGTGCTAGCCCCTTCCAGAAGTTCATTGTTTGACTTAAATAGTCCAAGGAGCACAACTTAAGCTTTGATTCAACAGCAGTGCCAACACAAAATTCTACTTTAACCTATCCTGTGCAAGTCTTAAATACTGAAAGGCCTCAACTGGCCTTTGGGCTCTGTCACTTACCAGTAATGTGATCTTGGGTAAAATACTTAAATTTTTTAAGCCTCTATTTTCTAAGATTTAAAATGGGGGTCACATTATCTTCCTTAAGTGCTATAAGAATTAGAAGTAATATATATAAAATGCCTCTTACCACCCCAGGCAATTATGCTGCATTATTACTAATATTGCAATTGCAAAGAAGTTTATAATTTATTTTCTGTAACTTTTTTTCTCATATATTTACTTTTAAATAAAAATCAAGTTTTAAAAATCAAAGTTTAAAAATAATCTCTAGCTAGGGTATTATATGCATTCATTTGTTAATGGGAGTGATAATTTTGGGTGAAATAGACAGCATACATATTTCTCAATTTTTCTGAGTCAAAGGGGTTTTCCTTTGAGGATATGGTCTATAGATGTTTATTTAAAATGTGTTTCTTCTCTAGTAGAAGAAATGGAGTGCTTAATTTTAGTGTACCAAATTTTATATGGTGTATTCTATAATTCCTAGTTTTTGAACTCTTGAATCACTCATAATTTTTAAAGTACTATGTAGAAAAATAAAACAATTTCCAGCAATGTTTGGCATAAATACAAAGATATAAATTATTAAGAGAAACACATATATGAACATTGAATCTTTATAGTGAATGATAGCAAGGAAAGTTACTGATTTTCCAAATTTTTCTGAATAAGTTAAAAGATGTTATAAAATTATATTTTAGTTTTTTCATTTATAAAGTGTGGGGGGAGAAGCCTATAATTTTTTTCTCTCAAGTTTTACATTTGTATTACTTGTTAAATTCCCTGTGGCAAAATTTTCTGGATGTTACCTAGATCACTTCTTTCTTTATTAAAAGAAATCCTGAGTTTTAGCAGGGTGCATGGCTACCTGCCTAGGTGTTGTTTTCCAGTTTCTCTCATGGGCTTAGTCCTGACCAAAGGATGGAGGAGAAAACTATGTGTGCCACTAGAAGAAAACAACTGATACAGGCATCTTGGCCTAGAGATGGGTATACCTTATTGAGAGGGAAAAATTGCTTATACCAATCCTGACACCTCCTATCTCTGTATAATTATATGAACACAAAATAAACTATTTTGTTTAAGCCACTGTAATTTAGGTCTGTATTGTAGCTTAGTGTGTGCCCTAATAATTCAACCTATCAGAGGAACAAAGCACTAACTTAGAAGAAAGTAGGTAATTTCTAGATAAACACCATTGTGGGGTCCTTATCTCCCTGAGTATATACTCCTTATACCTGGTGGTGGTAGTAAGAAATATCAGAGATATTTAAAATTTTTAGAGATAGTTATTGAGCAGTAGTTCATGGGCTGATCTGGTGCCAACACTAATAGTCTTGGAAGTTCTCAGCAGCTATTGGAACAACTGCTGCCCTCTGGCTTCCTTGACTTCAAGATGTAGACTCACAGTAGCCTTAACCTTTCTTCTCTGGTGCTGAACTTTGCTCTGTGGTTTGGACTACTCAGAAAATGCCTCCCTGCTCTCTTCCTGTTTTCCTAGGGCATGACCCCAACCAATCTGAACAACTGACTTTGTAATTGTCCATTGAAACTGCTTGGGAATGTGAGTGCCCATTTGGTTTCTCTGGCTGAATCACTGGGACTTATTCTAAAAGGGTCACTTTTGATTGGCTCAAATTTAACTCAAATTTAGAAAAATGCAATCTTTAGAGAGTTTGAGGTTTGTAAACCCAGACATTGGTAATAATCTTGCTGGTCATATGTAACAAAGAGAAATTTTCCTGCAACAGTAGAAACTAGCAACTATTGAGTATTATGCAAAATCACACGCCATCGTAATCTCATGATGTCTTCTTATTTGTTTTCCTCCTTGTTAGTTATAAGTCTTATGAAGAATATGATTGATTTAGAAGCTCATCTTAGACTTCCAGGCTGATTGATGTGCTTGTGTACTGTATACACCTGCATTGCCTCTTGCTGGCTGTTCTTTCTAAATAATTCTTCTGATGTATACAAGAATAAGTCTACTGGTTTTGTTTTGTTTTGTTTTGTTTTTGTATGCATTGCCTGCATGATTTTCTCTTTTTCTAGATTGTTTTGATTCCCAGTATTTTCAATGAAGATTACTTTTTGAAAAATAATCAACCTTCATCAAAGAAAAACTCTTCTTTCTCCTTTTCCACCTTCTCTCTTCTTCTATGAAGACACTGTTCTTGGGCATCTCTTAAAGCAAAGCCTTTATTTCTCCCCCTGCCCATGTCAGGAGTCTATCCTGACATATGTATACCATTGCATGTGCAAAAAATTTCTAAGCTCTCTAGTTTGATATTTGTAAAAACATAGTTCTGAGAATGGCTGCAGAAAGAAAATCTGATATGTGTGTGTATGTGCGT
This sequence comes from Macroglossus sobrinus, assembly GCA_004027375.1. Taxonomy (NCBI): domain Eukaryota; kingdom Metazoa; phylum Chordata; class Mammalia; order Chiroptera; family Pteropodidae; genus Macroglossus; species Macroglossus sobrinus. The sequence continues at coordinate 380,409 of PVKZ01001005.1, forward strand.
GTGTGTGTGTGTGTGTGTGTGTGTGTGTGTGTATACACACACATACATACACACATATGTATATACATATAGTTTTATATAAATAAAATATAAATATATATACCAAACTACTTGGAACCAGTTGTCTCAGCTGAACTATTTCAACAAGTTTCAAACTTATCTTTCTGCTTCCATAGTCGGCTTTCCTACAATTGGCTTTCCTACAGTCTATTGCCCACAAAACAGCCTGGGTGATTCTTTGAAAATGTAAGTCAAATCACATTTCTCCTCTGTTCAAAACCTTCTAATGTTTTCTATCTCATTCAGAATAAAATTCATTGCCCTCATTATAACCTCTAAGGAACTTGGTTCCTGTCCTACTTCTTTGAACTCATTCCTTATATTCATGATCTTGTTTATGCTACCTCATTCTAAATGGCTTTCATGCTATTCCTCAAACACACTAAAACCATTCTTGCTTCAGGGCCTTTGCACATGCTGTGCCCACTCTGTGAAATGCTATTCACGCAAGTATCTACATGGTTTATATTCCTTCGCTGAATTCTTTGCTTAAATGGCAACTTAACAAGAAAGACTTTCCTGACCACTTATCAAAATCACCCTTCTCTCTCCCTCTTCCCTGACACAGTCTTTGCTTGTCACTTTCTTCCTCATTCATCAGAGCAAAGAATGTCTCTGATTTGCTCAATTATCCACTCCTCCAGTGCCTAGAACAGTACCTGGCATGTGGTAAATGATTAATAAGTATATAAAACATTAAAAATAATTAAATACTTTGTTAACAAAGCATTTTCTGAAAAACATGTTCTTATTTAGTCTATCAGCTAGAGTTAGACATTAATTAAATGCTTAAATAATTGTTGGAATAAAATTTGCCTTTAATTTCTGAACATTTATTTATTAGCTATTGTGGTATAAGACACTTTACTAGATGATTGGGGATTTAGACAAGAATGGAGCATATTTTTATCTTTCAGTAAGAGTAGCACATAAAACTTGTAAATTGTTTGATTTGATATTCAATTTTATTATATAGACAGAGAAATTACTGTCTCCATTTTACAAATGGGAAACTTAAGTTTAGAGTGCTTAAATGATTTACTAAAGCAATGCAACAAGTTAGAGGTCCAAGCTATGTTATTAAGTAATTTGCATTATTTTGGACAACTATCCAGATCTCCAAGCCTTATTCTGTTCCACTTTATCTTTATACAAAGCAGGAAGATAAGTTTGAAAATTATTAAAATAGTTCAGCTGAGACAATGGGTTCTGAGTAGTTTGATATGTATAGATTTATATTATATTTATATAAAACTATATCTCTCTCCATCTCCATCTCTATCTCTATCTCTATCTCTATCTCTATCTCTATCTCTATCTCTATCTCTATCTCTATCTCTATCTCTATCTCTATCTATCTCTATCTCTCTATCTATCTCTATCTCTATCTCAGATTTTCTTTCTGCAGCCATTCTATGATGAGCTATGTTTCTATGACAAATCGAACTTGAGAGCCAAGTCAAACTGGAGAGCTGCTATTCTGAATATCTCTTACAGAAGCAACATAGTTCATAGGAGTGAGCAGAGGTTTATTCTTCTAGATGTGAGTAGTTAATGATACATTACTTTTAAAAACAGAGTAATTATAATTTCATCCTCAGAACCAATCAGAAATGGCCTCCTTTAAACACATAACCTTCAGATCTTGGTAGTTAATAAAATAATTTATTTTTTATTTATGCTATAAGCCCAACATAGGTTAGAAGAGGGCTTTATCCATCAAGTCAGCTGGGGCCTTGGTTGATGGAAGCTCCAATTGAACACCTGCTTCCATGAAGAGGAAAGAAGCAGCCAGAAAAAAGGGTTGTACAGTTATGCACCAGCAAGTAAATGTTTCACACCCTCCTATTTCATGGGTCAGAAGTAGCCCCATGGACACTCCTAACTTCTAGTGAGTCTGACATATATGAGAATGGAAGATGGTTGAAAATGGTGAACATTGGTAATGATTATTAAACCTTCCCATTGACAAATACACAGACACAGACAAAGACACAGATGTATGTATGTTATTTTTCTTTTTTTTTTCTAAGACAATAACTCACTTGTCCTACAAAATCTTTGACTGTGGTAAGACCAGTGTTTCTTACTTGGGTTTACTTGTTGAGATCTTCAGAGAAGTTTATAAAACACAGGGAAACAAGAGCCAGATAATGATGACAGAGAAACAATTTATTTTCTGGGAAACTTCACTCAACACTGGCAATATTGTCTTATTATTATAGATTGCAATTTGTGCTTGCTTCTCAGTTTTTATTCTAATTACCCCTAATATTTATTTTTTATATAGATAGTTGTTGATAAAATAATAAAATATTTAATAGAAGGGGGAAAATAAAATTTAAAAATTGGGTTGTCCTTTGTAAATGCAAATTATTCAAATCATGATCTGTTAAATACTTATTCTCTCTAACATTATAGTAAAAAATATGAGAAATGAATGTAATGCCAAAATGAGGAACTAAATCATGGTTTATATAGCTTGCTCTCCCTTAGAAGTAGAAAAAATAGAGAAGTAGGAGTAAACAGAAAGATAATGCTTGCAGTACATAAAAAGCAAATGGAGAGATTGATTCTCACAGATTATGTTCCTGAGCCATACCAAAGGTAACTTTTTTCTCTAAATTATTTCATTATAACTGTAAAATTTAAAATTACTTACACCCAGGGCTTTAAAAATGCATAACTATAAATTTAAAATTAATTTTAAGTGTTTAATTATTATAAACATTTAAATTTTAACTTACATTTTACTCTATAATTTAGAAATAAATGCTATTTTTAATACTAATTTTAAAATTATTGGTAACATTTGATTGTAATGGTGAATTTGATAAAAGAAAAAAAGGAAATGGTGAATTTAACTGATGATATGTGAGACTTCTATAATATCATTCTCTTTTAATTTTGAAAAAATATTTTCAAATTTTGCCAAAGCTAAGAGAATTGCACAAGTATGTTTATCTTATTTAAATATGTTTACAAAGAATTGATTGAAGATATTATTATATATAATGTAAGAAATATAATCTATTCATTTATCATCTATTTAAAAAGTAGCACCATACAAAAAAGTTATTTTTAGCGTATATTTTGATAGAAATGTATGCATTATAAATCTGAAATTTTGAAAATTACATTTCCTTAATGTGAGCATAAATAGCTTTGAATTTCATAATTTAATGTGAAGAATTTATTTTTCATTATTCACTGCAGTAAATACACTTGTATCTTAGTGTTAATTTTATTATCATAAAATCCTAGTTCTTATAACCCTTGAATAGATAGAATGAGTTATTTAAAGATAAAAACTATTAAAATGAATAAATCACTTGAATTAGATATGAATGATATAAAATACAGATTATTCAAATTTATATTTGTAAGATTGACTTCTGCTATTGTTTGAAGAATAATAACTTATATAAAATAACACATTTTATAATCTTTCAAAAATAAAAATGAAGGATTATTTGATTATAACTTCCTTCTACTTTCTATTTTTAATATGAGTAAATATCAGTAATAAAAACAAGTACAATTAAGAAAAGACCCTCTTCAACACTTAATATTAATGAGAATTTGTAAAATACTATAAAATAGACTTTATATTGTTATAACATGACATCAGTATTATATTTTTATCATTGTATACTTTCACTGAAGAAAAGAAAAACATAACAGTTTATTCATTATTGCCTATTTTTGGCAAGAACAGCACAGAACATCATGAAATATTTTTATAGCTCAGAACTGAATTTTTTTTTTGGATATCATTAAATCTTCCTCTAGCATACTTTTCACTTTTTGGAAAATTGTGTCAGAATAAAAAAAAGAAAATAAATTACTTATCATAATTAGAATGTGAAATTTTAAAACTTTGCTGGAGATATATTTAGTTGCTTAAATTACATGAAGCTGACAAGAAGAGGGAATGCTTCATCAAGTTTGCATAATTTTTCACACAACTAAATAATTTGACTTAGTTTAGATATTTCTTTTCTTGTCCATAATGCTCATTTAAAGCTACAGAGTTTTAGCTGACATTTCTTGTTGAAAATGACAAATAATGTAAAGAAATAATCATTTAGAAATACTCTATAGGTTGTGAAATGGGCCAGAAATATCTTTTCATAGCATTATATTGGAGAAGCTTAGGTGACAGATATTGGTTTAAATTTTATAAATATTTTTCTTTTGGTTTGCTTATTCTTTTACCCATTTATAGACTTCATAGAATTTTCTTTTTGTATTTGTAGTCAAACCTATGAAATTTGAATGGCACTATTATTATTTCTTAGAAGGATGTTATTAGACAACTGGAAAAAATGGTAATGAGTGTGAGCCACACTCATTGTTACAAAGATAAATATAAATGTGGGAAATAGAGAAGGATTTTAGTTGTATGTGGAAAAGCATAGGATAAGGGAATACTGAAATAATTTAAGAGTCTGAATAAAAAGGACTTTCTGAGATCTGCTATGGGTGGCTTAATGCAGAAATTGCTACTTCTAGAGACTATGCTTTAAAAATCTTTGAAAATAATTTCCAAAATATGAACTGTTGACTAAAACTCCTCCAACTCCCCCAAAATGTCTTCTGGTGAGATTATAATATTCTTCCCCAGATCAGAGTAGAAATCACAAAGCTATTTTTCCAGTTAGAAAAGGCCCATCTACTTCAACTTCCCCCAAACCAGAGGGCCCCTTTACTATAGTGCCCAAGCTCACACAGACCAGAAACTTCTGATTATTAGCTTTTGCAAAACCATGTGAATTACTTGAAAATGATGGAAAGACAAGAACTGTCATTTTTTTTTTTTTTGTAGAGGAAAATAAAATTTTGTTTCCCACTTACCAAATCTAGTATCAGTTATTTTATGGCTCCTTTATTCTTCATGTTTTTCTTGGATGCTAGGATTTACACAGTTCAGATAAAACATGGTGGAGATTTTGTTAGTCTACAATGGTTCATTTGAAGGTAATGACTCTCAGTGCCCAGCTGTTTCTGGTCCCTGTGGGAAGCCAGCCACCTAAGAGAGCTAGGTCTCTGACACTGCAGAACTTGCTGCTCTCTTATCCTACCAAATCTCAAGAATCCACCTGCTGGGGATTAGTCAATTTGCTTCTTTTTCACAGAGGCTTTCTTTTTTCACAGAATCTAGTTTAGAATCTTTTAAAATTTGAGACTTTTAAAAACAAAAGTTTGGTCAATTCCCAAATGCATAAGGAGAGCTCAACCCCAGCTATTTTATTTTAATCTTGAGATAGTGTTTTCCTAATTTTATAAATGAAGAGATTGTGGCTTAGAAAAAAATTGAAAACCTATGTTAAGTTTACGTGAATAGTAAATAGAGGCTATAGAATTTGAAACTAGATACCTGATATGTGCCAAACGAAGTATTTAAAGTTGAATAATATACAGCCACGTATTCAGGGAGACTGGTATTTGGTGAGAAGGAGGACAATAGAGGCAAATGAGTGCCTTTCAGTGTGATAGAAATTAAAATGTGTAATTATATTAGAATATAAGTGAGAAAACAGAGGAAGGAATGGACAATTCAACAAGGGGTACTCAAGTAAGACTTCTAAGAGAAAGCAACAGTTTGAGAGTTGAGGAGTAAAACCTTCCAAAAGACAAGAAAAGATGTTTTGGTCATTTTGCATCTATCATCTAACCACTCCCAGCACCACATTTCCAGTACTAAACATATTTTGTCACCACATATTACTTGTAATCACTAATTCAGTTCAGTTATGGAATATGTTTTCCTTACTGTGTTATTCCACATGCATTGAACATATAGTATGTATAGTATGTATACTATTGAATAAAATTAAATTTGTAATGTTATTTGTCCTTCTTATTTGTTCTTAACATCTAGGATCTTCTCAACTGTTGTAAGGGAAATTAATGAAGGAAAAAAGAGGAAAAAGTAGAAAAAGTGAGCTAAAGAAGAGAAGAGAACAGAGAAAAAAAGTGGGAAGGAGAGGGGGAAAGGAAAGAAAAAATAACTGTTAACAAATGTAAGCAGAACTATGCTAGTTCTTTTATATGTTTGCAAATCCTCTGCATATGAAAGGAAATATGATTAAAGAAGGACATAATTTAAAAATAGAGTATAACATAAGAAAGTATAGGAAAGATCATATGAGATATGCTGGAGGCCTAACATATGAAATAAAAATTCCTACTATAATTGGAAGTCCTCAATTTATTTTCTAAGTGATCAATTTGAGCCAAAGATATTTCAAAATAAAGTTTAGTATTATATACAAAAGTGGAGATGAAAAGAGAGTGCCAGAAAGGCTAACTTCAGCAGTCTTCCATGTCGTCTAAAATGTGTATGAAGGGCAGAATTACTTGATGATAAGATGTAAAAATGGCAAAATAAGTGACCTTTTCATTCAAACCCTTCATTTTGGAGATGTGGAGATGGAGTCCTTCATGCCTTTTTTAAGTACGGAAAGGAGCTGTCAGGGACTTGCCCAGATCCTTTTGTGTTCTTTTCCTATTGAATTGAGGCCTCCCAACATTGATGTGGAACATGTCAGATTTGTGGGCTACACTCAGGAAATATAAAGTAAACCCTTCATAAATCAAGCAGGAATTCTGGAGAATCACACTAAAGAAAGAACTGCAAATACATGTGACCCATTTCTACGTAGTGAAACTTTTTGAAAGAGACAAGGCTGAGGATGAGTGCAGTTATGGGGAAACCCTCATGAATTAAATATTTTTCTGGTTTGTAATCTCTCATTTTCCTATCTTTTAAATTTTCTTTACTAATTCTGAGTTGATTGTAATCTTAGAAGTAGGACTGATAAAAATATTAAGTAATTTTTAAAATAAATTTTTTCTCTTAAAATGTATTTGACTTCCATGATATTTTTTTATAAACAAATAATAAGTTTCAGAAATGATAGTGTCTGATATTCAAATTTATTCATGCAAATGTGCTTAATGACCTATCTTTTTGCTTTAAGGAATAAATTCTCTCCTTCCCTCTTGTAGTTCTTGTCTTCCCAATGACTGGGAGCCTTGGGAACAGTGTAGACAGAGATATCCCACTGCATTCCCAACACAAGCTATAATTTCTTCAGGGAGTAACAAGAGCTATAAAGTTGGGATTTGGGCAAGGAGAGGGAGGCCCTTGCTTCAGGTGCAAAATTTACCAAAAAACTCAGAAATTGAGGCAAATAATATTTTATTGCAATGTTTTTAAAAAAACAGAAAAATTTTAAGACAAAAAACTTAAAAGTTAATAAAGTATTAAAGGATCAATTAACAGCACTGTGCTGGGCCATACCAGAGCCTGAGGCATGAAGAAAAAATCAATAATATTGATCTAAAAGTTGGAGAGGAACAGGGAATTTTATTTTACTGACAAGCAAAATTTTAATTATATAGCCACTTTTCAAATACTGTTATAAAAGTATAAAGATAAAAACATTTATTTATTCAGATAACCTAATCTTTTTGACATTCTAAGGTTTAATAGGATTGCAGTGGAGAACAAAACAAAAAACCTTTGAGTTAGCCCTCTGAGGGAGGGACTTTGGCAAGCTTACAGTAGGTCCAATGACATAGTGAAAAGTACAATGTGAAGATATGTCAACTGTACAGTAAGGAGTTTCCTTTTGTAGAGCAGTCCTTCTTTGATATCTTAAATGATGTGATGTTTGACTGTGTGGCAGTGGTGGCTTCCCTGTATCTGACTAACCTCTTTACACTCCAGTACTTAGTTCAAATATTAATTCTTCAAGGCAACTGCCTCTGATTCCTCAGTACAGGTTAAATCGCCCATTATGTATGTTCATTGGATCATGTATTTAGCGTTAATCAAAATAATAGGTGTATCAGTCAGAAAAACAGAAATCACACTGGAACTTTAAAGGAGAGAGAATTTAATAGTCAGAATTAGTTATACAAGTGGTGAAAGTATTGATTCCATATCCTGGTTCTTTTCCTATTAAACTGAGGCCTATTAAGATTGATATGGAAAATGTCAGATTTGTGGGCTGCACTCAGGAAATGTAAAAGCAAGGTGAGGTAACCCAGATTGAGAGTGTATTGTGATTCCTTAGGGTGCCTAGCAGGGTGAGAGTACTGCCAAGGAGGACAATTTCGAATGGGCTAGTACAGTTGAAGTGAAGAAATGAGGGCCAAGGGTGGCACAGAAGAGTTACAGTCACTTTCAGAGACACCACCACAAGGCAAAGAGAGAGGAATAAATACTTAAGAGAGAGGAACACCCATGACTTGTCTTCTATTGTTACCTTTTAGTATTTCATCAATGTCTCTCATTGGCCAAACCTTATTGGAAGTCATTTGGCAAGGGATTCTAGGAAATATAATTTGTAGTAATCTCGGGCTCACTGTGATACAGTACAGAATGTGGAAGAAAGAAATTGAGCTGAGGTAAATAATTAATGTAGGTATGCTAAATGATTACATATTAGTTAATGCTATTATCAGGGTAATGCCCATTTCTTTAGGCAGTTTGCAATCCCCATGGATTAGGAATGTATCTGCCTTATTCACTAATATATTCTCAGCACATTTCACAGTGTCTGGCCCATAGAGACTTTGAATAAATGAAAAAAGAAGAATTAATTTTGTCATTCCCATTATATTTTCAAGAGTCATGATCACCACTGAGAATTAGTTATGTGCTCCTTCCAATGCCAGTGTGAATAGGTACTTCATTATATACCAAAAGATAGTAAAGCCTCTATCTGAAGAAAGGGGGGAACAGAGAGGAAGGAAAGGCAATGCATTAGGAAGTGACAAAATTTCAGAGCTTAGAAAATTTTCTCCTGCCCTATTTTTAACTGCTTTGTCCATCTTGCCTTTACATCTCATAGGCCACTCGAGTACTTATATCAACTTGGAAAGATTTTTGTCAGGAAAGGGAAGACAGGCATCATATGAAGAATGGGCAGTGTAGCTCAATTAAAATTAAAACTAAAGGACAATCTTCCTAATGTCCATTGCAAGATAAAGTTTAGTGAACACTGTTTTCTTTACCATTATATTAGGGCAAGATCACTCTTCTCTCCTCTACTTCAACGGATGGGCCACAAACACTAGATTTCAAAACCTAGGGACATTTTTCTGTTTACCCTCTCCTGTGACTCCAATTACACGCATATTAGTTCACGTGATGTTGTCTCACAGCTTATTGATGGCCTCTTGACTTTTCTTAGACTTTTTCTGTAAGTTTAATTTTGAATAGTGTCTACTGTTACATTTTTAAAGTCACTAACAGTAGTGTTGAAACTTCTATTAATCCTATCTAGTGTCTTTTTTTTTACTTTATTATAAATTTTATTTGGTTACCTTAAGTAGTGAAGAAACAGAGGCTTTTTTTCCCCCTTTGCTCAATTATTGCTAATCACTACTGGTAAAGCGAATGATCAGAGGAGGAAAGCAAAACACAAAAAAGTAACTACAACTATGACATCAGAGAAATAAAAAATAACCACATCATCATCACTATTGCTTAATTTGCTCAAAGGATAAGGAATATCAATGCTATTTGTCCAGAATTGGTGTTTCCTATTGTTGTAAGTTTTTCCAATTCCCAGGCTAGGATTTATATTATCCAGTGTCATTTTCCTTTAGACATTGTATTTTCCTTTTTTAGAATTTAGATTTAGGTTTTTAAAACTATCTTTTATGTTTTTCCTTAATAAGCATATGCTGTCCTCTACCTTGAACATATGGAGCATAGCTATAGCAGCTGTTTTCAAGTGCTTTTGACTGTTATTATCATCTGTGTCATTTGCAGACCAGTTTTTGTTGAAGAATTTTTTCCCCCCACATGATTGGTATCTCTTCCTACTTCTTTGCATGCCTGGTGATTTTAAATTAATATCAAGCATTCTGTTGGCACTTGTAATAATTTTTAGAAACATTTTTTAGAAACGTTCTGTTGGCACTTGTAGTAATTTTAGAAACATTTTAAAAACAAGTTTTGCTCTGAGACATAGTTAAGTTGCTTAGAAACCTTTTGATCCTTTCACAACTATCTTTAATCTTGGCCAGGTAGGATCAGAATAATCTTTAGTCTAAGGCTAACTTGTCCCTGATGACAGTATCCTTCCGATTACTATTCTTGATGTGTGCCCTGTGTATTATAATGTTTCTTGCCTCTGGCTCTTGGGAACTGTAAACCATTTCCAACTGTGTATAGTGATCTCTGGAAACTTTCTCCTTTCCAGTAGTTCCTTGTCCAACCAGAAGGAAGTTTGCTTCTATACATACTTTGCTCAGTACTCTGCTGAAGACTCTAAAGCAGAGGTCCTGAGTCCCTGGGCCTCAGACTGGTATGGGTCTGTGGCCTGTTAAGAACCGAGATGCACAGCAGGAGGTGAGAGGCAGGCAAGACTGAAGCTTTATCTGTATTTGCAGCTGCTCCCTTGGGCTAGCATCTCTGCCTCAGCTCCACTTCAGTGCACCACACGTTAGATTTTCATGAGAGCACCAGTCCTTGGTGCCAAAAAGGTTGGGGACCACTGATCTAGAGGAACCCTTTTCTCATCTCAGGAGCAAGCTCTTTGTAGGCTGGTCTGCTCTGGTACTCTGTCCTGCAAATTCTAACTACTTTGGTCTCCCAAAATTCTCATTTCTGTCTCCTCAATTCAGAGAGAATTCTGAGCTCTGTTTGGATTTCCTCTCTCTGTGCTATGGTGTGGAAACTCTCTTCAGGTAGTAAGCTAAAGCAATCACAGAACTTCATAATGTTTTCTTCTATCAGGGAACACTGCTCTCTGCTGCCTATTTTTCAACATCTGAAAATCACTAATAATAATGTAAAGTGATATTTGTCCTGCTGAATGAAAGAAAACTTCATTGTAACAAGTTTTCATTCTTAAAAAAAATAATATTAGGATAGTACAAAATTTAATTAAAGAGTAAAATTTTCTAAAACTAAATCAAATGAAAATATTCTGTGTTCAGATCAATGTTAGATAAAATCTATTTTGAATTCAAGACTGATCAATTTAGCTTTCCAAAGAAATTCAGACTTTCTCACATATTTATTCATTTCCATATGCTAATTATGGAGTATATGAAATGATACATGCAACTTGCTCAGAGTTCATTGCATTATTTTCCAAAGAAATTAATGAAAATATTGTAGTGTGGATAAAATTATGTTTAAAATTATAATTTTAAAACCTCAAATGTTGACTTCATATTAATTATATTTATTTAAAAATGATGCAGTGCCAAATTAGTGTTTAGCAAAGCCATAAATCACAAGGGCTTTATTTCTATATGAACAAATATAATTTGAGTTTGAGTCACACTCACATGCCTTCCAATCACACTTACTCTACCTCTGAGTGTTAATATAAGAACACAAAATCCTTCTCATAAACTGTTAAATGTTAGTTTCACTTCCAGTTAGCACAACGTTAAAATAGTATTCCCCTAACTCTACAGTCTACAAGGAAGAAATGTGACACTAATACAAATGCAGACATATTCTCTAAACATATAGATGCCAGGGTTGTTGTTGTAGTTTTTTTAATTTTAATATCCTTGACCATGTGAAATAGTACTACGTGACTGTAGTGGTTTAGTTGTTGAGCAGTAAGGTGATTTGTGGATTTTTTTTTTCTTTAAGGCCATGGGATCCCAGGTCTAGTGACTCCAAAATAAAATTCAAAGACAAGGAGGCCTAGAATCATTACTTGTGTTCAATATTGTATTAGAGGTTCCAGAAAGTGTAATAGAATCTATTCCTTGACTTCTTATTTAAAAAAAGATTTAATTCTTTTTATTATAAAAAAAATTCATGTGTATCATTGAAAATCTTGAAAACAGAGAGAAGTTGAGAAGGGTAAGTTGTAGTTACTTTCCCAAGGAAGAGGAGCTTTAACAGAAGTAAGATATTCTGATTAATGTTAAGAAATTTTAAGTAAGAGACAGAAAACTAATAGTAAAACTATGATAGCTAATAAAGCATAACACAAAGAAAATATTAGATTAAGTGTGAAAAATGTTTTGGTCTGTTTGGATGTGTAATTATTTGGATTTAAAAAGCCAACCAATATAAACTTCTAAATTTTTGGATTAGTTTACTTGATGACAAAGATAGGAGGAAGGAAGTTTTGGTTTGGTTTGTTTTCCATTTGGTTGCACATCAGCTCTTTTAAAGAAGATTATAGCATGGATGTCCCATTACCAAGAGGGAAAATACACCAAGAAGAAAGGGTGAATCGCTGAATCCTGTAGTACTTAATGTCTCTTGGAGTTCCTCTCTATTGTCTGAAGGCAGAAAAGTTGTCTACATTTTTGTTTTATTTAATTGGATTTTAGAACACAGAGGTTGAGAAAATGAGAGAAAAGAGTGAATTTTTCTGTTGAAGTCTGGAGATATCATCAAATACAACATCAAATGTATTATTATTTCAAAATAATTCTAAAAGTCTGCATTTCTCAACTTGAGAAATGATGATGTTCTAACTTGCGTGTGTATGTATATATCAAGTCATACCTTTTCTTTAGTTATATGTTATTCTTACACAGTATTATAAATATTATCACAGTCAGCCCTCTGTATCTGTGGGTTTTGCATCTACAGTTTCAATCAATTGTAGACCAAAAACATTTAAAAATTTTAGCAAGTTGATCCCTAAACAAAATAGTATAACAACTATTTCCATAACATTTTCATTTTATTGATTATTATAAGTAATGTAGAAATAATTTAAAATATATAGGAGGATATGTGTAGATTATAGGCAAATACTATACCAGTTTATATAAGGGATTGAACATCTGTGGTTTTGATATCTGAGGCAGTTATGGAACCAATCTCCCCATGGATACTGAGGGATAATTGTATTTATAATCCTCCAAATTACATATTACTGTTATTGATTTATTTAGATGTTTGTTTAGATTTAACTGCTTGCTAACTACTTCTCTGTGCCCATCATTCATTTTTAGCCTCTCAAACCTTTCTCAGATAATGTTCTTTAATTTATTTAGTGAGGTTCTGTTGTTGGCAAAATCAACTTTTATTTGTCTGAAAATGTCTTTTTCCCCCACCTTTCTCCTCTCCTTAAATCTCCAACATTCCCTCCTCCAGCTTACTCTCAGTTGATAATATTGCTTTATACTTTAATGAAAATATTTAAGTAATTGGAAGAGAATGTGCAGGACCTCAATGTCACTCAACCTTCCAGCACTACCTGCATTTAATCCTACAGTTCTGACTGAAACTTCAGATTGCCAAGTTTCACCCAAAGTCGAGATTTACACTGAACACTGAACCCCTATCCTCTTGCCAACTCCTCCAACATTTTTTTCCTCTTCTGCACCACTATGTTTCTTTTCTGCTAGATATTCTCGTCACCATACTGCATGTTTTGACTTTTCTGGTAGTTCTAAAGTGTCTTTTACTCTTACTTGCATGGCCAGCTAACATACCATTTCCCTGCTTCCCTTTGCAGGAAAGCTCCTTGAAATAATTACTGTTTAAGGCCTGTTTCCACTTCTTTTCTCAATTATCTTATATAACTATCAATCTGGTATGTGCCCCACCACTCCACCAAAGTCACTTTTTCCAAGGTTACATGGCCAAATCCAGTGCTAAATTCTGTTTCCATCATACTTCACTATAAGCAGCATTCGACAGAGACAATCATTCCTCTTTACTATCACTCCTTGACTTGGTACATCATACATCTTTTGGTTTTCCTTCTATCCTGTTCTCATTCTTTCAAAGTGTTTGATGCCCTTTTCCCCTTATTTTTTTTTAACCAATTTAAATTTCCCTGGTTTTAATAACTTGGTATATTTCTTTTTCTATATTTACTCTCCATCTCGGTAATCGCATCCAGTATTTTGCCTTTAGTTACTATGCATATGGCGATGATTCAAAATTACATGTCTAGTAAAGACCTTTCTTCTGAAGTCCAGGATAAATCACCCAACTTTCTGTTTAATGGCTCCACACTGATGTCTAATAGATATTTCAAACTCGACATGTCTAAACTGAATTTCCAATATTTCTCTTCCCGACGAATCCACCTCTGCCACAGTTGCAGTACAGATTAAGGACCCCCTCCCCCCCCCCTTTTTTTTTTTTCAGCTCAGGCAAAATACTCCAGTCATCATGACTTCCTTTTGCCAGATCTGTTAGAAAATTTTGTTGATTCTATATCAAAATAAATCCAGACTCTAGCTACTTCCCACCAATCCACTGTTCTCACTCTGATCTAAATTATACTTACCTTATACCTGAATTACTTCAAAGTCTCCTAATTCAGAGGTCCCCAACTCCTGGGATGCAGACTTGTACCAGTCTGTGGCCTGTTAGTAATTGAGCTGCACAGCAAGAAGTGAGCTGTAGGAGAGCTAGTGAAGTTTTATTTATACTGGCAGCCACTCCCCAGAGCCAGCATCACTGCCTCAGCTTCACCTCAGATCATCAGGCATTAGATTCTCACCAGTTCCTGGTGCCAAAAAGGTTGGGCACCACTGTCCTAATTTATTTCCTTACTTGCCACCTTCACCTCCACCCCATCCTCACCTTACCCACAGTATATTCTCACATAGTAGACAGTATGATCTTGTTAAAGTCCATCATGCCACCCTTCACCCGCTCCTCATCCTTCATTTCCTATTCATTAAGTAAAATCAAGGTCCTTATGTACTGGATTCTAGCCATGCTGGTGTCTTGTTTCTGGAATTCTTTCACCATAGGGTTTTGTACTGTCTGTCCTCTTTCTTTGTAATGCTCTTCCCTGCCAGAGATCCCTTACATCCTTCAAGTCTTTTATTAAATCTTACCTTCTTAATAAATTCTATTCTGACAGCTCCATTTAAATTTTCACACATCTGCCTTTTCAATCTTATTTTACTTATGCTACTCCATTGTTTTCACAGCATATTTTACTTATTTATTATGTTTATTATTTATTAACTTTTAATTAAAATATAAATTTTAGGAAAGCATAATTTTTTTGGTCTATTTTACTTACTAGCAGATCCTAATAACTATCTAACATATCGTAAATGCACAATATATTTTGTTTTGTTGTTGTTGAATTAAATGAATGACTGAATGGGAGATAGTTTTATGGAGTATAGGATTTTAGGTTGACAACTACTTTTTCTCAGCACAAGTTATCATTTTCTAGTCTTTTGGATTCCATTATTGTCATTAAGAAGTCAGCCACCAGTTAAATATTGTTCCCTTTAATTAATCTTTCTTTTCTCTCTAGATGTGTTAAAAAAATTTTTTTGTCTTTGATGTTCTGCAGTTTCATTTTAATATGTTTAGGTATGGATTTTTTTCACTAATTCTAATCAGTTCTTAAATTTGAAGCTCTGTGTCTCTCATCATATCAGATAAAATTTTAACCATTGTCATCTCAAATATTTCTCTACATCTTTTTCTCTTCTTCATTTCTGGAACTCAAGCTAGCATACATATGTTAGAATCTCTCTATTTTCCTGTCTCTTAACTTTCATATTTCCCAATCTTTTGGCTCTCTGTGCTCCATTTTGAGTAGTTTATCCATAGATGCCTCAGAATTCACAAATTTTATTTAATCTGTTGTTTAATCCAAACTTTGGGTCTTCAATTCTAGATATTACTTTTCTTCTTTTTTAACATTTATTTTATTCTTTTTCGAATTTCTCTGGTCAGTTTCCATAATTTCTTCTTTTGTTTGGCAATACTCTCTTTTATTTAAGTATATCAAGTAAATTCATTTTATAGGCTTCTCCTGATTATTATAAGAGCAACCATCTTTCAGAGTCTTATTTGGCAGTTCTAGTGTTTGGCTACTTTTCACTGTGAGCCAATCTTGAAGCATTAATCGTGAGACTTTACTTGTGATATGTGTTAAAGTGAGTTTGTTTCACTTTTGTCAGGAATTTGTATTTACTATCAACCCTGATCACTATAATCTACATAACCGGACATGAATATGTATTTTAGATGATACAGATAGCATGAATTTTTGCCTTAGACACCTGAGACTGACTGAGGCTTGTGGTTAGAAACATGAGACCATTAAATTTTTCTGACCTCTACTCAGAGGTAAAGCTGCAGTGGGTGAGTATCTCTACAGGCTCTCTAGGCTGGGCAATTACTTTTAGGCACTGACAATAATGTCTTTTCTTTGAGGGTTCTGGCTTTGGCAGGTTTTCTTTGATCCACTAGGTTCTCAGACTTTGTCACTTGTGCCCCAACTGTGAGCCCATTAAGTCTTGATCTTTAGTTTGTCAGCGATTGACAAACAATCCTGGACAAACTCCTACTCTTGTCCTTGTGAATTTGCAGTTTTGTGTGTGTGTGTTTCTGGTGGTTGAGGAATTCCTTGACTCTCACCTTGTTCAGACAGACTTTAAAGACTAATCTTTAAAGATGTTATTAAACTGTGTTAGGTAAATATACTGGTAAATTTTTCACTTACTTTCCTGTCTTTCATAGTTGCTGGTAACAGAATTCAAACCTTTCATTTTCTGTCAGTGTTTTACCTTTGTCTATAACTTTAAATTTGTCTTTATTAGTTTTACTCTGAGTTTGAAAATGTAAAGGAAGTGGTGATAGTCTACTTTTATCATGTACCATACTTAAATCTTAAAGTATTACTTTTAGAGTTGTCATAGGATTTATGATATTTTAATTTGTAAGATACCTGAGAGAGTTTGTCTGCTCTAGTATTACCTCATTTTTATGGATGTCATAGGTATTTCTGAGACAATATGATGGAGAGTATGGATTAAACTTGTCACTTGGACCTGAATTTATCTAAAGTAACTTGGGATTGTTTTTGAAACTGAAACTACTTGGACCTGATTAGAGCTCCTGGGTCCTTTAACAAATCAAAATTTTACATATTTTTGGCTTCTAAGTCTAGGTACTTGGTTGAAAGTACTCTGGTTTCTAAGAATTGCCTGTGATTCAATGAGTTTAGAGCATTTGAAAGATAAGAATGTAGCAATTATGATTATCTACATGTGTGCAGAAAAGGAAGTGGCCTCTGTGGTGTGATTTGACAGGTTCTTCCCAGTTTGTTTAGACCAAATTATTTCCTTCTCTATTTAGTTGTGGCTCAGAGATAATTATTTTAGCTACTTCACATCAAAGAGCAAAAGCTCTTTGGAATCACTATTTTAGTGATAGCTCAAGGGATAGGCATGGTTTATAGGTATCAGCCTCCTCTCTCCTTAGCATGGATTTGATTTTAAGATAAGATAAATGTCACTTTGGAAGATTGAGAGCCCAGTGAAAAGAAATTTAGGACAGCCAAATTTCCAGTGAAAGAAAAGAGATCATTCTTTAGTCATTTGGGCAATTTTCTATTGTGAAAAAATTGGAATCAAGAATTTTCTAAGATCAGGGATAAATTGTAGGTAAATATTATTAGGATACAGTCTTATTTGTATTTATTTTTAATTTTTTACTATAGTAAGCCAGGATTGCATTTCTTCCTAGCTATACAATCTATTTTAGTAAGAGTTCTCTAGGGAAACAAGTTGTAGATAGACACAGGTATAGATATAGATATAAATATAGATATAGATAATATAGATATATAGATATAGATAGATATAGATATAGATATAGATTAGATATAGATATAGATGTAGATATAGATATAGGAGAGAGGTAGGTTGGTTTTAAGCAATTGGCTCACATGATTGTGGGGACTGGTAAGTCTGAAATCAATAGGATGTACCAGAAGGCTGTAGATTTAGTTAAGAGTTGTTACAGCCTTGAGTCAGAGCCCTGCAGGTAAGGCAAGCAGATGAGAAACTCAGGCACAATTCTTATGCTGTAATCTACATTGCAGAATTGCTTCTTCTTTAGGAAAACTTGTCTTTTCTCTTCAGACCTTCAAGTGATAGATGAGGCCCACCTACATTATGAAGGCAACTCAAAGTCTACTGATTTAAATATAAATCACATCTAAAAATAACCTTCATGGCAACATCTAGACTGGTGTTTGACCAAAAGACTGAGCACAATAGCCTAGCTAAACTGAAACAAAAATTAGTCATTACACAATCTTATAAAATCTTAGTGGACTGCCCACCAATTTCATTGAACATGATTCCATTTGTTAAAGGCTCATATGTTTTGCATCATGTGTTTTGCATACCCAAATTTAGAACCCAAATACTCAGATGAATGATATTTATGAAGTTTTCATGCTGAGATGATAACTTTTCCTACGACTTGAGTATCACTAAATTATATAATGTTTACAAAATACCAGGCCTAGAGAGAGTGTCTCAGAGTCTTATATCTCTAGTTTTCTCTGGGTCACTTTCTTTCCCCCCATAATCCTGTGCTAAACATAATTAGAGGCATTGTGATATGTTTGCAAAGTGGGCAGAGACAGGAATAAATTGGAGGAATGTGTAGGGTGGGTATCTCCACTTCCCTGACTCCTCTGAAATTCCTTTTCAACAGTCAGGATCCTGTAGTTCCCTAATAAAAGCATCAATAACATACACAGCAAGGGGTGATGTGCAAAATTCAATTTGGCAAGACATCTATTCATTTCTTGATTTAGACTTCAGCAATTTCAGTTCATTAGAAATGTTTTTTTTTTTCCTATCTGTTTCCAACTGGGAAATCCTAGACTGATGTTTTTCTTCCATTTTGTATTTCATTGATTATCACGGAGAATAAGCTTCAAATTTTAAAATTCTCACACTCAACAAAAAATCCTCTTAAAACCTTTGGCGGGAATATCATTTGAATTCCCAGAGACCATGGACAGGAATTTAACCAACTTACTTCAGCATCACATAACATGGAGAGTCAACTTTTCATCCTGGAATGAAATTATTATCCCTCATGTCCTCCACTCAGCTAACTCTGCATCTTCTCTGAAAGTTTGTTATGGCAACCTCTTTGTATTCATTAGAGGAAACTGATCTTCTGAAGCAAAAAGAGCTATGATACAGAGGTACAAATGAGATAAAATTTTATTTCTCTCTTATGTTGATAGTCCAATTAGGCAGATGGTCTGGGGACAACAGTAGAATCTTTTCTCTTGAAGGTCAACCAGGTACGTTGGTTGGTGTGTTGGAACTGTCATTGCAAATGTTTCTGTTTCTGATCCAAGGCATTTGGTCCAGTGGTCACAACTTTCCAGCCAGAGAGGGAATAGTAAAGTTCAGTGCAAGCTGCATATCTAAAGAAGATAATCATAAAGTTACATGCATTAATTTTTCTCACATCCTATTAGACTGAGCTCAGTCATATTTATTTTTTACCTACCTACAAGAGAAGGTGAAAATTTTAGCCTTTTAGTTTGACAGCCATGTACTCAACTAAAACATAAATGGTTCTATAAAAGAAAAAAGAGGAGAAGAATAAATACTGAGTGACAATCAGTGATTTGTGTTACATTTAAACCTGGCATTAAATTGTTTATTATTGATAGTTAAGATTTTTTTCATTATAAATAATAGAAATACATCTGAGCTGGTTTTAAATGAAAATAAAAAATTTGTTACAAAGATACAGGAAACTTGATGAAGGGAATGCCACTGGACCTCAGGTAGAGACTGGAAACAGGAACTGAAAATTGTCAGGACCATCCTTATTTCTGTGTCTCTGATTGTCTCTGCAGTTCTGATTAATTACTTTTCTGTTGCCTGGCTTCCTGCGATCCTTGGCTTATGTAAGGAAAAGAGTATGTACAGAATCCCTGAGTTAACCTGTGGCATTTTCAACTGCATGCAGGACTCATTTGGCTTCTCTGAATCTCAATCCCAAGTTTCTGGAGGACAGGGGTTGGGGTAGATCAGATTGGTGTAGTTAAGGTCAGGCGTTTACCTCTGTCTACTTAATTGTGGCAAAGAAGTAGGGGTTAGGTCATGTAATTGTAGCTGGTAGGGACCAATGATATGTGGGAGTACATTCTAAAAAGTTAAGGAGAGGTTTTCTAAAATGTGTCTACTACCTCCAGCCTTATCAGTATTCTTAGAAATCCATCACTTCAAATATGTTCTTTACCTTTTGTTTCCAACTCTCCCAGTTTATTACTAAAGAAAATTTCCCAGAAACCAGCAGAATTCCTAGCTAATAGTCTTTGGTTGGGCATTGTGAAGAAAATGGAGAATTCTTTCTGAAGATTTACATTTTTCTTACTGTATAGACAATCTTTTCATCACAGAAAATTGTACTTGAGAATGTACAGCTCTGACAGCTGTCAACTGGAAGCTGGCCTGACAAGAGCTAAGGCATGGTGTTCTCCTAAACAGCATGAGCATCTCATGAGTTTACTCTGGTCTAGAAACAAAACAATGACCAAACACCTCCCTCTTCAGCCTAACATGAGTGACTGCTGTTTGTTTACCAGTTACAGCTTTAGACTCACTGTTTTTCCTAATTCCTAGAAAATTATTGATATCTTGCTACTGAAATACTTGTACTTTCTATAACATCCAGTGTAGACCAAAGGCTTCTTCTTTGTACCTTCCCTAAAAATTACTGAATAGAAGTGAAACTCCTATAACCAGATTCCTGTACTGCCCTCGAACTGAAGTCTTCTATTAGTTCTCATGGACATGGTCTTTTTGGCTGTGGTAAGTAGTCAATCCAACTTTGTTTGATTGCGCTGGTGCTTCCATAGTCCTTGGATGATGGCACTTTTCTGAGGAATCCGACTGAAAGAAAAAATAGCAAAACCAACAAAACAAAACACTCTAAACTCACACATACACATAAATTCTCTGTCCCTTTTGCCTTTAATATAATTGTACCAAATATGTTTTTAGGCTAGTGAATTAGATTATTAAAGATACCTATTATAACTTAGGAAGCTCAATAGTTTGTTGCAAGAGAATGTTGTTACAGAAAAACTTTATTTTTTACTTAGCTCTTAAAAATTATTAAAAATTTACAAAAATCCCCATGAAAGATTTTTTTCATGACATGAACATAATGATGAGAATATAATATTTTGAACTGCTCGAGTTCTTTCTCACAGTTCCAGATGTTTAGATTTACTCAAGCAATTTTAGTTTGGAAATGGCAATTAGCCTTTTAATTTTTTCTTTTCTTCTGGCGACATCCTGTCTAACTGATATATCTCTCCTGTGAACTCCTGAGTGACTCCTATGTACTTCTATAATTTATTGATTATAAATTTCCAGAGGGTATTGGTCATGAAATAGGGTTGTTGTTGTTGTTTTTAAAAAAGTCTTCTATAGGGCTTGGTACTTTATACAGAATAATTTTTTTATAAATGAGTGGCTGATGTCTGGGTGCTGGGAGAAATTTGGTGACAGCTCAGAAAGGATACTAGAATGTAAGAGCCTTGAGGGCATAGATTTTGCTATATTCAACATTATGTCTCTAGTGGGTGGTATAGTGCTGGCACATCACTGCTACCCCATAAACATATGCTGAACGACAGCAAGACTACAATGCTATGGCCTTGAGAGAGTAAAGAGTCTGAAAAAGGTCACAAATAGGAAGGTAGAAATTGAACATAGTTTTCCTTTGCCTTATTATTGTGCCTCTAAGGCTGGATTTATAGACTTTCATATCCTTTTAGGCAATATATTTAAAGTAGTAATGGCATTTATATGTTGTTAGACACTGTCACTCTAACATTGCTTAGTTTATATTGCACATACCTTCTTTTGTTATTATTTGTTTTAATTATGTAATATCTTGAAATTATATAAAAAGTGTCCTCACAGCAGAAATTTAAGGTGTTTGGGGGGATCTACTACTCACTCTAGGCTCTTTCAAAGATGCTGAAATAACTTCTTTAGACAGAAAATATCTCTTTTTGGGATGGAGTCACTAAACAGGCATAGTTATTGATATGTGTTATTTATTCTGTGAAATACTAAATAGAAAATACAGATTAAGTTGACTTTACTTTTTGGTGAAGAATGTTAAATTGTATGATCTAAATAAAGAGTGGATTATTTTTCTGTCTAAGCCACATTTTTCTATCATTTCTCTCACTGTCCACCAAACTTTATTTCTCAGGTTTGCCTCTTTTTCCTATATTCAGCAATGAACACTCTGGTCTTGGTCCTTATTGCCAAAAGCCCAAATTCTTTTAATAGCCAACAAATGTATTCCTGACATTTCCTCACCTCTCTTAGTAAACCTTTTCTCTCTTGCCTGGACAGCCTGATCTGCTGTGACACTATTTCTAAAACATTCCTTTTATTGTCTGATGTTCCAGCATAAACAAATGGTTCCCCTTTGCTTTTATAAAACTGTGGTCCAATTTTTCTTGAACTTTTTTGCATCTAGCCTACTGAACATTATTTCTGTCCAAATGCCTCTGGATGCCTGGCCCTGCTGGCTTTTCTCTGTCTTCTGCTTATGCAATGGTCATTTTTTTGTACTTGTGTCCTTTTGTTTGGTGATTTCTCATTTGGTCTTTCCTTTTGCCTTCCCTAATTCTCTCTGTTCCCTAAATCCTTTAAGATTTAGTTCAAGCTCTCACTCCCCTACAAACACCTCTTCTATAGGACACAGGTATAATCTTCTGTGAACTACCATAGTAATTCTGGCCAGAATCCCATAGTTTATCACTAAACTGTGTTCTAGTTGTTTCTTATGATTTGGTTGACTTTTTTTCTAACCCTTATTATAAAGTAAATAATTCAAGACTCAATGGTTTAAACGTTCATTTTATATTATCCTCATTTTTGGAATACTTCATAAACAATAACCATAAAATATTAGGGAGATGAAAGGTGAGTTTTAATCAAAGAAAGCATGATCAAGAAGTGGCTCTTGAATGAGGAACGTTTGTTGAAAGGATCAGGACTGGTTGGGAAGCAGCAAGAATGCCCCATTGTTCCCACACTGTGCAGGATGGAGTGCTGGGCAGTGAATGGAGGCTGTCAACTGTGGTTAGACTTGCCCATTGTTCCTGGGAAGCCCGTGTTAGCTCTGAGTAAGAGATAATTCATCAGAACGCTCTTGTACTTTTTTTCTCTCTTGCTCTGGGGCATAAACTGCTGCTCTACTTCACAGGCTGAACTTTTTACCTCTTGCCCTGCAAGGCAGAAACATGCTGCCCGAGTGCTTCCATTTTGAGACACCTTGTAGGAATCCTTATTGAATTGCTTTGGAAGAGTAGATTCTCAGCCTTCTAGTGCAGCAATCTGCCACAGCAACCCCAGAGAGTGTTATTTTCAACAAGAGGCAGAAACCTCTTATAATATGAGCTCACTGGGCTTTTGGGGGAAAAAAAGACAGCATTTTACAAGCCTAGTTCTAATTGAACATCCCCGTGTTGCAATTATTATTGTATTTCAGTCTCGGAGCCTTTGTTACAGAGGTTTTTGTGCGAGTTAGGAGGGGACTCTTTGGGTGATCATTCAAGCCTTTACTTTTTTTCTTTAATTTATTAAAGTTCAACTTAAACAAGGCTCTTGCTGTTACCAAAGTTTTCTGAAATATTTTGTGTAAATGTTATTCACCCTTTGAAATCAATACAATTAAAAGTTGTGTTAAGAGCTCTCCTTTTCAAGTCTATGAACTTTTTCTCTAAGGATTTTGAACTTGTTTCAGGTCTTTGATTTCTTAAACACATTTTAGAAAAGAAGATATACATATTCTTTAATTGCTTCGTAAATTGGCAAAGTTATATTCTGTCTCTGACAAAAATCTTTAAATGGTTGCATTTCTCTGTAGATTAGTAGCTTGTTAATTTTGAGGATGAAATGAACTCAGGAATAAAAAATCATTTGACAAGGTATCTCAGGAACTCACTTCAAAAAGAAACAGTTGATGCAGATTCTGTTTAACAAGGCCCCATCTGAGATCAGAGCTTCTGTATAACGTACTGAGGACATCTAGTGGACAAAAGTCAGAATAGAACATAGAAAGGTACACCCAAACAGGATCCTAACTTTCAGTTAACATTGTGTTTTTAAATAATTGGAAAATATTTCCCTTCTGTACCAAAATTATTATACTTTCTATGAAGATAAAATGTCATGTACATTTTAAATCTGATTTCAACTTTGTTATTTTGAACTCATTATAAATATAGTGGCCTATCTTTTTAAAATTAAATTTAGTGCAGTTTTTTGTGGTAGTATCAGATTTTTAATTCAATACATCCTATATGTAATGGAAAATATCTATCAACCTTGGAGAGAGAGATTTACATAGAACATATAAATGTATTTAGCTAGTTACGTAACCCTAGGAAACCCTATCTGAATCTCCTGTATGGTATGAGATAAATATATTTCTGCTGGTTTGGAAACTTGGAATCTTATTTGTATAATATTATTTTCATTTCCTGTACTATTTAACACTCTTCAAGGGCTTTTTTACAACTATCACCTAAATTTATTCTTAGTAAAAATGTCCTAGTTATTTAGTTCAAATTTCATAAATTGATAGGAGGGTAAGGTAATTTGTGTACTGGCGAAAGAGTTCAGGGTTATTGACATCCATTCTGATGCCCTTCTAGTAGATTCTAATGTTTATGCAGTGCAAGTAAATTTTTTAATACTTGGTGGAACCCAGCTACACTGTCAACAGCTAATAACTACCAGCTGGCATCAACTGTGACCACGTCATTTACACACATCATTTCTAGTCATCTTAATAATCTTGCAGAAAAAGATTGTTAAACCCAATTTATAGCTGAGAAAGTTGAGTCAAAGATGTGAAATAACTTGCTTACACTCATCAGAAGTTTTGTGGCAGGGCCTATATTCACATTAAGTTCTCTGACTTTATTATACAAAACTGAAAAACTTTCCTTGAACAACCAAGTTGTGTGCTATATGTGTTTACTTCCCCTGAGCATTATAAGCCTATGGGTAGGTGTTCCCAAAGTCTCAAACTGGACCTGTTAAACATAAATGTACAGAAATATAAATACAACTTAGAGTTGAATATCTCAGATTTCTTAAAAATATTTTTAAAACACATTAAAACAACTCAATGAGCCTTTTATCCTGAGGGAAAAGATCATCAAGAAAATTTATGACAATTGCTAATCACTATGAGGTTTATTCTGAAGAAATAATATTTAAGATATGACAGAGACACAACAGGACATGTAAGTTTTAGTATTACATTATATAAATATTTATAGAAGAAATGATTCTAAACAGTAAAATTGATTAAATTTGGAGAACTATTACATGAAATGAAAATTTTTACACATTGCAGTTTGCCATTGCCATTGGAATATATGATGTGATGAAAAATATTCACTAGGAAGCAATCTGGAATAGAGAAAAAGATCAATTAATTAGATATCATAATTTAAAATATCACATAATTTATTTTGATAACATATTGATTTAATTTATTTTACTTGAATAAAAATATTTTTAAATTGCACTAAAATTAAATATTTATTATATTAATTAGAAACAATGCCTTTTTGGTATTTCATTTATTTTCATAAAAATTTTTAGCTTTACAAATAAACTGAGACGCTAATTGGATGAATTGCATATTTATATAAAATGATACTTAAGAATCAATTGATTTTGAGAAACTGAAAGCCAATAAGTTAGCATTTAAAATAACAATATTAATATTCAAAATTCTATTGAGTTTGAAAACATATTATGATTCATTAATAAAAAGTGTTCACATTATTATTTTTGACCTGTTAAAGACAAATCCAGTGTTCAGTAATTATATTTGAAAACAAGAAATCTTTCATGGTGAAGAAAGGATTCATTTATTAATAAGTAATTGTAAATTTCTTCTTACATCAATCTATAATCCTAGACATATGTTATATTTACAACTATACCACTGGCTTGATGACATCTACAATAATTTATTCAGTTGTTAGCAACTGTTTTTTTTGTAACTCCAATTAACATACATTTAAAAAATGCTTTTGATTATCAAATTATTTGGACTTGTTTTTATTAATAAAATTCAAAATATTACTGCTTAAAATCATATTCATTAACAATGCTTCCTCTCACGCTTGTTTTTCTTGAGTAAATTAAATGCACAACTTAAAACCAAATTCTTACACAATGTGTACATCTGAATACCTTGTTAGTGAAATAGAGAAACATATAGGAAAGGCTTATATAATTGAACCAAAGAAAATGTGGCGTATACAAAATAAACAAATACATCACATACATACTAATAAGCTTTAAGTAAGATCTTAAATTCATTTGAGGAACTAATCAGTATTTGCAGGAAACCCTAAAAACTAATTTTCTAAAACAATTTTCATGTTAGTTTTAGTGATTATGCACATTATAAAAAGATAGTAACTAAATAAACATTATTTTAGTTTAACTGGATTGAAATTACAAATGCAAATTCTCCTATAAGCGGGCTATAAGCGGGCATCTCTGTTTTTATGGTAATACCCTTTTAATGGTTTAAGCCAATGAAGAAAAAACACTGAAGATTTTTAACTAGCCGCTTTGCAGGGGGCAGAAAGGAGTAAAGAAGATTTAGTGGTGAAAAGAGCAAATAAATAGGTGCTCCAAGATTAAAAAGAGGGTAGAAGTGCATGCTGAGCTGTTGAAAGCTTTCTCTGTGTTTAAAGAAAAATATTGTTTGGTGCTTTCACCAGTGCATGATCAAAATAAGAGGTACAAATTAGTTCATGGCCGCTGAAGCTACAAAACATCATGCAGAGCGCTGTCTTTGGGAACGTTTTAATGAGGAGAAGAGGTCATCAGACTGTGACATTGCTTTTCAGAATTCTTCAAGAACAACACAGACTTCCTGTTCCAAATGTGGTAGAGAATAAAACAACCTTAGTAGTAATCGTACAACTTTTGAACCATGTTCCTTGGAAATGCCGTACAGTGCTCATTTTGTAGCTTTAGTTAGCCATCTCAAAGGAAACGCTTCCATATTTTCCATGTGCCCTTATTTCAAAAGTACAGTGAAACGGTGGAGCTTTAACATGGATTATATTTATAAAATAAAGTTTTATTCAGGCTTCTAAAGAGATTTTAATGTTTTCATTGCTCCAGGTGAAACGGTACACGGTGGCTCTGTTCATTAACATTTAGCATCAGTGCAAAAAATCAAGGATTACCACATACAGCATAAAAGGACGGATAGTATGACTTTGAAATGAAATTCACTACAATCTTAGTTTTGCCGCATTTTAAAACGTGATTTTAAAATGTATAAGTTGTTAATGACATTCTAGGTCAAATATTCATAGTCCAATATCAGTCCTACAGAGACTGGTGTTATTCAAATGTGCAGTGTATTTGAGCAGAAGCTGAAAAGGTTTTCCTGATATTTAATAAATAAGACATTTATTTTATTGGTTTTAAAGACCAATATTATAACATTATTTAATACTTCAACTATAGGTTGGTGCATTTTTGCCACTCTACCATGAAGCTAAAATATGGTTTTTGTTTTCTATTAATGTGGCCATATTTGTAAGATGTATATAGATAGAGAAAATATTTATATACATATATTTGATGCAGATTGCAAAAATAAAAGACACAAATTCTTTCATAATTTTCACAATCGTATTAAGCTTAAAGTTTTCTCATAATTTTTTTTTCAAAATAAGAGATTAACAAGTAATATTAACTCTTGATGTATGCAATTAATTGTCAACTTCATGAAATAATATCAGAGACCTAAAGGGAAAAGTTTAAACTGGAGTTGTGATGGATAAGACAGGTTATTTCTGCACATAATAATATTTTGATTAACTTGGAAGAGGTTATTCAATTTGTGTACAATTAATTTAGAGGTAGCATCTTTTCATTCCCTCTTTCTTTTTATTATCTTATTTATCTTTTTTATTTTTAGCATAGAACAGAAGTCAAGCCCAGACTCCCTGCTTTATGTATATTCAAGGATAAAAGCTGTCATTCTAGTTTTACAATTGTCAACTATTTAATTGAAAAGTTTTGATTAAATAGTTAAAACTTATATAGATAATTTACTTGATTCAATCTTTTATATTGATTTTATATCTTTTAATTTATACAGTCTTTTTAAAAAATATTCTCATTCCTAAATCCGGCCACATTTAAGCTGACTTTCTTAGCATGCAGAATTTTGCCACAAAGACCTAGTGAGATAGTTATTTTTAGTTTAACCTTTTAGTGTGGTTTATCTGGTCTATTATCTTTTGGTTTGGTTTGCAGATTTTTCCTGTCAATGATTACACATTAGGAGTTTGTGTCAATCTACTTTCTTTGTTGTTGTTTTGGATTATTGCCTTTTATGACCTGCTCTTCTCCTTTATTGCTCTATGAATTTCAACAGTAATCTACTTTGTTGACATTTGTTATTAAATCTTAAAGATATCTTAGACATCCAATAAGCTGCTATTCATAAGGTTTCAGTTAATAGATTAAGCCTAAAAAAATAACACGAGAAAATGAAAAATAAATAAAAGTAAACATCTAAAAATTTCTTTCAATTATTTCAAAGTACAATTGGGAAATCAACAAGAGTGGCATAAAAAAATCTTTACTTGAAATGATTATATTATGATAAATTTTTCAGAAAATATTTATTAGCAAAGAAACTTTTCTAATTAAAGAAGATTTTTTTTGCTATATAAGAAATGTTTACATATTTTTTTGTTACCAGGAGTCTAAACATAAACCATTGTAATTTAAACAAAAATTAAATTACTATTTGTCACTATCTATATCACTATATAACTTTTGAAAATTGACAAAAACTTAAAAGATTATAAATACCTTGAAACTTATGATAGTTTTCATTTAAGAAATTTATTTCTTTTTAAAGAACTATAATCAGGAATTTTTTCCATTTTCCAACCTAGGAGAAAAGTATTTGAAAGAAGAATTTAAAAGTAATTGGGCCAAACTCTAAAGTTGGCCTTGTGCTGGAAAAAGAACAAATAAGAAGTGAGATAAAAGGCAAAATAAAAAAGATTAATATATATCATATTGGTTGAATCTTTATATAAATATTTATTATATAAACATTTACAATAACATTTAAGGAAAGTTTTTAGGAGTGCAAAAATGGCAACAGTAATTAAATACCTTTGTTCACCATTTATGGTGCCATTTAGAAAAAGCTTTTCTTCAACCACTTTATATTTAATATGTGTTAGCATTTCAAGGGTACTAAATACTCTAAATAATCACTTGCAGTGGGTACCTCTAGAGCAGAGGCTCATTTAATTTTGTCATTGCTAAACAAACTCTTTCTTATGGGTAGTGGAGGTGATATAAAAGATAGAAGAAATACATGAGAAAAAAATTGTTTTCAATACTATCATATTCTCAGAAAAATATGTTTCAATATAAATGCTAAACATTACTAATTAAAATGATTTCTTTTTTCTATTTATTTTTCATAACTCTTTCTATGAGTCAGTACTTAGTTTGCGAGTAAAAATAATATAAAATAACACGATTTCATCTGTTTGTACGATATATAAGGTTACTAGACTGGTAAATGAGGAATCTATCCTAGGAAATGAATCTATCCTAGAGATATATTTTCATGGTATATTTGTGACCAAAGTAAAGATCTTTGCTCTGGATAATGATATTGTTAATTAATTTTAACTGAATAATAGGCCAGTCTTGATTAGTGAGTCCATGTTATCTCAGAAGATAGTCTGCAGTGGTTGATCTCTATGCCCTGTACTGGTTTCTATCCTCTTCAAAATATTTATTAATAATTTGCATGAGGGTTCAAATGACTTATTGTTGACATATTGACCCAGTTTGTACAATGTATGAAAGCATGGCCATATGCGTTTACTATCTACTTTTTATATCTAACAATTATTTATAACACTATTATTTTAAAACACTACCTGTATATAAGCAATATTATAAATTAAATTATGTCTTAATGTGCTGGATACATTTTATATTTATACACCACATTAATGTAAATTCTATTAAAGTAAAAGGGAAGTTCAATCATATAATCATGTCATATAGTTAAATTAGTGTACATATTGGGAAATTTTGATTTTGATCTACTCAAAGGCTTGGCCAAAGGGAGTGAAGGTGAAAGAAAATCTTTATGAAATAATGTACAAAATAAACAGCAGGCCTGGAGACACATAGGTTAGCTCTAAATTAATAGTAAATTGATCTGCCTGTGGTACATAAATAAAATTGTCCATTAGCTGAAGTCAAAGTTGTCACTGGTGTGAAACTTACATTATGACACATATTTTACTTTATTTGATCTTCACTACAAATTTGTGACTCATTTACCATTCTCATTTACTTGTTAATTTATGTAACAAATATTTATTAAGTGCCCATATCTGCCAATTACTCTTTTAAGTGCTGGGAAGCAATAATTAACAAAACATGCAAAAATTCCTGCCTTCCTGAAACATACATTCTAAGATGAGAAAACAATAAAGTTTAAAGAAAGATTTACTAACCCAAGCTAGTAAGTGATAGAGTTCAAATTTTGACCAAGGTTTTGTTATTTTTAAATCTCAATTTTTCAACTTTTCTTTTCTGAATTAGAATCCATACAAATCAATAAAATGATATTACAGGAGAGGAGGTTAGAGCGGGAAGGAGAGAGAGAGACAGAGACAGAGAGAGTTGCCCAATCTTGAGTCTTTTCAAGCATTTTGCAGAACTGTTTTATTGTATAAAGTATGATATGCAACTTCTAAGGCCCCATTCAACATAGAAATACTAGATGAATAACAGAAATTTATGATTCTATTCTAGAATTCAAATATATTATTGCTTCTGCATGGTCTTCTATTACTTTTTTCAGATTTGTGAGATATTTTAATAAATTAAAATATAGACTATATAAACTTTTAATAACAAAGATTTTTACAATCCTTCTATCTGCTGCTATCTTCTAAAAGTTTGATAAAATCTCTTTAAACTATTGTTCTACTCTTTGGTCTTTGTGGGTTTATCACTTTTTAATTTCTCTTTCATCACTTGGTATCTTAGAGAGAAATGTAAATAACATATGATATTTTTGAAAAGGTTATCTGGAAGTTTGCACAACTCATAATTCTGAACATTTGTTTATTATCAATCTCTTTACTGGACTTTAACTAAACCTTAAATGTATAGAATTAATTTTTCATTTGATTACCATATTGTTATTTTTATTTCCTCCTCTGTGTATTTGATAGAATTTCTTCAATTTGTTATGTTAGCTTACATAGTTGCCATATTGTTCTAGATTGGCAACAGTGAACAAGAGAGAGGAGGCTGAGTGAGCAAAGCTTCATCTGTATTTGAAGCCAATCCTAGTGCTAATATCATTGCTTCCGATCCACCTCAGATTATCAGGACTTACATTCTCATAGGATCACTGGTGTCTGATGCCAAAAATGTTAAGGACCACTACTCTAAATTATAATGCAAGATAGTCAATAAAACGAGCTGTGAGCATGTTATTTTGAAGTCACATTCACCATATTCAGGAAGTTAAACTAAGTTAAATGTATACCCAGCAGAACATCATATATGAAGCAGAAATATTTAAAGCTAGTAGAAAAAAAATAATGAGTACCTTAAAAGGAATGAGAATTAGAATTATTGAAGACTTCCCATCAACAATAAAGACCAGAAAATAATGGAGTAGTGGAGAGAAAATAATGAACAATCCAAAATTTTATACCCAGCCAAACTATTACTCTTGAGTTAGAGTAAAATAAATCTATTTTTAGAAATACAATTACTAAAAATTATGTATCAAGAATAAAATTGATGTCAAAGGAAAGATATGTTTTATAAAAAACAAGAATGAGTACCGAAATGATAAAATATGTCAATATATCTATTTAACTATTGACTGTATAAAATAAATTTTTTTACCTATAAATCAAGTCTACTAAAACTATAGATTAGTGCTACTCACAGTATAGTTATCAGATTTGTGCTTGTACATGAACTACTTGTTATTGATCTTCAGTAAGTATACGAATTGAGTGCAATTGCTTGAAAGTTCTTTACCTTTTTCTTTGCCTCAGCATTATTGATTGGGAAGATTAATCTCACCAGCTAAAATAAGAGATTATTACATTGCATAAAAAAAACATAGTCCAGACATATACTGTTTTCAAGAGCTCTATCTAAAGCAGAATCACTTAGAAAAGTTGATATTAAAATAAAAAATAGTAAGCCAGAAATCCAACATAAAAAAATCTGATAGCAATATTTAAATTAGATAAAACTTTTTATCTGAACTGTCCTGAATTTCTAAAACTACTATTTCTCTTCACAGAAACACTTCTCCTTTCCCTTCCAACTACAAGAATTCTTTCAGAAGTCCTCCATTCTTTTGTTCCACTCTGGACTGCTGATTGTTGTTGTGTAGACTCAGGGCACAGCAGTCCTTTAGGTATATTTTGTTCTCTCTGCTGGAAACCTAGTATTTATTTTTTGAATTCCACTTTCTTCCTTTTTTTGTTTGCTCTCACAATTTACCAAAGCACATTATTCAGTAGTGAATCAGAAGAGTATGTAAGGGTAATAAAATGTCAAAAAGAGTCATTTTTCTCAGATTTTGAGGCCCTATCTTCATTGCGTTCTAACTTCCTAAGTTACTGACACAAATTCCATTTGGAGTTGTGATCCTATATTCCTTTTTCTCTAAAATTATTTGTTAGTATGACTTTTCATTCCTTTGACTAGGAGCTTGAAGGCCTTTCAATTTGAAAATTATTGAGCTTCAGTTCTAGAAAATTTTGCTTATTAATTTTTTAATTATTTTATCTTCTTTCTTTCCAAAACTCAATAGTTTACTTAACGTTGTATTTCCTATTTTTTTCTCTCCTATTTTACCACTTATTTATTTGAGGATAGTCCCTTATGCTTATTTATTAAGTTAGTTAAAATAGATATTTTTCATTTTTAGAGTATCTTGATTTTTATTTTATAAATGTATTCTTTAATCATTCTGAGGCTACTAACTTCAAGTTTTATTATTATTATTTTTTTACCCCTGCACACATTGTCTCATTTCCTTTAAATTTCTTATTGGGCAATTTTTTGGTACTGTTTGGTTTTACTTCTCTAAAGTTTAAATTTCCCACTTCCTAACATCTTGGAAGAGGACTGAATGCAGGAAGGAGACATGGGATCGTAACAGTTCCTAGTCAGACTTTCTCATAACCTCCCTCTTTTAACTATTTAGGACTTTGTGGTACCAATTTGACTCATCTTGTTGCCTTTCTATACAAGCTCTGAGATTTCAGTTTGCTCAGTTGTTTAACACTCACTGTAGGTGGTTTCCAAATCTACAACTTTAGCTGTGGTCTCGATTGTCCTATGTTTCAATTCCCAGCTGAATTATTTTCTTCAGAAAGACATCTCAGGATGAAAATTTGTCTTAATGAAGTCAACTTTACATTGTTCTCAACCTTACCCTACTTTTGTTTTTAGTTTCTCTAAATGACATTATCTTTGAGTCTATTCTTTAGGTTACCCTTCATATTTAATCTAATCAACAAAGTCTGTCAATTTTGTTTGTGTAGAGTCTCTTGGAATTGTCTCTTCCATTTTGTCCTGGTAACTACTGTACAACTACCAATTTTACTTCGCTAAACTAATGGAATATAGCTTTTTAATGGATTCCTCATGCCTCTGCATTCAAGACCATTGTATTCATTGCTATGTGATTAATTGTGCTTAAGCAAACTGTGACTCAGATGCTCAAAAATTTCAATGACTCTTTGTTTGCTAGATCAAAGACAAATTTATCAGCCTGAAATTGAATGTCTTTCATAGTTTAGTTCCAGCCTAGATTTCCAAGATAATTTTTCATTGTTTCATGTCACATTTTCTGTACACCTCAATAAAAAGAATGAACTATTCTCAGACCCATTTTAGCTTTACTAACTCTGTGCCTTTGAACATGATAAAATTTCTCTGTCTGGAATACTTTCTCTAATATTCTTCAACCCTGCATATTTAAACCATATCTATACTTTAAGATGAATCACAAATTCCTCTTTTTCCATCAAGTAATCTTTTGCCCCTATTTAACATACCTGCCATACATTTCTTATTGGACATAATGCTCTTTGGGATTGTTTGAGTAATCAATATACTTTGTACTCCTAAAATGCCTAACATAGTATCTTGAAAATTGTGGGCCTTTAATGTTTGTGGCAGTATGAAAATATAGACTATCTGCATAATATGTGATATACTTAAAAGTTGCCATGGAATTATTTGCTATCTATTGAATATATGCAGACCTTCAAACCCCAGTAAGATACTTGAGGACAGGAGCTCTGGAATTTACATGCTTTGTTTCCCTTTACAGTATCTTGAACAATGCCTTGCATATGTATTACTGTTTTGTGGTGAAATAGCAGTATGTACAGCATATAAGTAGCTGTCCTATGACAACTTTGAAAATGTCAGTTTGAGAAATTGGTGGAAAAATTTACATAGGAGAAGCATGTTTTTTTCCTTTTTCCACAATATAGAATCAGCTGCTTTCTCTTAAAATAGTCTAATTATTTTACTGGAGCCCTAGTTATAAAACTACTTGCAGTTGTGCTAGAAATAGAATTTGGGTGTCACTTAATGAGATTTTTCAAGTTCACATTACTTATTCTGCAGACTTCTTCATTTGAGTATATTATTTAATATTTCATTTGTTTTATTATTCACATTTTGGTGGTAAAATATTTCCATTAATCTTCAAAGTTGGTTGGATTGTATGCCAGGGCTTGAATTCAGAGAACTTTCTCTTGGTCCTGTTATTTTCAAATGTGCAGGTGCCTAATCTGTCTGTAATTCACATCCCTGGAGCAGGTTTTCTGCTGCCCAAGAAGCAAACCTTTGTTCTAACTTAGAATGCCAGTTAACATTTCCTTACCTGCTAAATAACAATTCCTTTCCCCTCTATATTTCTCTTTTTTTTATCTGAGAAGTGAGCTTCTATCACTGTCTGCACCCAAAGCAACTATATATCACTGCAAAGTTTTATGATTAAATTCTGCTATATAGTTTGGAATATGTTTAAATATATCCTGGCATTTTGGGGGATACTGGTCTACTTAATTATTCACTGCTATTTTACATGATAAAGGCAAATAGAATTAATTTTTTTCCACTCATAGAATGTAATTCCAACAATCTGTTCCCACTATACTCTTTCTTCTCTTCCCTTGCCTCTCTCACCACACCACTAAAAGTGCTTCAATTATAGGATTCTTCTCTATCCCTTTTTAAATCGGTCATTTATTTATTATACTCTCATATTGGTTAATATTCTGAGATTTATGGGAGATAGAGACATATTTAAACCATAGAACTTTTTTGGCAGACCTAATACTTATAAAACAGTTAGAAAGTAATTAAGTAGTAAACTTGGTAGTAATAACCATGACTGTAAGAAGTTAGAGAAGAAAGAATTGAGTAGAGGAGAGCTCATGGAGAAGGTGGGATTTAAGTTGGATCAGAGTACTCAGAACCAGGTAAAAAAGGGTGATTGTGTTTGAGATTTGAGTGTGGTGAAGCAACTGTAAGGAAAATAGCCTTATAGGCAGGCAATATGTGTGCTAAGTGGAGCGTGGAGTTATGTGGGTAAGACCAGATACTTGTTAAAGATGACAACAGGATCCACTTAAGCTTTCAAGCTTTTAATAGGGTGGTATGACAAAATGATGTTTAAAGAAACTCACTTCAGATACATCTCATAGGGGCTTGTGGTATATAATAAAAGAAGAGGAACTCAAAATGTGACAAAGTAGACAGCTAATTGTAAAGATTAAAATAATAGTAACTGCAAATTAACGCTTTTGAGACAATTTAGAATTATAAACTAGGAGAAACCAAAATAAAAGGAAAATGGCTGGTTGGAATCCAAGGGACAAAAGAAGAAGCTTCAATGTTGCCTTATAGTTTTTAACAAACTCCAATAATTTTGAATTTCAATGTATTTGTTCAAGTGCAGTTATCATGCTGGGGCCACTAGATGGTGGTCTTTGTTAGTTGGTAGCTTGTGATGCTTTAAAGATAGGAGTTCAGCAGTTGCAAAAAACCCATGTTTTTGTTTTATACAAATTCTAATATGTAACATTCACATCTATGGAGATACATCCATAAATGTTTCCCTTTCTCCTTTATTTTCTGTGGTCTGTGCTCTCAGGTAAGATAAGAGAGATGATAAGGAAATAAATATTTAGATATCAGTCATCACACTTGTTTGGCTTTAACATTATTCTTTGGCATTTCCAATCTTGGTCACTGCCTTGGCAGAACACTAGGCAGGAAAAGGCATTCTTTCTTCTGCTGGCCTTTATTGGTATCATCTCTGAGGAGTTTCCTACCCAAAGCCAGTGTTGACCACAGTGAGATGAATTGGAAAGAGGGCATAGTTGACTTGGCTGACATGTAGTTCTCATGCCATCATCTTGTTTTACTGGTCCCTAACCCTCATTCCATCTGCTTGCCCTAAAGCTGCATTTTCTGCTCCTGTAGAGGCCTCACCATAATGGAGTTCATAAGCCAAGTCACAAGATACTTACTTCAAGTTGAAGAAAGCCTGCTACCTGGCAGGCAGAAGAGATAACTTATCAAAAGGCCTAGTACATAGCAGGCACTGCTAAGGCTTATTGAATGAGTGATCCAATGATGAATGATTAAATGAGCATCAGTAATGCAGTGGAAAGGAAGAGATGGTCTAGGTCCCAGAATGCTGACTAAATGTTTTCATGGAATTCTTTTTATGTGTGTGTGTGCTATTTAGTACTATTGGTGCAGGTGTGTATGGATTATCTGTCCTTTGTATGCTGCTGACATAAAGCCCAACCACCACAGCTGAAATTATTCTGTGGGGAAATGCTTTCTGAGTTCTAAACATTCAACTTACTAATGAACTTTTGTTAACCTGTAACTTTATAAGAAGTTCTTATTAAATTAAATAATAGCACCACTTTTGAAAGTCACTTTTGAAGTGCTTAGTCACAGCAACATGTAATTAACAGTAAAGGCTTAAAGTGCAAACAGAGGTCTTATCTATCCAAACACTTTTTTAATGCCAAACTTCCTGATGATCTTTAATAAACCCCTGTAGTTGTAACAACAATTACAACTTCAGTGACTTCAGTAAGTCTGAAGGCTCCTCCTGTATTTATTTCCAACAATTTCCTGTAGAGAAAAAATTCTAGGTATCTAGCCATACATTTGTTACTGTTCTGAAAATTAGGTTGTCAATTTTCTCTTCAGTTGCTAAAATTTTAATGATTTTTTTTTTACTTATTTATTTTTGATTGCTTTTTTCTTTACATTTGACCTTTTGGGCCAATCAGGGCTTTTAGCCAAGGATCAAAGAAATCTGAGTCCTGGCTTAGGCAAATCCCAGACTCATTTCTTTTACCTTATTTCTCTGTCTTATCTCTTATCTCTAGCAGAGATAACTATCACATAATATTAATCATTTGGGACCCTGACCCCTGAAATAGTGCGTCTGTAACATAACATTTCTTGATAGAAAGTCAATCCATTTAAATGCTGCTACATTTTAAAACAGTAATTTACTTTTATTTATTTTTTGAGATAGAATTCACATAACAGAAAACTCAACATTTTAGCCATTTTAAAGTATACAATTCAGTGACTTCCAGCACATACTAAATGATGTACAAAAATTACCACTGTCTAGTTTCAAAACATTTTTATCACCCCCAAAACAAACTCCATACTCATTAGTCAGGCATCGCCTACTTTTCCCTTTCTCCAGACTCTGAAAACTAATTTTCTTTTTCTCTATGGATTTGCCTATGCTGGAGATTTCATATAAATGGAATCATGCAATACGTAACTTTGTCTGTCTTCTTTCAACTATATTATTTTCAAGTTTTATCCTTGCTGTAACATGTATCAGTACTTCACTCATTCTTATGGCTAAATAATATTCCATTATATGTACATAACACATTTTGCTTAGTCATTCGTCTGTTGATAGGCATTTGGGTTGCCTAGGCTATTGATGAATAATATGAATAATATTATTTGACTATTATGAATAATACTGCTATGAACATTCATGTCCAAGTTTTTGTTTGAACATTTGGTTTCAATTCTCTTGAGTATATACTGTTTAACTTTTTTAGGAACCTACTTTTATTTTTATACATGTTAAATACTGGTTATTCTTTAGAAAGTTATTAGATAGGCTTCATTATGCAACCGTAATATTATTTATAAATGATGTGTTGGGCTAGATATTAATCTATTAGCTCCTATCTATATTCAATAGTAAGGCTCTAAAAATACAATAGCTTAGATAGTTTAAGAAAACACAAAATAGTATTTCTTCACTCAAAATTACTGAGACATCTTTCTCCCTATTCTGTGCTTTCATTCAACAAACATTTATTAGGTTCCAACTGAGCCTCAAGAACAGTTAAAGGAACTGGGGTTAGAGGCAACAAGGCAAAAAGATTTTTTGCCCTAACGGGACCACATTTAAGAAGGGAGAGAAGATACTAGATAAGAAGAATAGCTAGGAAGAAAATGATGCAAGGAATTGGAACGTCTATCATAGACTATAAAATCAGTGCTTTTTAAATTTCAGTGTGCAGGAGAATCACCTGGGGATGTTGTTAAACTACAGATTTAAATTTAGTAGATCTTGAGTATAGTGTGAGATTCTGTCTTTTCAACAAAATCCCAGGTGATGCCCATGCTGCTTTGGGTACACAGAGAAGCCCTTACTGTCTAGTAAGTGACTTTATAGAAGAACATGAATGGAGAATGTGCATCAGGAGACAGCCAAGTCAGAATCTGGGGGAAAAAATTTCCTGGGTAAGAAAACAGCTTTTGTCAAAGCTCCTTGGAAGGTGTAGGCTTGGTGTATTTGAGGAAATGTGATATAGAGTAGCAATTCTATATACTTTCTGACACATACAAACATAGAACAAGCCAGAATCCTTTGCCCTAAGTTATACCCGTCACACAGCCTATTCCCCACCCACAAATGTACAAATCATTCTTGCATTCAAATACACCTTTGTATCAACTTCCTCTATCTTGTCCAATACATTTTTTCAAAGATATCCTCTTCTCTCATGTCATTTATTACAGCTCTAATTTCTTTTTAATCTTTAATTTTTTTTGGTGTCATCCTTTTAACATACATTATGAACATTTCTAATGTAACTTCTGAAACAAGATGTTTTATGGATATATAAAAGTATATTTAGAAGTTTCTGGATTCATGTAGTTTCTATTGGTTTAATTCTTTGTGGCAGGTAGGGGAATATAATAAGACTATGATGAATTTCATTGTATATTAATTTAATGGCGCATCTCTGATTTGTTCTTATTTTTATAAATATAACTGGACTTTGACAAACAGAGCTTAATTATCTTTCAGAGAAAAATGTTCTAATTTACATTCATATTATCAGTAAACAGTTATTTCACTCCCTTTCCCCCCCCATATTAATTGGTAGTCTAATCTTTTGTAAACTTGTTGAGATACAATCTACATACCATAAAATTCATTTTCTTAAAATATATGATTAAGTGGTTTTTAAAGTATATCTCAAGTTTGTACATGTAATTTAAAAAAATTGTTAAATTTATTGTGTTTAAACTTTTATTTACATTTTTTTTGTTTTGGTTT
Organism: Macroglossus sobrinus; assembly: GCA_004027375.1. NCBI lineage: Eukaryota > Metazoa > Chordata > Mammalia > Chiroptera > Pteropodidae > Macroglossus > Macroglossus sobrinus. Next base: position 420,025 of record PVKZ01001005.1, read on the forward strand.
GTTGTTTCTGTTAGGCTTTCTTTATAGTTATTTGTATCATTTAGAAATAATATTTATGTATTATTTTTATTAGTTCTAACTTATTTCTCTTTTCTGACCTATTGTATTGACTAGATCCATTTTTTCTCAATTATTGCTAAGACAATTTTACTACACGATATAGATGTTTAGAAGCATATATGTTGAAGTCAAACTGATTTGATATTCCACTTAGTAAATACGTAGCATGGGGACAATTACTTGTGATTGTTGAGTTTCAGTTTCTCAGTTTGATAACAATAAGGAACATTAATAAAGAGGCTTATTGAAAAGGTCAAAAGAGATCACAGATACAAAGTGCTTTGTAAAGTGTTCAATATATAGTAATATTGATTCTTTTTTTATGAAATCTTAAAGATCAATGCTGCCCAGGAAATAAAACTATAGGAAGATGATACATAATAGAAGACTTGTGCTACTCTTAAATTATGCACACATAAATATAGCTGTTAATAGTTTCTTCTAGACATCCATGAGTCAGACTATATTTACTTTTTCTACAAAGATAGTTATTTTATTTTATTATGTTGTCTTTTTGTATCCACGATTCTATTATACCCGCTCAGAAATATATCTGTTTATGTCATTAAAAACCTCCAGAGAATCTGCATTCTCCCTTGGATAACTCACAGAGGTGCCTCACAGCCTTTACAGCTATAAATTCTTAATCTCTAAATTAGATACCTCCTACTGTACTTTTGGACTTTTCTCTTTGGTATTGTAATCTTTATAATATGTAACTATTGAGTTTGTTTTCATTAGAGAAAGACTTGAGACTATACTAATTATGTCTAAATTCTTTAAATATACCTCACTTATTACATTGAAAATAATGGGATAGCCCTGAACAATTGTGAATAGGTACAGAACTTACCAAGGGGGTAAAAGAGGTGCCAGAATGCCTTAAAATTAATTTCTCCATTAGGAAAAGATGTCAGCAGGCAATCAATGGATCAAAAGAAACTGGTTTAACTTTTTGTGATGAAGACACAATCAGCTGGTTACTTTTAACAGATAATTGAACACCAACATTTTATGAGAGCTTGATAATGACTGAATAATAATGTAGATTATTTTGGAATATGCAAACATTATACTGTTCTGTATCTGAAATGGAGGAAATAAATATTTGAATGGAAAGTTCTCATCTTTTCTAAATGCCAAGAAATGTTTTTTCTTTGTTTAACTGACCATCATCAATAGTATAAAAGTATGATTCAGAGACAGGGTAAGTGAGATGTCTATTCTTGTCCCAAGTCAAGGTATTCACTGAAAAATTGCTTCAGGCTATAACTTTGGCATGCCATGGGTTAAATAAAGGTCAACTCCAAGTGAAAAATAAAAATCAGTTGATCTTTTGGTGTTAAAGGGGCAAAATAGTTATCATTTTAGATGCCTTTAGTGCTCTTATAATTCAAGGATTTCTTTTTTCCTCAACTGAGAATTTTCAGGCCAGTGGTGTCCATAATGTATACGCATGCCTTGGGGCATTTTGAAGGGGAAGAGAAGAAAATTTACAATTTTTTAAAAAAATGTCCTTATCTATACAGGATCTTGTATGATATTTAATAACTTAATGATGTGGTTAGTTCTCAGAGGCTGAGAGTGATTTTTATATTTAAATATTAATTAATAGTCATTTGGAACACAAGTATTTAGAGAACTAGGTTCTAACCCTATCTTTAATTCATGTTTATTTCTGTAAAAGGTATCTAACTACAGACCTGAGATTATTTTTCTAATATTTCTTCTACTAATTTGTCATTGTTAGAGAGGTAGTTAAAGGCTTGTGAAGGCAATGTGTCAGTTAATGGGAGCTCCAGAGCTCCATGGTCATTGGGTTTTAATCTTGGCTTCATCACATTCTTTAGAGAAAGATAAGGTGGTATTTGCCGTGTTGAAAGAATTGCCAATGATGGTTCACATGATGTGACCATAACATAGTGAAAGTTTATTAAAGGCCAACTTGTATTAGATTATAATCATCCCTGCTCTGTATCTTCTTCAAAGAAAATATTGTCAGTAGCAAAAATTGAATAGAGAACTATCTAGTTATCTGGTTAATTCTGACACACACTAATATCTGTGTAATAAATGACATTAGCTGTTGTGTGACGAAAAGTCATATGGGTGATAGAGATACCAGGCACATTCTTCTTAGTGGTTAGAGACTTGTATTACATGTGTAATTCAGATAATTCTCCAAAAGCAATCTCTTTAGCCAGGGAGATTAGATGAGAGGTAAATAGATAGCCTTTTAACATTACCAGAAAAAATCAGGCTTAATATATTTGTACCATAACTAATTTGTTTGTGGGTCCAAAAGAGTGAGTGAAGTTTCTGCATATCTTTCTGGAGGTAATTACAAAACACAGACTCTTCTAAAAGAGGCATATGCTCTAGATTAAATGCATAGGGTCTTACCTTTTCTCTTTCTTTTGATTGAAAGATTCTGACTGTTGTTATATTTCTTTGCATAGGCCAAAAGGAAAAGAAACCTAACCACTGTGGAAAATTCTCTTCTTTTGAGAAAAGCACCTCCTATAAGAATGGGTGATTTTTCCTATTAAAAACTGACTCTTTACCATAGAAAAAGTCTTCCTGTGCCTAGTGATATATGATCAATGAATATAAAGCTTATTGCAGATAGTGCCAAATCAGCCAGAGTGCCTGAGAGTTGAAGAATCAGTAGAACCTTCAAATGAGAATCAGCCTGAAATTGTCTGTTTTTTTTTTTGTGATGTGTTTTTATTTGCTCATTTATAGTATAGTAGATTCTATTATTCTTAGTGTTTAAGGAGTTTCAGCTAACTCATATAAAAGATGGTCAGTAAATATTTGCTTAATAAATGCATGAATGTATTTAATGTCCCTCTGATTGTTTAAATACTTTTCATATTTTATATACTATGAAGAATCATTTAGCCTGTGCTTAAACATCCCAACAAACTGAAAGCTAACAAAACTCTGAGGCAGCCTTTTTCATTGGTGGATCATTCTAATCATGAGATCGTTTTTTTTTTTTCTTGAGCCAGATTTTATCAAAATGTAATTTCTACCTTTAGGCTTTAGTTTGGTTTTATGGGGTATCATTAACTTTAGCTCCTCAAAATTTTATGTTTGTTTGTTTCTAAGCTCATATAATTGTGCTGGGCTTAGACAATTCAAGTTATTAAGTTGGTTGCTAATTTCTTATTACTTTCATTCCTATATTGGGCTTTAATTTCAGTTTGATGATTATTCTATAATTATGCTAGTCTAAAGCATAATTCAGAGCTGAGCATTTCTGCCTTTTATGCATATATCCATTTTCCTGGGCTATAGTTTGTCATAGAAATTGTTGGTCTCTTTCTAGATCCAGCTTCCTTTTACAATATTCTGCTATCTTCCAGGAAAGTGTTGGCAGTTCAAAGTGGGGCACAAATTGTCGAGTGCACAACAACCAACCAACCAACCAACCAACCAACCAACCAACCAATTGATAATTATTGAATTCCTATTGTGTGTTAAAGGCTGTTTGAAATGGGGGCTCTAACAATCTAAGAAAGAACATATAAGAAATCTTGCTTTTGAGGAACTTACATTCTAGAGTGAGGAACACAGTAGAATAAGCAGACAATTGCAATAGTGTATGCTAAGTGCTGTAAAAACAGTTGAGCAAAGGTGTTGCCTGTGTATACAGAAGTCCCTTACTCAATTTTGAAATGATTGCTAGTACCACACTTTTGCAACTAGGTATATTCTTTCAAATATGGTTCTCTTATGATTCTATATTATTATCTAATTTTTGAAGGCACATGCTCCATTTATGTATACTGCTATGCATAAAACTGGAGCTGTCACATGAGCATCTAATGTATGTTTTTGACTTACAATAATGTGCAACATACTAATCAAATAAAAAGAGTATTATTAGAGCTGAGCAACATTAACTTTTTTTTTACAGATTCATATTAATGATATAGTTCTCTAGAGGAAAATCAGAAAACAAAGGTTGATATAATATCCTATAAAGACTTAAATCAGAGTTTTTCTAAGAGAGATTATTTAAAAATATAAATTAGAGCATTAATTCTAAATTTTCTAGGGTGTGTTTAATCCAGCCACTTCACATTATTACGATGTTTTATGTGGTACAAGAGTTTACAGGAACTAGAAAGAAAAAGATGTTTTTCTAGATACATTGAATGGTAATATGGGTGGCTATTAGCTACACATTTAGTTCCTCTGGCAGCTTCCTCGTTTTACTTTCATGGCTTTTTAAGAGGTTACTTCTAGGACAGCAGTGCACTTCAGTCTGATAGTTCAAGTCAGAAACTGAGTGGGGGAAATATGGTATCTATTGTGGTCTGTTTTTCTATGTAACAGTTGTTCCTATTTTGTGTTTGTTTCTCTTTTAATGAGGATACAACTTTCATCCAGGGAGATGTATGGGTCACTTGTTAGTGCACTTAAATGTATTGAAGCACTCCACCAGCTGGAGATTCTGACTTGTAGTTGAATTATTTTTGCACAGCGAATCGTTTTCCTTTTGACATATTTTAATATACTTGCACACTGAGAGCAAGAGTGGGTGAACAGAAAACAGACTGTTTTATTAACCCAGCAGTCACCTTTGAGGTTTGTACATGTCCACTTTTTTCCTTGCCTTTGTACATAATCCCAAGAGACTACTACCTGTCTTTGCTCACAATAACAGAGTCAGATACAAATCTCCAAACACAATTGTTAGCTGAATGCCAACTATTTCTTCTTATCTTTTTTTAAAAACTTGAACATTAAGAATTGTGTTTATGGGGGAACCTTAACCATTAAAGAATGAGTTTTTTTCTTTCAGATGCTTCCCCTATCATTTACTAGATTTATTTTATAATATGTAATCTCAAGAGATAAAAGAAAATAATTTTTGCATGTTTTTTTTGCAGCACTCCTTTTTTTCTAATCCATTAATAGTGAGAAGAAAAGAAGAAAATATGTTGCAAGCTTTAACTGGACTCCAATTTCAACTGAAAGAACAATTAGGAGGAAAAGAAAGGAGACTTCAACTCAGCCAGGAAACCAGGGCTCAGCATGCACAGTTCCACATGCAATTTTTATACACACCAATGTTTCAGAGACTTGTCCCAGTAAGACCAGAAATTTCTTCAAGTCAATTACCATCCTTTTTTAAGGTATATATCTGTATTCATATATAGCCATAATTTCTAAGTAAATATCTATACATTTTAATTGTACTCAAAAGAATAAATATCTAGAGCCCTCTCTCAGTTCCTAGTAAGTGGCTCATTTATCAGCATGTAAATATTAGAGAAACAAATTATCTGAAATACATAATTTCCCCTATTATCATTATCATGATAATAATACTGCTTGATATTTGGGAGCATTTTTACTTTACAAAGAAGTTTTATATTATCTCATTTGACTACTTAAACCTTTAGTGAGGTGTGCCATATGAGTAGGAAGATTATTAAGAGTAATATGCTCTCTGAAAGCATACTGAGACTTCTCAAACTTAAGTAGTGATGTGGAGTTTAGAAAGGAGACCATCTTTGAGATAGAATTTTCTAGATTTGCATTGCTGTCTCTATGATATTTAACCTTTTAAAGCATTGCTTTTTTGAGTGGTTCAATGCAAGAAATAATAATTATACCGAAAGTGGTTATAAAGTTTGAATGAAGATTACTTTTTGTAGAGTCCATCTGAGTGTGTATAAGTACCAAATATATTTTAGATGGAAGTTTTGCAAAGCAGTAACAGATTAGAATACACAACTCTGAAGGACAACACAGTGAGTATATGACCCTAAGTCTAGTAACTTATTCAAGGGAGCACACCTAGTAAGAGTGGAGGCAAGATTGTAGTTCATTTCTCCTGGTACACTTCTATATTTTATTTTAATTCAAATACTATATTTCAAATAGCTACTTTTGACCAAATTCTTTAGCTACAAATTATAGGGTACAAATATAAAAAATAAATACCTTGTTTTGAAGCTGTTATAAAATAGAAGGGTAAATAAATACAATGAAAGAAAGTCTATGTACCCATAGATGTGGTATATTGTAACTGTGTGTGGGTTTGGTGATGTCAGGGAAGGCCTTATTACTGTGGAGGCTTTTGGAGACATCCATTCTCAGGAAATAGTTATATTAACCATCATTTTTTAGCTTTTATATTAAACTTGTTCTTAAAAAATAAGACTATTCTGTTAACCTTTAGTAAATTTTCAACCATAAATGCGTATTTATTGTAAATTATGCTTTAAAAACATCTGTTTCTTAAGAAAGTGAGTATGTTTTATTTGCAATAATTTCTGACTTTATTACATTTTTGTTTATAACTTTACTAAAATATGTTTAAGCAGGCATGCTTTTAATGCAAAAATTACAAAATCCTAAATTCTATAATCTTTGTCTTCTTGGGATTATCATAGTCATCCTCACATCCTCATCAAGACAAAATTTTAGCACTTATTAAACAAGTGCTATGGGCATACCATCATGTTAATTTCTAATTTTTCAATAATTATGTAGAGCTATAAACTCCATTTTACAGATAATAAATGAGAGTCAGAGATTTAAAAAAAAGCTCAAAATTGCACAATTAGCAAGAATGTTGTTTTTCTATGACCATGACATGCTGGCAGTTATTCTTGTCTACTTAGTTGGGGTTTATACTTTCTTACTAGTTTTATTAGTGAGGACTCATGATTTCCAGTAAGAATAACCTGGTTGGAAGTTGATTAAGCCACAAAAAAATTTTTTTGGCTTCTTTTACTAAAAAGGATAGCTGATATCAGTGGTGACTGGAACCAGGACTTTAAATATCATTAAGAATATATCTCTCATCTGGGCTTTCTTCTGCGTATTGTCTTTGCTGTGAGACCAGGTCCTTCTTGTAGCAAACTGTGGAGCCTTCATTCCCTCTATGTTCACATCCTCACAACTTGCCACTTAGGAAAATGAGAACTTATACTACTCAGTTCCAGTGTAAAAAAATCCAGATAAAGATTTACTGGTACCATATTTCTAGCCCTTGGCCTGGTCATTAAGGTAATGGTAGGTGCTATACCCAGTTTTCATTGGTCAAGAATTCACTTTTATGACTGTAGAGAGAGATGGAAAAGATAGTATGTTATTAGAATAAGGGAGTGGTGCTTTACTGATATGGCCTCTAAGAGATTGGTATGATCCAAGCAGTCATCCCAATTTGTGGGTACTGACACAGATCTTTATGATACTTGTTTTTATTGACTTAGTTAATTCTCTACTAGTTAACATGCTAACTGATTAGATCTGTTAAATCATATCTGCAGGATGAAGGGGCTTTGTCTAATTTTGTCGATTAAGCTAAAGTCTGTCCGGTTGTTTCAAACATTTGCAGATATATTTTCTAGATCTTAAACTTTTGTAATTTATCTAATGTAAAAAACATTCTGTTTCTGACTGGAAATAGAATTAGCTTCCAAATTTAAAATAAATGAAAATCAACACATGGTTAACAGTTTTCAGAATTTGTAGAAGTGATATGTGGACTGACATGCCTCACACAATGGGCCCATTTGGTTAACTCTATCTTTGGTTGGCACATGGTAGCATCTCAGAGCCTGATCAATATTATGTGATGTGATAAAAATTGAATATCTGGGCTTAAAAAGCTGAGGACCAGATTCTTGTTTGACTTTACAAAAGATTGCCCACTTCAAAGCTCTGTTTGAAGTCATCAGCTAGCACACACTTTTGAGTTTTTAAATGTTGAGGCATGCTATTATAAAAGATTCTAAGCTTCAGAGACTTATACTGTGAAAAACACATTTTAAATACTATATTAAGAGACTTCTTGATAATACATTGCAATATATGTTTCAATAAATATTTGTTAATTTATTTTAAAGAATAAAGTTTGACTGTTTCGGAGTATGTAAAACAGAAAACTTCTTTAATCAATAGAACAATATTTTTTTCTAGGAACTGTCATGAGCCAGACCTGTCTTGGATGTGAATAGAGAGACTTTCTATGGGACATGCTAGCCTCTCAAAGTGTCTAATTTCATTTTGTTGATAATGTGTGGGAAGGATAAAAATTATGTAAAAAATGCAATCTCTTTTTTTTTCTATAAAAATTTAAAATTTTTCTTGGATTCCTCACTGCCTTTCCAATACTCATATTTTATTGGGAGTGGGGCTGTTAAGATTTGGGAGAGAAAGAGGTGGCTAATTGGGGAGACTATAATGGGTAACATTTGACTTTCCAGTTAAAGGTGTTTCAAAGTCTTTCAGTTAAAAATGGTTGCTTTGAGGATGATTCTTCTCTTTTTGGCAAACACTAACTTTCATGGGTGTGAAGTGAAGCTTTTGTGTCCATATGTCCTTTGACCTAGATGAATTCCTCTGATACTCCTTGCTTGGTCTGGCTGCCAAAATTCCTGTTGACTTTCACTGCTGGATCTCTGGCTAAAAGAATTCATGACCTGTGTTTTTCAGTAGAGACAGTGTTAGCTTTTAATGCCAGTGGACCTTGGGCCTCAGTCACAGTGCCCAGGCTGGACTCTACTCATGCTACTCCTTTTCCACTGGTGACCTGCAGGAATATTTGTCAAGTCACCATTCCTGATATGCTGAGGTAACTCAACACTATCAGAGGTCTAAATGAGAAACAGAACAAAAGCTCCTCTTGGTTATGTTTCTTCCTTTCTCTTGGAGTTTTTGTTCATTTGCAAACTCTCCATAGAACACATATTAATGGTTTTATTCCAGAACTGAGAGTGAGGACCCTCATGTCCGTTGTTTGTCTCCTTTGTCCTCTTTATATAACTTTTGAGAGTTTTTAAAAAATATTATTTTTATTTTTAATTACAATTAACATACAATATTATATTAGTTTCAGGTCTACAACTTGGTGATTAGACATCTATATAACTTACAAAGTGATCACTAATAAATCTAGTACCCATCTGACTCCAAACATACATATTATATTCCTTGAGCTATACTTTACATCCCATGACTATTTTGTAATTATCAATTTGTATTTCTTAATCCTTTTCCCGTTTTTATCAACCCCTTGATCCCCCTCCCATCTGGGAACCATCAAAATGTTCTCTGTATCTATGAGTATGTTTCTGTTCTATTTGTTTGTTTATTTTGTTCTTAGATTCCACATGCATGTGAAATCATATGGCATTTTTCTTAGTCTCTTTTAAAAACTTACTTTACTCAGCACAATATCCTCTAGGCCCATCTATGTTGTTGCATGTGGCAAGATTTCATTCTTTTTTTGTGGCTGAGTAATATTCCATTTTATATCTATATCTATATCTATATCTATATCTATCTATATCTATATCTATCATCTATATCTATATCTATCTATATCATCTATATCTCTATCTATCTATATAGATATATATGTATACACACACACACACACACACACACACACACACACAACCTCTTTATCCATTCATCCATTGATGCTCACCTAGCATTATTATTATAAATAATGCTGAAATGATCATATGGATTCTCATGTGCCTTCAAAGTAGTAATTTTTTTTTCAGATAAATACCCAGAAGTGGGTAAACTGGGTCTTCCTTTGTCTCTTGGTATAGCTTTTTTTTTAAAGTCTATTTTGTCTGGTATAAGAATTGCTATCCCATCTTTTTTGGTTTATTTGTTTACATTTTCACAAAATATCTCTTTCCATCTCTTTACTTTCAGTCTCTGTGTGTCTTTTGATCTGAAATGAGTCACTTGTGGGCAGCATATGTAAGGATCCTGTGAGAAACATTTAATCCATTTACATTTCAAGTGATCATTGATAGATATGTAGTCATTGCTATTTTATTATTCATATTTTTTATCTTTTATCTTTCTTCTTTTTCTTCTTTAGGAAGTTCCTCTAACATTTCTCAGAATACTAAATTGGTGGTGATGAACTCCTTTAGCTTTTTCATGTCTGGGAAGCTCTTTATCCTTCAATTTTAAACGATAGCTTTGCTGGGTAAAGTAATCTTGTAGATCCTTGCTTTTCAACACTTTGGATATTTAATGCTAGTCCCTTCTGGCCCACAAAGTTTCTGCTGAAAAATAAGCTTACAGTCTTTGGGAGTTCCCTCATAGGTAGCTAACTGCTTTTCTTTTGCTGCTTTTAAGATTCTTTCTTTGTCTTTAACTTTTGGCATTCCAATTATGAAGTGTCTTGCTGTGGGCCTTTTTGGGTTTCTCTTGTTTGGGATTCACTGTGCAGCCTGGGCTTTTATGTCTATTTCCTTTACCAGATTAGGAAAGTTTTCTGTCATCATTTCTTCAAGTAGGCTCTTAATTGCTTGCTCTCTCTCTCTTCTCCTTCTGGTACCCTGTATGATGTGAATGCTGTTACATGTGACATTGTCCCAGAGGCACCTTAAACTATCCTCATTTTCTTAGATTCTTTTCTTCTGTTGCTGTTCAGTTGGGTGTTTTCTGCTACCATATCTTCTAAGTCTCTGATTAGACCTTCTGCTTCATTTAATCTACTGTTGATTCCCTCTAATATATTATTCATTTCAGTAGTCTTCATTTCTAACTCATTCTTTTTTATGTTTTATATCTCCATTTTTATGTTTTCTATCTCTTTGTTAAAGTTTTCACTGAATTCATCTACTCTTCCCCTAAGTTCATAGAGCATCCTTATAACCAATACTTTGCACTCTGCATCTGGTAGATTGCTTCTCTATACTTTTATTTTCTGGAATTTTGTTCTACCATTTTATTTGGATTATATCTTTGTCTCCCCATTTTGGCTGCCTCCTTGGGTTTGTTTCTATGTATACGGCTGCTATGTCTCCTAGTCTTAGTAGTGTGGCCTTGTATAGTTGGTGTCCTATAGTTCCCAGTAGCATTAGTCTTCCTGCTCACCTGAGCGGGGCGCTCCCAGTGTGTTCTTTATACAGGTTGTGTGTGCCATTCTGTTGTAGTTGAGCTTTGCTTTCTGTTTACAATCTGGAGCTTATTGGTTGTGATGACTGGCCAGTGAAGGCTGACCCTACGGAGCAGAATTTGCTTTAGCTGGGTTCTGGTGCTTGCCAAATTTGCCCTTTCGGTGTGTTTACCTTGGAACTGTCACAGGCCAATTTTGGTCTCAGTCTGTGCCCTGCCTGGGGCTACCTGGCAAGAGTCACCAAGCTCTCCACAGATGGCTACCACCTGTATCGGGCTTGGAGGTTCCTAGAGAAGCCAAGCCACAAACTGAGACCAGCTGCTGCTAGTGTCAAACTTGAGGCTGCTCAACAAAAGGTATGGGGCATACTGAGGCCAGATGCTGCTTGTTTTGGTTTTGTAAATCTTTGAGAGATTTTAGGGAAGTCCACAGCATGGGCCAAGACAGATCATTTGTATGTAAAAGCCACTGGAAGTAACTTGGTTGGGCCCCACAAGTTGGGTGGGGCAAAGTCTCAGGGGATCACCAAGGATGAGAAACCAGTGTTACCCAGGTTGATGGAGTCTCAGATATGATGGCCACATGCGTCTGCACACCAGGAGAGGGGAGGTTTTCAACAACAACAACAATAACAACAAATGGTTTTCTGCCAGCACTTCTGTCTGGGAGAAAACTGCCCTTCCAACACTTGCCATGAAGCCAGACAATTTAATTCTTTCTCGTGTGCCCCTTTTGTCTTTCAAGCTGCTGCCCCAGTGCTGAAGCTCAGAGCAAATGAGTACATTAGTGAGTATGTGCACATGTGGGCTCCGTAAGAGAAACGTCTGGAACTCCTGCAGCATTCCGTCCCACTTAGCCACTATCTCTATTGGTTTTCATCATCAGAAGTTGTGGAGATTTCTCTTCCCAGCACTGGAATTCTGGGCTAAAATCCCGGTGTGACACAAGGACCCTGGAGGAGTTCCAGGGATACCGTCACAGCCAAGATATCCTTCTGGATTCTCAGCTGCCACACATGAGTGTGGGACCAGCCCATTCCACATTTCTGCCCTCCTATCAGTCTAGAGGTCCATTCCTCTATATGTCCTCAGTTGTAGGACTTCTGTTTAGCTAGACTTCAGGTAACTCTCAATGTTGGCTGTACTGTAATTTAGATGTGGTTGTGAGAGGAGGTAGGCACAGCATTTACATTCTATGCCATCTTTTTTATTAGTTTAAAGTATACACTACATTGGTTAGACATTTATATAGTTTATAAAACAATCACTCTAATTGCTCTTTCTCTCTTCTGGCTCTCTACCTAGCCATTACATTAATGCTAACTGCATTCCCTATGCCATACTCTTCATCCTCATGACCATCTATAAACTACTAATTTGTACTTCTTTAACCTTTCATTCCATTCTCCCAGTCCCCACAACTGCCTTCCCCTCAGGCCATCACCAGATTGACCTCTATATTTGTAAGTCTGTTTTTGATTAGTTTGTTCTTTTTGTTTCTTAGATTCGGCATATAAGTGAAATCGTATATTTATCTTTCTCTGTCTGACTTATTTCACTTAGCATAATATCCTTCAGGTCCATTCATGTCATTGCAAATGGTAAGATTTTATATTTTTAATGGTTGAGTAATATTTCATTGTATATATGAACCAAAACTTCTTTATCCAATTGTCTGTTGCTGGGCATTTAGTTTGCTCCCATATGTTGGCTACTGTAAATCATGCTGCTATGAACACAGGGGTGCATAGATCTTTGTTGTTCTTTGATTTATTAATAATAGCCATTCTGACAGGTGTGAGGTGATATCTCACTGTGGATTTAATTTGCATTTCTCTGATGATTAGTAACCTTGAGCATCTTTTTATATGTCTATTGGCCATCTGTATTTTCTTTTTGAAGTATCTGTTCAGGTCTTCTGCTCATTTCTAAATTTCATTATTTGTTTTTTTTTTGTTTTGTTTTTGGTTGTATGAGTTCTTTATATATTTTGAATATTAAACTTTTATCAGTCAGATGTATCATAAGAGAATATCTTCTTCCATTCAGTTGGTTGTCTTTTTGTTTTGATGATAGTTTTCTTTGCTGTACAAAAACTTTTTAGTTTGATGTAGTACTATTTATTTATTTTTTCTTTTGTTTCCTTTGCCCAAGGAAATATATCTGAAAAGAAATTCCTGTTAGTAATATCAGGGAATTTACTGCGTATGTTTTCTTCTATAAGTTTTATGATTTTGGATCTTACATTTAAGTCTTTAATCCATTTTGAGTCTATTCTTGAATATGGTGTAAAAAGGTGGTCTAATTTTTTTCTTTTTTGTTCTTTTTGTTTTGCATGTACCTGTCCAATTTTTCCAGCACTATTTATTGAAAGACTATCTTTACCCCATTGTATTTTCTTGCATCCTTTGTCATATATTAAGTGAGCTTATAGGCATGGATTTATTTCTGGGTTCTCTATTCTATTCCACTGATCAGTGTATCTTGTTTTATGTGGCACCATGCTGTTTTGATTACTGTAGCTTTGTAGTATAGTTTGTTACCAGGTAGTGTAATACCTCCAACTTTGTTATTTCTCAAGACTGCTGTGACTATTTGGAGTCTTTTATGGTTATGAATTTTAGTATTACTTGTCCTAGTTCTCTGAAAAATGCCTTTGGTATTTAGATAGAGATTGCTTTGAATCTACAGATCACCTTGGGTAGTATGGCCAATTTAATTATCTTGATTATTCCTATACATGAGCATGGCATATGCTTCCATTTATTTGCATTTTCTTCAATTTATTTTTTCAATGTCTTATAATTTTCTGAGAACAGGTCTTTTACCTCTTTGGTTAATTTGATTCACAGGTATTTTATTGCTTTTGATGTAATTGTAAATGGGATTGCTTTCTTAATTTTTCTTTCTGAAAGTTCATTACTGGTGTATAAAAATGCCACTTCTTAATATTTATTTTGTAACCTGCTGCTTTACTGATCAATTTTACTTCATTGATCAATTTTAACATTTTTTTTGGTGGAATCTTTAGGATTCTCTCTATATAGAATCATGTCATTGGCAAATAATAAGAGTTTTACTTCTTTCTTACAAGTAGAATTTTTTTCTCTTTCTTGTCATTGCTATGGCTAAGACTTCCAATACAACGTTGAAGAGGAGTGGTGAAAGTGGGCATTCTTGTCTTGCTCCTGATCTTAAGGAAAACACTTTTAGCCTTTCCCCATTGTGTAGGATGTTAACTATAGTTTGCCATATATGGCCTTCATTACACTGAGGTATGTTTCCTCTATTCCTACTTTGCTGAGAGTTTTCATCATAAATGGATGCTGGATTTTGTTGAATGCTTTTTCTGCATTTGTTGATATGATCACATGTTTTTTATTTTTTAATTTGTTGATGTGGTGTATCACATTAGTTGATGTGTGAATATTGTACCAACCTTGTATCCCAGGCATAAATCCAACTTGATCATGTTGTATGATATTTTTAATGTATTGCTGAATTCAGTTTGCTAGTATTTTGTTGAGGATTTTTGCATCAATGTTCATAAGAGATATCAGCCTATAGTTTTCTTTTTTGGTAATGTCTTTATTTGGTTTTCGAATCAAGATAATGATGGCCTCAGAAAGGAGTTAGGGTGCCTTCTCTCTTCTTGAATTTTTTGGAATAGTTTGAGAAGAATAGGTGTTAATTCTTTTTTGAATGTTTGGTAAAATTTGTCTATGAAACCATCTGGTCCAGGACTTTTGTTTTTTAAGAGCTTTTTGATTACCAGTTTGATTTCCTTGGTGGTAATTGGTCGGTTTAGATTTTCTATTTCTTCTTGACTTGGTCTTGGGAGATTGTATGATTCTAAGAATGTGTCTCTTTCTTCCAGATTGTCCAATTTGTTAGCATATAGTTACTCGAAGTATTTTCTTATAATCCTTTGTATCTCTTGAGTCCACAGTTATTTCTCCTCTTACATTTCTGATTTTTTTTTGAGTTATGCTATCTTGACTGGAAGCCTGTGGGGTTTTTTTTTGTTTTGTTTTGTTTCTTTTTTTTTTTTTTTGATGAAAACATTTTACTTCTCATCGGTCTGCTAAAAACTTCCTACATACTCCTTTTCCAGTGTTGACATTTACCTTTACTTTTCTCTGGGGTCAAAGGGCAGGAGGGCTACAGAAAAGGAGGGATATAGAAAAGAAAAAGTACACAAGAGGTATATATCAAGGTTATTAACTATGATGCAGAGGCAAAACTTATGGAACAAGAGAAGACAGTAAAAAAATCACAATTAGAATCAGTTGCTAGAAATTCTATAGTTAAGTCTCATGTCTAGCTGTAGTTTGAGTGTCCTAAAATTTGTTAAATAACTTGTAGAATTCAGTCATTTCTTCCAATAAACCTCATTTACATTTATACTGAACAATCTTTTGAAGTTATTTATTTGAAAGAACTCCTAAAACCGTAGCTTTTTAACTAAATTCAGTTTAAAAATGAAAAAGAAAATTATGTCAAGTGGCTTGTGTATTATGCCTTACATATTTTAAACGTCCCTGTGACTCTAGTGTTAATGAAGGGATAGAAATTTCAGAAACTCTTAGCTGAAAACATATTGACAGTGATGCCTGTGAAAAGTTTTTTTTTTAATCAGCATGAAGACATTTATTTTTCAAAAAGTTTTCTTTTACTATAAATATGAGGAATGCATGATTTAGACTTGAGCAAATGTAGCTACTACTATCTGATAATGAGTAAAGGATGAACTGAAATGGTAGCTATGGTTTATGCTAAGTTCATCCAAGTTATGTTCAACTTCATTATCAAGAAGCCTAATCCCCATCGTGTTGTGTGAATAACACTTATTAGACACCTGAGATTTATAACATCTCATACTTTGTGAGATAGCTTTACAGCTCAAGAGCTTACTGATGGAAGAAAATGGCTCACTGCAGCCAGGGGGGAAAGTAGTGGAAGTCACCTGTTCCCTCAGTCCTCAAGTATAAGACAGTCTGTCATTGTGATTCTTATTAATCAGTACCTGCTTCTCAGGGTCTGCCTTGACTTAAGGTAATGAAACTGAGAGAATTATACAATCTTTTGGGTAGCATATTGCAGCATCCAGAGAAGTTATAATATTAATATTCTTTTTCTCAATGATTATTGACCTATAATTTTAACCTAATTTCCCTTTACTTAACTTGAAATGTATAAAATCAGTTACCTTTAACTTTATAATCTCTCTTCCATATATGTAAAGATTGTCCATTTTCAATGTTCCTTGTCAGTCTCCTTTTTTGAACATTTTAATGAATTCTTATGACTAGTAGTTGTCTTTTTAAATTTCTAATAGCTACTTGAAAATGTATCTTGGGGATTGACCCCCCAAAAGTTTTTCATTAGAGTTTTAAAATAATATGTATTCAACATATAACTTTGTTTTGCTAATTTTAGTGGCAATAGTGCTATTTTTATTTTCAATTATTATTTAAATATGTTAGTCCAGATATACAGATGCTAATTATTTCTAGTAGCTTCCAATAGATGAATAATATTATCTATATGTGGTAACTGACTGTGGGTAAAATCTAAAATATGAACAATTGAGAAGAACAGGAATAATATACATTTCCATTTCAAGTTACATTTTTAATATTAATATATAACTTTATAAGCTAAAAAATTTAATACACGATTTAAGGAAATGTCTTGGCATTTTGTTAATTGTCTTAGCTCAGTAGATTTAGTAGTCCTCTATTTCTCCTGCTTTCCTTTCAACTTTATAGAGTTTAGGTTCAAGGCACTGTCTTTCTACAGTTTTTTCGAGATGTGTACAGTCTGATTGCACACTGTGTAAGCAGCAGTTTTGGCAGAAACACTTCATTTTCTGGTGGCCTTATTAGAGAGAAAAGTAAGTTTCCATTTTCTGTATCTTGGCTGGCGCCAAGTTACAATAGTTTCCCTTTGTCTATCAAAGACAGGTGCCTATTTCCTGCCCTGCTCTCTTCTACTTTTTTTTTTTTGCTTAAACAACAGAAATTTATATTTTCACAGTTCTGAAGTCTGGAAATATGGAATTAAGGTTTTCACAGGGTTGCTTTCTGCTAAGGCCTCTCTCTTTGGGTTGTAGATGGCTATCTTCTCAAGTCTTCACATAGTCTATCCTAGGTGCCTGTCTGTGTCTAAATTTCCTCTTTTATTTTAAAGGTTATGAAGAGAGTGTTTTTTTTTGTTATGTAAGTTCCAGGTGTACAACATTATAATTTGACATCTGTAAACACTACAAAAGTCTAGTTAGTATCCATTACCTTACAATTGACCCCCCTCACTCCTTCTTCCTTATCCCAATTCCCTCCCCCTCTGTTAACCAGTAATATGTTCTCCATAAGTTTGTTTTTATTTTGTTTGTGTTTTTTTTTTAATTTCACATATGAGTGAAGTTATATAGTGTCTGTTTTTCTCCATCTGATTTATTTTACTTGGCCTAATACCCTCAAGATCCATCTCTGTTTTTGCAAATGGCAAGATTTTTATTTTTTTCTGTGGCTGAGTTGTATTCCATGGTATAAGTATATAACATATATTCTTTATCCATTTATTCACTGATAGGTTGTTTCCATATCTTGGCTATTGTAAATAATGCTGTGATAAACATAGAGGTGCTTGTATCTTTTTGAGTTAATGTATTTGTGTTCTTTGGATAAATGTCCAGCAGTGGAATAGCTGGATCATATGGTAATTCTATTCTTAATTTTTTGAGGAACCTCCATATTGTTTTCCAGAGTAGCTACACCACTTTACTTTCCCACTGACAGTATATGAATGTTCCTTTTTTCTCCCTATCCTCTCTAACACGTTTTTTCTTGTATTTTTGATAATAAACCTTCTAACAGGTGTGAGGTGACATCTCATTGTGATTTTTGACTTGCATTTTCTTAATAATTAGGTTGAACATCTTTTCATGTGTCTCTCTACTTGCTTTTGCCTGACCCACTTTCTCTCCCTCAAAGTGTCCTACCATGTTCCAGGTACTTGTTATCACTGTTTATTTTCTACACAGATCTTCAAAGTATCTGAAAATACTTAATCTGTCATGTTGGAAATTTTTGTTTGTTTGTTTACTGGTTAATTGTTTGGCTCAACAACTGATAATGTAAGCTACATGAGAAAATTATAGATGCAGGTCTGAGATCAGGTGCTTACAAAGTATTTAATAGTTTTTCTTACAACTCTGTTTTTTGGATTCTTTACTTCTGACTTTTTGTACTATCCTCAGACAAATTTCTCTACATCATGGCTTCAATAAATGTAAATGCTGCTATCCTAAAAATATTTTTCTTCATTTTAGAGCCCTCCTCTAGCTGTACATCTAAATATGGTTCAACCTGTATGCCTCTCCAAATTCAATATGGCCCAATCTAGTGTCTCCCAATGCTATATAAATCTAACTGTGGTACCCTTCTCTCAAACAAGCAAACACACCAACAAAAGTTTTTCAGAGGTTTCTTATCCCTTTTAAGACATAGTCCAAACTCCTTAAGTTGTCTGATGCTGGAGGTGTGTACTTGCTTTGAGTACTCAGAAGAGTAAATGGCTGCCTTGTAGGCAATTTTCCCTACATTATACTTTTCTCATCAGAAAAAAATTTGAGATTATATTCTTCAATAAGGACCTTGTATCCTATTTTTCCACATTAATAATTGAGAGTGGACAATTAAACTTTGAAAACAAAGGACTGTGGTAAGATTAATGTTTCACGATAAAATATATTTCTTAAGATTAAAATAAATATAAAAGAATATTATCAAGCAAAGCTTAGAATTTTTCTTAAGAATTATCTTTGGATCTGCTCTAATACATGAACAAATGTTTCATCGAATCATAGTATTGGTATATTATTGAATGGCCAAATTAATTTTGTCTAGAAAATTTTCAGAGTATTTATTGTTTATGTTCACTTATAGTCAATAGAAATCTATCAATAACTTCTTCAAGCATTTTCTAATTCTGAGATATCACTTGACGCCTTTTAATAATTTATATTATATTCATATTATCTCCCACACTCACTGTGATGTTTTTTTCTGCAATCAATACTATTTTAAAAGTAAAAAATCATTTGTTGGTCCTTATGGACAAAAACACTTCTCTTTCTTCACCCCATTATTTGGATAGTCAGTCAGGTCTGCTACTGGGGCAAATAATTTAAATGCTTTAAAAACTTTAATCTTTAAATTATGTAAAGTGTGAAAGCTATATATATATATTAAACTTATTTAAAATGGTTACTATCTGATTATACCTTCATTTTTTTTCTGCTACAGTTGGAACATATTGCAATTGCCTTCTTTCTTCACTGTTATTAACTTTTCCCCTTTTATCAGAAAAAGGATCTTGCTTTCTTTGATTCTCTTACTGATATTTTAAAAGAACTTTTTTTTCCCCTCTCTTGCTGTCTCAGGCAAGTCACATCTCAATTGTATATTATCATTCATTGTCAGCCTTTGTGTCCATCCTCTTATCCCAGCCTAGTTTTTTTTTTCTGTTTTTGGAAGGGGGTTGGGAAAGGGTGACACTGCTATTGGGAGTTTTATATCAGTTTCAAGCCTTAAGCAAAATGTATTCATTTCAAATGGAAATTGCAGTTTGTATAAAGGTTCTTTGTTTCAATAAAATGGAGTCTTATGCAATATACACCTATGTAAAGAAATTTTAGAATAGAACTTCTAAATAACTGATAACCAGAAAATTCTGATTTTAGGCTTTAGTCACTGAAGATAAGGAAAGACATCTGCTTCAGTACCCCCATCTGGCTTTTACACATGCATTCAGACTCAGTATGCTCTTGCTCTTCCTTTTATCTATGCCCATCTGCTGGTATGGTGTGTTCCCACCCTAACATATTTTCAGACCCTTGCCATAGGGCAGAAATGCCAAGCAATTATTTGTTGAGATAGATAGCCCACATAATACCGTAAGTGACATCTGTTCTGTAGGAAATCCCTCCCTTGTGGCAGGAGTGTCATATTGGCAGCTCATAGGAATATCAGAATTGACGTATAGGAACAATTGAACATTTCATCTTACCCTGAATTCTCACTCAGAGAGCATCTAATACCAGATGCTTTGGAGGGCTGTGCAACCCCTTGACTCTTTCTCTTGTTCTCTTTACACCTATGGTAATTGGTAATACGACACTATGGGGAAAATTTCTTTCTGACCCCAGCTGGTAGCCAAATTATGGCCTAAAGCATGAAGAATGGCATATTTTAAAGTTTATTGTAGTTAAAATGGTGAAAAATGGGATGTTTTTCATATTAATGTGCTTACTAGATTGCTTGGCTTAATAATAGCTTGAATAAGTTCCACAAATTATTCTTAATAACTTATTATTTGGCAAAATTACAATACAGATAGACATTTCAATCTTTTAAGAGAGTGCCTATCCCTGTGTTTAGTGATTGGTTCTACTCCTTTAAATCATTTCAAACAGGTGATAAAAGAAATAGTTCATAGTCCTTAATAGCTCAAGATTTAAATTTTTGTATAAAAGGTGGAATTTGGAGCCAAAATTATTACTGGAAAATTTAAAATGTAATGTACAAGGTAGGTTCTGGATACGTTC
This sequence comes from Macroglossus sobrinus, assembly GCA_004027375.1. NCBI lineage: Eukaryota > Metazoa > Chordata > Mammalia > Chiroptera > Pteropodidae > Macroglossus > Macroglossus sobrinus. The sequence continues at coordinate 440,597 of PVKZ01001005.1, forward strand.
ACACTTAATTCATTTTTCCAAACAACCTCCATTAATGCTGTTACTTCTACAATGATCCTCAGAACACCATGAACAACTTCAGATTCAAAAAAGTTTGAATGGTATAATTATAAAAGTTTTTTTAAATTGGAGTTGAAATGAAAGTACTCATTTGGTAATAATAAGCTGTATCAGTTATGTGTGATTGTACCTATTACTATGAAAATTAGTGACCTAAAATAACTGTTTTACTTTTTTATGATTTCCTGGGTCAGCAATATTATCTTGTCACTATTCTGGGGATTGATGGCCTAAGATAACCTCACTCAAAAGCCTGATTATTGGTGTTGGCTATCTGCTAGACTATTTGCCTCTAAGAGGATAATTTGGCTTCTTCATAGATAGCAGGGTTTTAAAAGCAGGAAGAAAATGGGCTAGCCTTAATGTGGAAATTATTTTAAACTGCTTGTATGATGTCCCATTGGACAGTCTAACATGGCTAAACCCAGAGTCAATGTGGGAGAAGACTACATAATGAAGTGAATACAAAGAGGTATGATTGTTTGGGGTGCTTTAACTATAATAATCTACCAGGATTATCAGTTGACAGAACCTTACCTTTCTGAATACTTAACACAATACAAACCATTACTAGATATTGTGCTATGTTTTGTAAATCTACAAGAGGATTGCATAAATAATATAAAGATCAGTCAAACTTATTCTTTATTTTACCCATCCATCTTTTTATATATTTTAGACACAAATCCTTTCTCATATATGTGGTTTGTAAATACTCTGTACAATTCTATAGTTTATCTTATTATCTTATTATTCTTTTCATAAGATTTTAATAGGGCAAAAAACTTTAATTTTGTTAAAGTCCAATTTATTAATTATTTCTTTTATGGGCTGTATTTTTGATGTTATGTTGTAGCACTCTATACATTGCTGCATTCAATCTGCTAATATCTTGTGGAAGATTTTTGCATTTAACTTTATAAAAGGTGTTAATCTGTAGTTTTATTTTTTTCTTGTTTGTATTGTTTTTATCTGATTTTGATATCAAGATAATATTGATCTTACACAATGAGTTGGAAAATGTTAATTTCTCTTCTATTTTCTGGAAGAGATTATATGAAGTTGGTGCCAATCCTTATTTAATGTTTGGTAGATTCTTCCCTTAAAACCATCTGGACCTAGAGATTTCTTTTTTATAAGACTTTAAATTATAAATTTAATTCCTTTAACAGTTAGAAGGTGTTGAAATTTCTAATTAAATGTTATTTTTCTATTTTCCTTTCAGTTCTATCAGTTTTTGTTACATTTATTTTGATGCTCTGTTGCTTGGTGATTCATACACCAAGATGGCATTATAACTTGCTTTAACCATCAAATTTGATTTTAAAAACTCATGGAAAAAGAACTCATAAAACTCAACAATAAGAAAACAAAGAACCCACTTAAAAACTGTACAAAAGATCTGAATAGATATCTCACCATAGATGATACACAGATCTTAATTCTGCATATTAAAAGATGCTCAATATCATATGTCATTAGGGAATTCAAATTAAAACAATGAGATGCTACTACATAATTATCGGAATGGCCAAAATCTAAAACACTAACAATAGCAAATACTGTCATGGATGTGAAGCTGCAGGAGCTCTTATTTATTGCTGGTGGGAATGTAAAATGAAAAACCCCCATTGGAAGACAGCTGTGTGTGTGTGTGTGTTTTACAAAATTAAACATACTCTTTCTTTTTGATTTTCTACATAGATGACCATGTCATCTGTGAACAAATGCAGTTTTATTTATTCTTTTCCAATCTTTATTTTCGTTTCCTTTTTTTCGTCTTATTGACTTAGCTAGGATTTTCAGGAAGATTGTGCAAAGCATTGGAAGAGAGAACATCTTTGTTTTATTCTTGATCTTATTGAGAGAATTTCAGTTTTCTCAGCATTAAGTATGGTGTTAACTATAGATTTTTTGTAGATGTTCTTTATCAAGTTGAGGAGTTCACCCTGTTCCTAGTTTGCTGAAAGTTTTTATCATGAATGGATATTGGGTTTTGTTAACAGTTTTTTTGCATCTATTGATATGATTATGTAATCCTTCTTTTTTAGCCTGTTGAAGTAATGGATTACGTTGATTTTTTTATGTTTAACTAGCCTTGCATACCTAGGGCACATTTCTCTTGGTCATGATGTATAATTATTTTGAAACGTCATTGTATTCAATTGGCTAATATTTTGTTAATTTTTTCACTTATGTTCTTGAGAGATATTAGTCTGTACTTTTTTTTTTTTCTTGTAATGTCTGTCTGGTTTTGGTATTGGGGTAATGCTAACCTCATAGAATAAGTTAGGAAATATTCTCTCTACTCATATCTTCTGAAAGAGATTGTAGAGATTTGGGATAATTTCTTCTTTAAATATTTTGTAGAATTTACCAGTAAACTCATCTGAGTCTCATGCTTTCTGTTGGGAGGTTATTAATTACTAATTCAGTTGCTTTATAGATATAGGCCTATTCATATTGTTTGTCACTTCTCTTGTAAGTTTTAGCAAATTATGTCTTTCAAGGAATTGGTTTATTTAATCTAGATTATCAAATTTATGGACATAGAGTATTTTTCTAATATTCCTTTATTATTTTTATGTTTATTAAATCTGTAGTAATGTTCTTTTATTTCTGGTATCGGTAATTTGTATTTTCTTTCTTTTTTTTCTTAGTTTAATTAAAAGCTTATTGATTTTATTGATATTCTTAAAGAATAAGCTTTTGGTTTTGATGATTTTTCTCTATTGAGTGAAGTAAAACTTTTCAGTTTCACTGATTTCTGCTCTAGTTTTTATTTTTCTTTTGCTTAATTTGCATTTAATTTGCTTTTTTCTAATTTTCTTAAATTTTTAATTTTAGATATGTTCTTTTTATAACCATATGCATTCAATGCTATAAATTTTTCTTAAAGCACTGCTTTCACTGCATCCCATGAAAATTGTACTTTTATTTAGTTCAAAATATTTTAAAATTTATCTTGAATTTTTTCTTTGACTCATGTATGTTTGTTAATATCCAAGTTTTTTTGGAATTTTATGCTTTCTTTGTTCTCTTGATTTCTAGTTTATATCTACTATAGTTTGAGAGCATACAGTGTATGATCTATTCTTTTAAATTTATTAAGATGTGTTTTATGGCCCAGAAAGTGGTCATCTTGGTGAATGTTCCATATGAGCTTGAGAAAAATGTACATTTTACTGTGGTTGGATGAAGTAGCCTACAATGTCAATCATATTCTGTTGACTGATAGTGTTGCTGAGTTCAATTATGTCCTTAGTGGTTTTCTGCCAGCTGGATTTGTCTACTTCTGATAGAATAGTGTTGAAGTCTCCAACTACAATAACGGATAGATCTATTTCTCCTTGAAATTCTATTAGTTTTTGCCTCATATACTGTATAGTTAGGTGCATACAGGTTAAGGATCCTTATGTCTTCTTGAATTGGGTCTTTTATTATTATGCATTACCTCTCTTTATTTCAGATCACTTCCCTTGCTCTGAAATATACCAGTCCAAAATTAATATGGCTACTTCTACTTTCTATTGATTAGTGTTAGTATTATATATATATATATATATATATATATATATATATATATATATATAAATTCCATTCATTTACTTTTAATCTATATTATGTGATATATAGGAATATATAAATATAATCTTTATATTTAAAGTGAGTTTCTTGTGGACAACATATTGTTAGGTCTTGTTTTTTTAACCACTCTGACAGTCTCTGCCTTTTAAATGGTGCATGTAAACCATCGATGTTCAAATGATTACTGGTATAGTTGAATAAATATTTACCATATTTGTTACTGTTTTATCTTTGTAGCCTTTATTCTTTGTTTGCATTTTTGTCTTCTGCTCTCCCTTTGCTTTTTGTGGTTTATAGTGAGCAATTTATATAATTCCATTTCTTCTTTTTTCTTAGCATATCATTATATTTTTTAAAAAGAGCTTTTTTAGTATTTGCCCTAGACTTTGTAATATACATTTATAACTAATTCGTCTGTTTTTAAATAACATTATATCACTTCATGTAGTGTAAGAAATTTATAATAATAAAATAATCTTCCTCCTGTTCTCTATATCATTGCTATTTCACTTATTTGCAAGCATTCACACATACATATATAAGCATACATAATCAATACATTATTACTATTGTTATTTTGAATTACCTGTTTTATGTTAAATTAATTAATAAGAAAGTAAAAGCTTTATTTACCTTCATTTATTTCTTCCTTTACGTCCTCCTTTCTTTATGTAGATCTGAGTTTCTGACCTATATCATTTTCCTTCTCTCTAAAGAACTTTTAACATTTCTTGCAAGGAAATCTACTGGTAACAAATTTTTCAATTTTTGTTTGTCTGAGGAAGATTTTATTTTTCCTTCACTTCTGAAGGATAATTTAGCAGGTTACAGAATTCTAGACTGGTGTTTATCTTGCTCAACTATTGAAATATTTTACTTCATTTTTTTTTGCTTCCATGCTTTCTGAGAACTCAATGTAAATATTATTTTTGTTCCTCTATAGGTAAAGTATTTTTTCCTTTGTCTTTTAAGAGATTTTTTTTATATTTTATTTTCTAAAGTTGAATTATAATATGCCTATGTATAATCTTTTAAAGACTTACACTACTCAATATCTTTAAGCTTACTGGATCTCTTGGTGTCTGACGGTAATTTGGGGGAAGTTCTTAGTCATTATTGCTTTAAATATTTCTTTTGTTCCTCTATCTCTCTTTCTTCATCTTCTAGTATTTCCATTGCATGTATGTTATGCTTTTAATATATTCAAGAATACTCTGTTCTGCTTTTTTTCTTCCTTTAAGCTTTGGAAGTTTCTATTGTCATATTCTCAAATTCAGAGATTCTTTTATCAGTCATATCCAATCTATTAATGAGCCCATCACAGCATTCTTCATTACTGTTAGAGTTTTCTGATCTCTAGAAATTTTTTATTCTTTTTTAGGATTTTCATCTTTCTGCTTATATATCTGTTCTTTCATGTTGTTTACCTTTTCACTAAAACTCTTAGCATGGTAATCATAGTTTTGTTTGTTTTGTTTTTAATTCTTAGTCTTTTAATTCCAATGTCTTTGCTATATTTGACTCTTGTCCTGATGCTTGTTTTTTTTTGTGTGTGTTATTCACCTTTCAGTATGCCTTATACTTCCTTGTTGAAAAAGAGACTTTATTCATTGTGTGAAATAATTTGCTTTAAATAGTTCTTTATTATAATAGTGGTAAGTTGTGGGGGAAAGGGTAACATTCTACAGTTCTGTGATTATATCCCAGTATTTTGGTGAGCCTATATGCCTTTGGACCATGAACTTCAAACTTTTTCAATTCCCACTTCCACGTATCTTAGGTGGGACAAGATGGCTAGAGGAGGCTAAAGTTCAGTATTTCCTTTTCCCAGTTGGGTTAGGATCTGATAAAATAGTTTCTCCTAAGATGAGCTATGGCAACACAGTTTTGAAAATTCAATGATTTTATGGCAAAATATATTAGATCACATTTTGAAAAGGTCAAACTCTTAAACGAATATTAAGTAACCAACTCTGTATTATAAATTCTGTAAATCTTGGACACCATTTTAATGATATCTTTGCAAGTGAGTATTACATTTGTTAATTAAAGTTGAAAATATAACCAACATTCTTATTATTAGTATCTAAAAGTAGCAATTCATCTGCTGGGTATTCCAGGCATTTATATTTAAAGTACAATGTGCTACATAAAATCAGTGATAGTTAGTTAAATTAACATCTGATGAGAGTTAGCAATTTAACTTTGATTTACAGCACAAAGGTTAGGTGTGGTGAGCTTATTTTATAATACTGGTGCCATTATAATATGAACAATAAATTGACCACTGAATGAAAAAATAGAGAGTTAATTTGTAATTTAACATTACAAAACCTGCAAGTTTTGTAATCTGTAAAGCTACTATATCCCAATAAAAATATACTCTAATTTTAAATTTTTAGATACACTTGTCATTAGACGGTAGTACTTATTGGAAGCTAAAACCTGATGTCTATTCTAGAACTAGACATAATGAGAAAAAAATAATCACATTAACAGCAGTTGGTCTTGCCCATCTGACTTCAAACCAATTCTGATTTTTGTAAAATTGTTCAGGTTACCAGATGTTGGGGGCAAATTCCCTGTAGTTTTTAGGATCTCACACTTTGGAATTAAGATTATTTATGTCCTTTTCTACCTCCTCAATGTATTTAAAAGTACTTCACATATTTTCTTGGTCTTCAGCCTGTCTCATTAATTTCTATATATGTTCCTTATGCTTTTAAATTTTTCTTGTGATATTTGTTTTTGTAAACTCATTCCACTTTTATAATAAATTCTATTCATTTGTGTAGGCTGGGGGAAAATGAATATTGAAATCAAACAAAAAAAAATCCTTATACAATCACCTTTAAAAAATTAGTATTTCAGGAAGATGAAACAAGTTAACATAACCAAATTTCTGATACTGATTTTTTTCTGGTTGGGGTTATGTCAATGCAAACTTTTAGAACTTACATTTCCCCCTAAGATATATCTGAATATATTTTTCTAACATCCATCTACACCTTGTTTCACTATCAGAGCTTTAGAAGTTAATAAAGTCATAATAAAAAAAAAGAAATTTTTCTATAAAAATTTAGAGACTGTTTTAGGAATAAATAGATGTGAGGAAAATAGTATAGGGCATAAAAAGTTGTAAAAAGAATATTCATTTAGTAAGAATAAGATGATAAAGTAATAAACAAACAAACAAAAAAAAACAAACGCAAACTCATTCTAAAACTATCTAACAAGGTAAGTCATATATTAAATTATAGGTTAGATAAATTTAATCTTCAGAATTTAAAGTCTCAAAATCTGTATTTTTATTATTTTTCTACTTTCTTGCCCATTTTGTTGCCCTTTGCCTTTATGAGATTTCTTTTTCTCACATGTGTGTCCTCGAGACATTTTTTGTTTGTTTTAAAAAACAAAAAAGATGGCTTCTTTTATGAACTGAGTCTGTAGACTCAGTTTTTAAGCATATATATTCTATAGATCACAATATAGAGTTCATGTATTGTCTTACCATGGTTTCATAAATGTCACATCTTGCCTCTTACTAGAAAATTTTCCCTTGAGGACAAAACCCAAGGCTATAACTTTTTTTGAAACTTCAAAGTGTTGAGTCTGCTGATCTGTTTACTAAATAGATACTCAGTAAATGTTAATTGGTTGAATAAATGATTCAATGAAAGCAATGTAAATTCTTTTGCCTTTGTTAAGAATTGTTAATCTTCTTTGAACTAGTTTAGAGTACTATAAAGGCAGTTGTTGGAGCGGTTTGTGAACTTAACTTGCTTCTTGTAGAGTCTATGGAAGGCAGCTGGTTTTCTAGTAATGATCATACTCATCTCTGAAGTATACTTTTGGGCACATGATTAGTTACTCAGTGACTCTTGAGATGTTCTACATTTTCTACATTAAAAAAATATATGGATGAAGGGAGCAGTAGGGATCATCATGGAAATTTGTCTTACTTACTTGGTAGAAATTATCCAACTCAAAAGAATTAAGTTTATTATTGTGGTTTCTGTTTTAACCATGGCCCTGATTTTAAATCAGAATATTACCAAGAAAATGTATATTGAGTAAAACTTTAATTTATACACACATACACACACATATCAATCTTTTTAAAATTTCTGTTTTAAAATTTGACCACAATGGAAAAAAATATTTTAATTGAAAAGTAAAATGCTAAGATATCTGATTATGTTTATTTTGCTTCTGGTAGCATATTTATTTTAGAATTAATGAGATCATGAAAGATGTATCTGCCAAAATTTTTGTCTATTTAAATCTTCAGTTCTAAAGCGGTATTTTAATCTTATTAAAGCTAATGAACGGTATCTATCTATAGGCTTTGTCATTTAGGTGAAGTTCAAGTTTTAACTAGTATTAATGGAAGGAAAATGTAAGAACCATACAGTAACATCTAACTTCTGCCATTTATTCTTTTCACTTGAACCTTAGGGCAATGTGAAAGTGTGCTCTCTGAGTTCACAGGGTAATTCATTGGAGACACTCGGCTGAGCTCTGATCTCTGAAAGGACGATTAATAGGTAAAAAAGGCCCCTGTGTGTGGAATTTTAAATTATGTCTTTATGGGGCATCTAGTAGCATTACTGGAGACAAAGGTCTAACAATGTTTTTATTAAAACATCACTTTCCAGAGCAAACTGTCAGTGTAAAATTTTGCTCTGGGCTAAAGTTGGCATCAAGATTCTAGCCTTGAAGCTATTTTGTTTTAGAAATTCAGTTGGGCCAGTTTAGCTTAATGATTAAAGGGGATGAATATATGTATCCAATTAAAAACATTTTTTTTAGTGTAGTTAGAAATTATTTTTAATGGCTCTTGCAAATGTACAATTTTTTTTCTCTACAACAAAATGGATACATGTTTATAAAAAGAGCAGTTTGGATTGGGGCACATTGTCAATCTTGGGTGATTTTGTAAACTGAATTAAACGATTAGAGTCTTGTTTATTTTATTTTAGAATTTTCATGTTGGAAATGTTTCTCCATTTAGGGAGTAACTCAGTCAGTTTTAACATCTATTGGGAAGTCAACTATCTTTGTTCATGTAGGGTCTTGAGTCTCTGTCCTTATTCCCCCAAGGAAAGATTTTGTAAATAAAGAATATTTTTTCTAATGGCATGGACATAACAAATGTTAACGAATTGCCTATATTAAGAATCCTGTTAGTGATGACTTAACTCAGGGAAAAGCAAACAGAGGAAATTACAATTCTAAACTTCTATGTGAATGGCAGAAACAAAATCTTATTTAACCATTTACACAGTATTTGCTTTTATTTAGGATTTTACATCATTTAATGCTTTGTAAAAATTAAAGCTCTGAGTGGTCTAACCTATGAGATTTTAGAAATTAAACCACTCTTGATGATAACGCTCTCTCTCTATATAATAACCTCAAGGGGTTGAGAGTGATCTTGTTTCCATTTTATATATAACTGAGGAACACAGATGTTTTTCCTGCTTTATTCTTTGGTTTTCCAATTACTTCACAAATATTAAATGACTTTTACTATGTGCTCAGTTTTGGAACTATCTAAATAATGAAGGCAGTTCCTGTCATCAGAGAGTTGTCAGTCTAGTTGGAAGGATAGAGAAAAAAGAGAATTACATGAAAAGTTTTATAATGGGTCAGCACAGTTTTATAGCAACACTAAGGTTGGAGGTGGAAATCTTTGTCCAATCCATTTTCTGAGGGCATTAGTAAAGATTTCCCAAAGAAAGTTATCCCTCGATTAAAGTCTGGTGAATGAGAACCAGTAGTAGTAAGGGGCCAGGAAGTAGTGCTCTAAGAAAGAACAGTAGGTACATAACCTGGGATGAAGGAGATCCTGAAGAGCTTGACAACAAAGTCATACAAGAATGATGAAGGAATAAGTACATATCTATCTCAGATATTAGGTTTAAGGGAATCATGATAGTGAGTATTATCTAAAAAACTGTTACATGAAGAAACTAATCTTGTTTCACATTATTCCAGAAGAATGACCAACAGCATTAACATGTTAACTAATATGTTAACATATTAGAAAGTAGTGATTTACAGTTTAAGATTAAACATAAACACTTAAGCTATCAGACTGATCCAACAGCAGAATGGATTTGAGATCTCTATTACTGGAGGCATTTAATTACAAGCTGAAAGATTTTTCTTTCTCCCATTGGAAAGGAACTTTTGTTCTCAGATACCTTCCAATTCACCTACCCCTGAAACCATTACTAGATTGAAGAGGATGATATTAAAGAAAAGATGAACAGTGAAAGTAGCACTCTAATTTGCTGAGTACAGAATTTGTAGAAAAGAAAATATATATGATAATATTTGAAATTCTAATTGTGAGCTATCTTATTATTCATGGGTCAAAACTCTATGCACTTTAAAAAATGGTGAAGAAATATAAAATGATGTTCTTTGATTATATATATTTTCAGTTTAAGATAGATAAATAAGATAGATATAACACAGGCAATATTAGTCTATATTTCTTAGTATCCCAGTCATTTTTATAAGATACATGTTTTAGAAGGCTCAAACATAGTACAGCAATTTTTAGTTTTTAATTTTCACCGAAACAATCCCTTAAAAGAGGAATAATTTCACTGAATATATAAAATGGTTTAGTAAAATATTTAACACCATTTTAGAATATAGTTTATCCTGAATAAATGTATTTTAAGCAGTTTCATTGTGATAAAATTCTGGACCCAAAAATGGAGTTGGTGGCATCTAGGTTTAGTTGGAAGTTTCTAACATTGGCTGTGATATTTTCTCTTCCCTAATCTCTGATTGTGGACCATGTACCAATTTCACCATAAAATTCTTAGTAATGGTTCAAATAGTGGCAGATTAAGCCAGAGTGTTAATGAATTTACCAATAAAAAATAGCTCAATTATCAGTTTTGCTGCCCTAAGGATATCACTTCACTTCTTGTACAACATTGTCAGATTCAGAACTATCTTACCTATAGATCCGAAGGGGAGTATAGTGGAAGAACTATCATGTGAGATATGAAGAAGCAAATATGGGAGCAGAAATTACATAATTATATAAATTTCATTCTATTTCAGTTCAAGAAGTTTACTAGTAGCTTACAAATAGGGGAGGGAATTTTAAAATCATGACTTGGCAAAACATTTCACTTTCTGGTCAAATGCTGAGATACCATTCTTTTAGAATTTGCTCTCTAAAGGTAAGATCCAACTTTCTTAAAGTATTGATATCATCATTTTGCATTTGCTAACAATCCATTGTGGGGAAAGAAAGTGTCTTATAGCATTACAACTTAGGAAACAGTGGGAGGATAATGGTAAAGAAATATTCAAGACCTTAAAAAATGAGGACAAAAACAATTGAATGGTTATTTGGAGTTGGCCTTCTCAAAATCCCTGGTCCTAAATATAATGTCCTTATTTTAGGCAGGGACTCATTTCACGGAAAGTCAGAAATAGAGAACAATACATAGTTTGACAAATTGCGCCAGGGGAGATGAAGGAGATTGGAATGAAACAGTAAGCCCTTTGGATGCAGGGTGGTGAGGTTGGGGGGTGGAGGCTAACATTAATCTAGAGCACCCCTCTTTATTTCAAGTATAGAACTTTGAATTAAAACAGGAAAATCATTAGAATAAAACTACTTTTTAAAATTATCATTTACCTTTAATTTATATTAAGAAAAATAGCTTAATATCTTAATAAATCATGTGTGAGAGAAGTTAAATTTAAAAGAGAATAATTGGCATTCTAAAAATGAGAAATAGACAAGCCACAGGCTCTGAAAGATGTATTTTTGAAGATGTTATGTAAGAGTCAATTAATTCATGGAACTATTTTTGCTATCCTAATGTTAAGTTAGAGCATCTTATGAAAGAGAAGTTAAAAGGATACATTTAGTAACTTTGGAATCATGGTTGGTTCTTTTTGTGTTAGCTTTGTCAAAAAGTCAATCTGAAAACTTCTGTTATTGATAATGCTATGAACTAACCAAATACATTTAATGCATATCTATGTAACTTTGAATGAATACTTGGTCTAATTTTCCTAGAGCTAATAATTTCATATTAGCTTCATCTTGGACTTATTCTTGTGATATTTAATTTAATCTGTAAATAAACAAAAAAAATCTTATTCAACGATTACATACATTGAGCTTTTAAATATATTTTTATTTAAACCAAGAAGTTATTGGCCTGTTCTTTTGACACAACTATTTTGTGGAGTGTGGGATTCTATCACCTGCTTAATGGAGATTAACAAATGCAGTCTATGTTGTCAAACTAGTACAAAAATTAAGCATTAAAGTAAAGTTTTATAGGTGTGTACAAAGAACACTTTCTATCAAAGAAGTAATTAGAAGATTTATGAAATTTCTACTTAAAAACTAATCCCTGGCTTCACTTCTTTCTTAATGTAAAAACTCTTTGATGTATTCTTCTCAGCAGTACAAAAATCAATCATATCACATGCATTGTTTCTTAAATAAAATATAAGTAACTTCTTATCATAGTCTAAAACAATTTGCATGATTTGCTTCCTACCTATCTTCCTGATTTAATCCCCAGCCATTTTCTCCCTCTCATTATACTGCAAACTGGCCTTAATTCACTTTCTCAAACTCAGTTTACTTCTAATGAGATCTTTTGCATATGCTGTTACCTCTGCTCTGCTCTTTGCATGCCTGGATCCTTTTTATTTTTTCAAGTTAATGGTTCTCTGTGTTACTGGGTCTCCTCTTTCTTCAAGTTGGTTTCTGTTTATGAGTATGTAATCTGTTGATCTTTTGCCAATTCCATTAGCTTAAAGTTCTGTGAGGGCAGAGACTCTAATTCACCGTTTATCCGTAGCAACCAGCAAATAAATGCTTGATATATAGCAGCTGCTTAATAATTACTAATCAATGAAAACATGACTGCAATAATAAATCAATTGCTTAATTAGTGCATTGTTCTAAAATAGATGCCTTCAAATAATTGCCAGATACTATGGAAATATATATGAAACCAACAAATTTCTAAAAATTTTGATAAATGTAAAGAAGTATAAGGTATGGTAAGCCTTATATATCCAAGGAAGCACTACATGATTATTTTTGAGATTATATTTCAGAATTACAATAATGGCCAAATAGTAAAAATTTCCAGAAATTATATAAACTCATCAATTGAGTTCTTTAAATATCCTGATAATACCTGGATTAGTTCATATATTATGGAAATCTTACCAATATGCCAAAAAAAAATCTCAGTTCAGATCTCTGCTGACAAACATTCAAAAAGTTATTTTTATTAAAATGGGCTGCGACTCAGTATAGGATGGCAAAATGAATAATTTAATATTACTTAATGTTCAACAATTGATTAGTTATCTTTATTTTTAGAAAGAATGTTGTTTTATGACATAATTAGTACAGAAAAAGTTAATTATATTATTAGAAGTTAAGGAAAGGTTATATTATTATATGTTTTAATCAAATAAAGTCATTTTAGTTTATTCTGTAAGTAACCCTGTGAAAATATTTTAGGCAAAGCTTAAAAAGATGCTGGAAGGCCAAGTAAAAATGCCAAGAATTGGGTTAATTGGCATAATGCAAGGTGGCTGGGCACAGTTGGGGAAAGTGTCAGAGTAAGGAGAATCCCTACCAAGAAAGACGGTTTATGCAATTAGCTCTCTGAACTTTAACCCCTCCAGAATAATTAATGAGTAACAGAGGGGATCAAGACAAAGACACAAAGTGATATGGTGGGTGCTAGCAAGTAATACATCAAAGAATGTTCATAATTGGCCCTGTGGCTTTCATTCTTTGCCCTATTTCTTTCAATTCATTGACTCAAAATAATGGGTTCAGGTTCATTATCAACAGGTTTTTAGCTGTAAGAGTACAACATGACAATAAAGCTTGGTTTGTGGCAGTGTTGATGGCTAAGGAAGAAGTTATAGTTGGTAACCTCTTTATGAGGAGGGAAAATAGCAGATTCCTGAATGAATCAACAGCTTTTGCACACATATTCGGAATCTTAAAAGCTTTATATTTTTCAAATCTACAATGCTGGAATATGGTTGGTGTGGGCAGGTATGTATATTTCCATTTGGATGATATTGGAAGGTGTGATGAAAGATTTAAACTCCCTATGTTATTTCAAATAAAACAAAATTATTGGCATATGACAAATAAAGACACCAAGGATTTTTTCACTCCAAGCATATAACTGTAGATTATTTCTTATATTTTTAAATTATATAGTTTGCAGAAGTTTTGATTTTCTTTGATTATTTACTTTAGTTCATACTGGGAAAAAAAGTGAAAAGTATCCTAAGAAATTTCTAAGACGATTGTTCTGAATTCTCCTAATTTAGTAAGCTAAATATGTTTTATGTATGGATATATTTTAATAACAATTTATATTGTTTTGCACAAAATATACAAATATTTTCAAGATTCATGCTTTGTTATTTAATTTTATGTAAGGCAGGGTACGTTTTATTTTTTCACTTGGATACTTGAAAAATATTTCTTTACTAATTACTTCAAAGTCTTTAGAAGTTAGCATTGTAATTATTAATTTACATTATCATACTAGTACAGCTAATTTCAAGTTTAAAAAGTAGATGTAAAGCTAGTTAATGCATCTAATATTTATCATTTAAAATTTCAAATATTTTCATAGTGCTTATTTTATCTAACTAAAAGCTTAGCTAGATATTTTAAACTAGAATCCTATTAAAAGCTTCATATTTTAACTATTATATTTTGTTTCTCATAAATATATTTTATATTTGTCAATAAGCTGTTTATTTGTTTTAATATTTCAGTCAAACTTTTTCAAACTTTAGAGACAAATTGCAGTCAAATACTGAATGTGAAATTGACTGAGCTGGACAGTTTTGTGATTCCCATTAATTAAAAATATATTAAAATGCATTGAAAGTGAGGGATGAAGATGAGGCTGACTAGGAACATAAATACATTGCTATATATGTCATTTTATACTAATTACCGAGAATGTATCTGCTGAGAATATAATTTGCCAACAAAAAATTTATGACATCATTGCTAATTCATATGAACATATTATTGGAAAATCATTATGATTCACTATAATCAATTCATGAATCTAAAAATATAAATTTTACACATCGTGGTGAATCGTGTTTAACTTAGCATACTTTCTTTAGTTTTTGATTGTAATAGTACTTTAGATTTTAAATCAAGGAGATACTCATTTTTTTCATTAATAACATAAAACACCTTTTCATTTGGATTAATAAATGATTTGTTAATATATACAGTCAAATTTTTTTGCCTTGAGTTAAATTTTTTGGACTTAACAATTTTAGAGTTTTAAGAGTTCTTAGAGAATGCCTTTTGACTTTAGATCATCAAGTTAATCTAGCAACAGAATCTTCCTAGATCTAATATGCTACGCTAAATGTGGGTAAAGTAATAAATTTAGGAGTGAGGCTTTTGGAGGATTTGCCCCTCAGTATTAAAGTCATCATTCATCCTGAAGCAAATGTGTATACACACTTATTATTCCTGTACATATTTCATGTTTTAATAAGTGTTAACTAAACATTTTCTAAATATGACAAGCATTGTAATAGATGGATTGGAAAATCAAAGGTAAATAAAAGTGTTGTTAATAAGTTCATAGTCTATTGAAGGAGACAGATGTATAAACAAATAATAACAATACAATAGTGTCCAATACTACAATGAAGATATGAATAAAATTCTTCCCAAGCAGAAGAAAGGAGTCACTAAATGTGCCTGAGGGATCTCCTAGAAGTCTTCAAAGAAGAGATGGCATGTAAATTTGGCTCCTAGGAGATAAACAATCAGGCAGTAAATGTAAAAGGTGGAGGGATGTATCAGACTAAGTTACCGAGGTGTAAAGAGCATACCATGTTCAAAAGCAGCAAGCTAAGTTACTTAAAAGACTACCCTGAGTTTTGAGTACTGGTTGGAAAGTTGCAGAGTCATTAGGCTAATTTATTGTGGGGGATCAGGTTGAAAAATACCTTGTACCTATGCTAAAGATTTGGACTTAATTAGGAAAGTTTGGGGAACTTTGGAACATCTTAAGAGCGTGTTCATTGGAAAAACAAGGGTGTAGTCAATGAGTAGCTGTTCTGGAGAGTAGAGATTGGTGGCTTGCAGCAAGAACTTCTGGAAAGCTGTTGTGATTATTTAGAAAATAAACTATAACCTTTTCAACAAGGCAGGGGAAGTAGACATGGGGAAGAATAGAGTTGATTTAAAAGAAGACAGCTGAGATAGATTCCATGAGATTTAATACTGTCAGGTAAAGAAGTTGGCATTATTGAGGAAAGCCTCCAGATTTACATTTTTGGGGTTTCAGACATTGAGAGTGTAATATTTCTTTATGGGAAGGTATTGAGATAAAAATTAAAAAAAATAGCATCATTGAGATATAATTTACATATCATTCAGTTCACTCACTTAAATGTACAATTCAACTTTTTTTTAGTATATTCATAGAGTTGTGCAAGCATCACCACAAGCTAACTTTAGAATGTTTTCATAATCTCTCCCCCAAAACACCGCACCCACTAACAGTCGCTTCTTATTATCCCCATTTTACTAAGTTTGGGCAACTGCTACTATGCTTTCTATTTTTTTGCCCATTCTTGCCATTTTGTATAAATGGAATCATACAATAAGAAGTCTTTGTGACTGGCTTCTTTGATTTAACATAATGTTTTTAAGGTTCATCCATGTTGTAGCATATTAGAACTACATTTTTTTTTTTATTGACAAATAGTATTTGTGTAGACAAATTCATTCATTAATTGAGTGATGGACATTTGGGTTGCTTCTACTTTTTGGCTATTGTAAATAATGCTGCTATACTATATATGTATAAGTTTTTGTGTGGATGTATGTTTTCATTTCATTTGGATATAGTTATACCTAGGTGTTGAATTACAGGGTCATATAATCACACTACATTTAACATTTTAAGGAACTGCCAAGTTTTTTTCCAAAGTGGCTACATTTCACTAGAAATGTATAAAGATTCCATTTTCTTCACATCCTCACTGACAGCTGTCATTGTTTGCCTTTTTGTTATAGCCATATTAATATGTGTGCGAAGTCATTGTGGTTTGGATTTATATTTCTCTAGTAAATAATGATTTTTAGAGTCTTTTCATGTGCTAATTGACTATTTCTTAGGAGAAATGTCTATTCAGATTCTTTGCTCATTTTTAAGTAGGGTTCTTTTTATATATAATATTATTGAGTTATAAGAATTCTTACATATTTTAGATAAAAGCCCTTTCCAGGTATATGATTTACAAGTATTTCTTCCTGTTAGATGGATTGTCTTTTCACTTTCTTGATGGTGTCTTTTAAAGAACAAATATTTTTTAATTTTAGAAATTTACTTTATATATATATTTACCATTTATGCTTTGAATGTCATATCTAAAAGCATTGCCTAACCAAGGCCACAAAGACTTTTTCCTCTGTTTTTTTCCAAAAAATTTACAGTTTCATCTCTTATATTTAGGTATATGGTTCGTGTTGTCAACTTTTGTGTTTGGTGTGAGAAAGGGGTTCAACTTCATTCTTTTACATGTGGATATCCAGTTGTATCAGTACCATTTGTTGAAAAATTATTTTTTCCCATTTTATTGTCTGAGCACCCTTATTGAAAATTGGTTGATCATAAATGTAAGGGTAGATTTCTAGATTTCAATTCTATATCACTGAAGTGTTCTTTTCTTTCTAGTTTGTTGAGTTTTTTTTCATGACGTTTTGAATTTATTCAAATACTTTCTCTGCATCTTTTGAGATGATCATGTGACTTTGATAAGATGTAATTAAAATATTAAAATATTTAGCAGTCCAAAGATAGATATAAATGCAACATTATAAGAGAATTACTTAAAATAAGATTTGTTTATTATATGGCAACTACAGTTTCTATCACTGTACCCATTACATAAATATAGTCATCGTTATAAATAGACTAAAAAAAATCTGTTTATACCTAGTCAAGTACATGTTTTAGAAAACGGAAGAAGGGATATTTTCCATTTAGTATTTATTTTTAAAGTAATAAGTAATTTCTTACAAGTATCATTGATTACACAGTTTATTAAAATCTCAGTTTAAGATAAATATTTCTATATTGCTACATACCTGAGTTGCCCTTAAAATGCTTGGTACCTTGATTAATATTCAAGTTTTTTTTTTAACTTTAGTCTACCTGCTGTGATAAAAGAGTCATCTCATCTTGTATTAATTTCAATTGACATATAGAATATCATTATGTCATAGCTGTTGGAGTAAGCTTAAATTTCAGAGAATCTCTAAACTTTAAAAGTAATATTTTAAGGTTTTTTCATATGTGCTGGGAGTATTTTTCTTTTCATTAAGGTGTCTTATTTTAGCATCACCTACATATAGTAAAAATGTTAACTTGTTGATTATCAAAGTATTTTATTTAAAAAATTTTTCTTTTAATACAATAAGCAAGTAAAATGGCTTCAAGTGTGTATGCATGTATTTTATCATTTTTTTTCTTTAATTGTTCAGCATTGAGAATATAGCTCATGTTTATGTTTATAACTTAGGGGAATATTTTAAGTCAATTTTTTGTGTATAACTTGAGAGTATGTATGTGTCTATGTGTTACTTTAGGGTTTGTGCCTTTTTTTGTTCTGTCTTGCTCTTGTTCTGTCTTTGAGGATTAATTTTTCAAATATATTCTTGAAATATTTTGTTTGTGCTTCTCTGAGAAAAGTGACATGGATAGTTGCATTACATTTGATTTTAAATACATAATAAAGATATCTAAAATGTTCTATAATTTGTTTATAGGAGAATCTATTACTCCAAAATTAAATTTTATCATTGAAACTCCAATTTAGATCTAATAGACACTGGTGTTTATTGTGATATATGTTAAAAGATGACATTCTAACCGACTGCCAAAAAGGATGTACATTGAATGTGTTTCTTTTTATTTCTAATGTATTTAAATTTATGTTTTCTTCAGCTTTCTCATAACCCAAAGATACTTATTTCTGAGGGTATAATAATAGATTCTTAAGTGCCAAGATACTAAAATACCTAATACTGTAATTTTGTGTTAGATGATCTGAGAGAATTTGTTAGTTTGATATTTGTTCATAAATATTAGATTTATATATAAGCTTATTTTTATTTTTTCAAATAAATACATATTAGTGTATTTTGTATACATAAATAAAAGTGATACATTTGTTTGCTTTAGGAATTAATTTAATATCTTGCTCTGTTCAATGAAAAAGAAGTAATAAATGAATATGTTTGGCATTTTAATATAAGAAACCATATTGAATTGCATAGGTTTTATGGAAAATTAACAAAGTTGGAATTTCTTTGAAAATTTTGAAAATGGCTTTATATTCAGTAATTTGAGGTAGATTTCTAAAAATAATTTTAAATTTATTAGTAGAAAGATTAATTGTGATTGGCAAAAGACAGTTTGGGAAGTTTTTTTAATTTCAGACAAGAAATCATGAACCTATCAACTAAAGCAGGGGTGTTGAGAACAAGAAAAGTGGGAAGAATTTTAAACTATTAACATGTAAATGGCATAAGATTAATTACAAATTCTGACCTTTTAGGAAGAGAAAGCAGAGCTCACTAAAAACTTACATGAATAAATCATGCCAATATAAAATTATAGTTAAATCATGGTGGCTGACTATTACATTGTTGATTAATGTTTTATCAATTTCAAGGTGAAGATCTAGCAGCATTTCAAAGAATATAGTCTCTAAACTTTTCCTCTTCCACATTTTGATTATCAACAGGAAGAAGGAAAATGTATCAAATAATATGCATGAGATTACTCAAGCTCTTCATTTCTTATTGAGTCAATTCTGATGAGACATAGTTTTAGGAGTTTGTAAATTTTGCTTTCCAAACCATAGCTATGTAGGTATTGATAATATTCTTTTATTATCTTTTATTTCTGTGGTTATGTTTCTCTTTATTATGTTTATGTCTTCTCTATTTTTTAAAATCAATTTTGCCAAAGATTTGTCTGCTTTCTATTTCATTAAACTTGAAAAACAGTCACTATTTCTATGTATGAGAGCACAGCATGTTAGCCAACAGTTAAGTATGGAGAAATGTTTACAACTCCCTAATTTAACAAATTTTAACAAATTATATTTATCTATTTTTCATATTTTCTAAAAGTTCTGTTCTTATTTCTATTATTTCTTTGTGTTCAATGTTTGTAGTCATTTTTTTTATTTAAATGTATTTAAGTTTAGTATATTTTATTCTTGGAAATATCCCTGGAAAATATAAATGTTATTGTAAAAATGAGAAAGTGGAACTTTGTTAAATAGCTTGCTTATAAATTAAAGAGCTAGATATATTTACTAGATTTTCTGCTGTTGCTTTATAACGTTATAAAAGTAAAAGCCTTTTAATTTTAGATTTATTATTTATTATTAAGATTTGTAAAGGCAAAACATTCTTTTCAGATAGTTTTAAAATAGTCATAAAAATTCATAGGCAAGCAGTTTATATACAAGTCAACTTTACTCCCTGTTTGTTAATTATTTAAAAAATCTCCAAATTATTCAAAGAATATACCTATAATGTATCATACACATATTATTTGGATTATTAGCACTTTTTAGTGTCAGAGACTCAGTTTAATAATTTCTCAGACATAAATATGTATTTTTCCAGGTTTTTACTTTCTCATATATTTATACATTTATACTATACACAATAATTTACTGCCCTACTCTTTTAGGTTTGTAGAATCAGATTCTTCGAATGCTTGTTTTCAGTTTGTACTTAATATGATACTTAATCAAACTATTTTCAGTCTTAGCAATGTTGAAATATTTATATGTCTCAGCAAGATCAGGGCTGGGCTACTGTAAGGGCAGCAGGAACCTCTAAATCTCTCCACCCACTCAAAAAATAGAAAAAATAAATTGTTTTTCTCTTGGTTGAAATCCCCATTGTATTTTGCAATGCTCCCTGAAATTCTACCAATTAGATAATTATATAAGATACTATTTTTTTAAAATAAACAAAAAAACAGAAATTCTCAAATGGTGGACATTAGTGTGGATTTATTTTTTTAAAAGTATCTTAGATAAATTGGAGAGATAGCATAGAACTTCCAAAGAGAAAAAGGATGAAAATATTCTAGGTCAATATTTTCAGTGAAGGACAGTCTGAGGTTACATATTACACGTTAGGTTAGAAATGAGACTAGGCCTTCTCCCTTCTACTCCTCCCTCAGATAATTTGATTTAACAAAGAGCGTCTTGACAGCATTGAATACTGCAGATTAATGGCCAAACATTATTAGGTGGAGGAGGGATATAGAATAAGTGGAAGAAAGAGTTTAGTCAAGAACATGATCCATTTTGACTAAAGATAGATTATATAATAGTGCATTTAAGAGTAATAGGTGCAGTTAGCACATAAGAGATCTTAAAATGTATTTGCTAAATTAACAAATAAATGCACGATCAAAAAGGGTAGAGATGTCAATATTCAAAGCAATCGAGACAGGACAACATGCCATTAATTAACCTGTATGACCCAGAAAATTGCCCTCTGCATCTGATCTAAGCAATACAAAAAGAACATCAGTCAAGTTAAATGTTTATAATCGTGGATATAGAAAATTTTTGGTCTATTGATAAAAAATTTTTTCATATTTCTCTTGTCTTATTTTTTGTTTTACCTCTGTTCTATAATCCAGAGCCAAGAATGGTCAATATCTCACTGGTACCATTGTGTTTTCTCTGAAATCATAGACATTGCAGGCATTCTTAAATTGGCACTAGAAAATCAGTGATTGATCTTTGCCTTAGCTTGGAAACATTTATGAAAATTAGGTCTTGCCTAATCATCTGAGATGAGTAAATCAAAGGGAATCCTTTGGAAAATCAGGGAATCCTAATTAATATAAGCTATGAAAGATAAAGAGCTTTTCTAATGCCCTGTCTGTGTTTTATGGCCTTGTCCTTCTGCACTAGAGTGGTTGAACCAAGAATCCTTTTAACTCTCCCCTTTATGAGACAATATACAATAATTAGAATCTGAGAAATGTTAGTAGACAAATTAGAATTTAAGTGTTCATTTAAATTTATTTTACATTTTACATAAACTCTAATCTTAAAGCTCATGATAGCATTTAATTTTTCTTTTAAGTTCAAATAATTCTTACGTGAGAGGATAATAGAACTCCCAATATTACACTTGAAATCACTGCTTGGCCAAAATGAATTATGGTCTTTACGTAAATTATACTTTGACTTTAATAGGTCATATACTCTTACTGTGTAAACTGTGCTTAGGGAATAATTTGGTAAATTGTAAATTGCATTATCTTCTCAGACTACTAGGGACCATTCAGCTTACTGAAGAGGTAATTTACACAGGAGACATAATCCATCTTAATGTATTCAGGTCTGGTGTATTTTTTTCAAACACACAAAACAATTACAACTTGGCTAAATTGCTTGATCTAAACTAATTTAACACTTCCCCAGTTAAGTTCAAAGCTCTCAAGCATTTTAAACTTCCCAGAGTCATTACAACTCAGAGAAAGAAGATTTTTATTCTCTAATGTAATTTGATATTTTAAAATTAGAAGGTATGTTTTTCTTTAGATTTATCTCATACATATATTTCCTGTTTTTAAAACATAATATTCTATTTCATCTCTACTAACCCAGGATTACAAGCTGAAAAAAAAACTCACCTTATTTTCTAGCATATTAAATGTTGACTAATCTATTCTGGAGGAATCTACACTAACCTAGATCAAAAGAAACATGTACATTATATTAATTCCAATGAGAAATGCAACTCCTAAGAATGCCCCATAGTTGTGTCCTTGTATGACTACAGTTGATCTTTACAGCTTTGCAATGAGCCTAGTATCAGAATAAAGGGAGTTGATTAAGTAACTCAAATATTTAATGGCAACAGGTAATGAAAGATGGCTGAATTCATTTCCTCTATAGAAACAGAAGAGCCAGTGGGGTCATGTCTGCTTTATGTAAGCAGGACATCTTCACCTTTGGGCCAGCTTGAACAGATATTGTCAGCATTTACCAAGAAGATTCTAATTTTACTTTTTTTTTTCTTGCTGATCAAGGCTCCTTCTGTTTGATGTATTTTTTCTTTAGGTAAGATAATAATCTCAATCAGATTGTATTCAATTTTTTAGCTGATTGAAAATTTATTTTCTCTTTTTAAAATGACACTATATAACTTAAATGTAATGTGTTATGTCTCAATTCTGCTGCAGCAGATTATCTGACGTTCCAAGGGGAACATCATCCACATCAAATCCATTATAAGTCTGCACATATGTATGACACTTTTGTTAGCTACTATCATATAGTAGGTAATGAATATGGTGGCAACCACAAATGATGACATATTCTTTGCGATAAGAATCAATCTATATAATCTATGTTTTAGTAAGTTAATGTGCTATAATCAAAATTTTGTGCAGGATGTAAATCCTTTTGTTGGTTTTCATTTTTATCAAAGTTATACATACTCAATTACTTCAACAAGGCTTTTATGAATATCAGTAGTTCACAACGCTCACTCTCTTCCTCCATTTTCTCTACTCTAGAATCAACTCCACTCAGAACTTTAGCTGATTTGTTTGTTACTATTCAAGTATCTAAATAATGTGGTTAAAATTATACATTTTGGTTTGTCAGTTTTATGCATTTTTAATTAACTTCTCAGTTCAAAGGATTAGGAGTTAATTCTTCTTCTCACCCCATAATTCATAAAAAATTCTTCCTTTCTTTACTGCTTAATGTTTTGTTTTCCCTGGAGTTATTAATTGTCCTCCCTATTTAAATTATTTATTATGTATTTGTAACTAATTCAGTGCCAAAGATTCCCCAACATTGTCTACATCTTCTCTAAAGATATTCAAGTGCATCATTATGCTATGTATTTCATTTTTTTCTTTTTTGGAGAAGTCTGTGATATTCTCCGGTGTAGACTAGTTGTATTATATACCTGGAGCATAAAGTTCAATCAAATCTCTTGCACTATTACCTTGGGGACTCCTACATTCTCCCCCATGTTGGATCTTCTATGTTCTATACCACATCTTCCTTTTAAGCTTAATCCCTTATCTTGTATATGAAACAAGTTAAATTTTGGCATGTCCACAAGTATCTTCTCATTTGGAATAATTTCCTTTCAGATTTTTTTTGAACCAGCTCCAGTTTCAGTGATGGTAATTGAGAAGAAAGAGGATATTTCTGATACCTGATCTCTTGTACATATTTGTTTTCATTCCCCTTCCTCTCCAGACGCTTGTAAAATTAATTTTACTTTTATATATGTTAGAAACCTCACATTGTAGTATCATTATTTTTGTTTAACTAGTCAATTATCTTTTAGAAATATTTGAATAATAAGAAAAAGATTCTATATATTTATCTGTAAATTACTATGTTTAGTTCTTTAATGTTTCTTATAGTATGGGTTGGCTGGTGATGAATTATGTCAGATTTTGTGTGTCTGAAAAAGTATTTCATGTTCATTTTCAAAAGATATATTTGTTGAGCGTAGAAATCTAGGTTTATCATTTTTTACCTTTCAGTACCTTAAGAATGCTATTTCACTATCTTTAGTAATAGAAATCTGCTGTCATTCTTACCTTTGTTCCTCTGTACATAACATGTTTTTCTTCTCTGGATACTTTTAAGATTTTCTTTCTCACTAGCTTTGAATAATTTAGTAATGGTATGCCATGATATTTAGGGTTTGGGGTTAATTGAGCTTCTTGGATCTCTTTTATTGAATGTTCATTCTGTTGAAGCTGAAAATATTTCATCTGTGTTATGGATGTTTTAGTTAGAAGAGTAAAACTCATCTCTTTTACTGTCTTGGTCTTTTGTAGTAACATTCAGTTCATGCTTTCTTATCAATATTTTTACTACTATTTTAGTGAGATTTCTACAATGTACTAGCAATAATTATAAAGTGATCTTTAATAGCTGTTAATTATAAGACCTATAAAACCAGAAATAACATGTTACAGTATATGCCAGATAGGAGCATCTGAAGATGTAAGTTATTATAGTAAAGAGATTACAGAAAAAATAATAGGAATATCTAATCTTTGAATTAGACTTACTGTTGATTAGCTTATATTTTAAGCTTTCTGTTCATTCTTGATTTTCTTATTTGAAAAAAAGAGATTATAAGAGCTATATTGTCTTCTTCATAGACTCGTGAAATCAAAATTTTATGTAAATATAAGATCTCTTTAAAAGTTAAAAATTTACATTTACATATATTTGTTATAAATATATTTGCATTATATAATCTTTGTATGTTTCCTATATTACTTATATGCTTTTCAAGAAAAGCTCAGAATATGCAAACACTAAAAAGTCCTAAGAGACTATAAAGTCACCACATAGAAAGTATTTAAAAATATTTGTATGTTTAATTCATTTGAAATTATTTATATTTCTATTTTTTGATACACATATGTTTCTTTCTTGATTTTTGTCTACTTAATTTAATAGGGATTTACATTAAAGGTGAAATAACATGAAATAGCATTGAAAAAACAAAAGACAAAAAAGTCAATTTAAATGATGGACATTATTATAGCATTGATTCCATATCGTTGAGCCTCTTGCTTTTAACAGCATAACTTCAAACACAATGCTAAATTTGTTTTAAATATAACTATGGAATTACTGAGAAGAATCTTTTTCCATTTATATCAGAGATGAAAGATGATTTGTGATAATACATAGCTATTTTCCTGTCATCATAATTGGACTTATTTACTAAACTGAATTAACTACAGAGATGATTGGGGAACTAGTCCATTAATATTTTATTACGCAAATAACTAGTGATAAAATTTTTAGATTGCAGTTTATGCTTTAAAAGTTTTGCTTTTATAAAGTACCATATACATTTGTTTATTCATATACATATATATATATTCTGTAAGATCACAAAATACATTTACTCTAATTTAGTAAAGTAGGAGTATAATCTTGACTTGATAACTTATTTATTACTTTATAGTGACAAAGATAAAGTATACCAAGTTTAGAAATTCAGTCTGCGAGTAGGACAAGTCTAAATTCAGATGCTGGATTCATTAGTAAATTGGCCAGATAAAACACCAAGATATCCAGCTACATTTGGTATTCAGATGGACAATACCTATCTTTTTTTAGTATATGTATATTTCACATACTATTTAGGACATATGAAAAGATTCAGTTTTAGTTGAAATTAAAATGTACCTGAGAATCCTTTATTTTTTATTTGCTAAATAAGGCAACTCTATCCATCAGTCACCATCTCACTGTCAATCTTTTTAAATTCCCTGAATGTTTTAGCTCTGGGATCCATCTCATTCTCCTTAAAACTGGTTCTCACTTATTGATTTCAATATCTCTTTAGATAATATCTCCAACACTTTGGTCTCTTAATTTTTTGATCTTTTTCCTTCAAGGATCTTGGAATCTATTAAGTTAACCATGCTTTCACATGATTATGTTCTAGACCTCATCATTGCAAATACAGGCACATCTTTCATAATCTTTAATTATACAAATTTCACTCTCCAAATATCACTTTTTATTTTCTATTTTGTATCATTGAAGACCCACAACTCTGTCATTTGTTCTTTTTTAGTCTACCTAGAATCCATTTATCCTTCCATTATTTTATTGCCCATACCCTTTATGGTCTTAATTCTCTCTTTATTTAACAGATTCTACAGTTCCTCATGGAAGTATAGAATTATTGTTATATGGAGCCAAACTACATCAAATTAAAGGTCTTAAATCCTGCCATTCACAAGCTATAACCTTCAGTATAACCTTAGAACCTTAGCTCCTTCCTGGTACATAATATGCACTATAAGGTTAGCTTCTGTTATTACTGTCATTCTAAATAACCTTATCACCATCAGCAATATAAAAACTCTCCAATTTATTGTCTTTTTTTTTTTTTTTACCTTTGTTGTCTAGTAAAACCTGAATTCTATTTAAATCTAACTGTACTCTGTACATGCACATAAAAAGTAGAGGGAAAAAACTCAGAACAAATAGGCTCTCTGGTTTCATTTTAAATTAATAACAGTGAACTTCAAATTGGCCCTTACTGTTGCCCAGAAATCTAATTATGTGTTCAAGATTTATTCTATCTTTGTTTCACACCTCTCTTTTCTCACTAACCTGAAATGCCTCTTCCAATCCAACATTCTACTTCTTTGAGCCATCAAATAAGAGCTTCAGGAAATTCTCACAGCCATGTTTCCCAGACTTCCTGAGCCTGTCTACACTGTCTAGCTTCACTCCTTTCACTGTGAATAGACTCTTGGTGCCAATGGCCATGACCAGTTCCCCTCATTTGTACCCTAATTTGTACGTTTCTTTCCCTCATGTATGTTTGCATTTGTATAGTAAATTCTAATAGTCAGTTCAAAGCTAAGATGTCCACACTGCTAATTTCTCCAGCATATTATCTCATCTCAGGAAATAGATGCTCAATCCTCACAGTTCTTCAGCACAAGCCACTTGGCTCCTCCCTTCCTCTCACAACAAACATCCTTTGCATAAGGCTCCAAAGAACACTTGATGTACCCAAAATTTAACTTATCTAATCCTTAGTTTTATATTCTAGGAAAAGTAGAGGATAACAATAGTAGCACCACTCAAAAATTTGGGGGAGAATAAAACCAACTATACATGAAAAGTACTGGCTGTAGTGTCCAGTGTACAGTAAATAGTCAATAAATATTTACATCTATTTATACTATTATTAACACTGCTTCTTTTTCTGTTTCTCCTCCTCTAGATTATACTAGTATAGATAAATATACATGCACATGCATCTGAATATAAAATACCATGGACTTAAATGTCATCAGATATATATCAATACAAAATATGCTATTTCCTCCAGTTCTGTAGAAGAACAATTCCATTTAGGCTGCTTATATAGGTTTAGTTTGCAAGATACCTAGAAAATATCAATAGAAGTGATGTCATATAACCTTAAGAATGCAACTTTAGCCAGACTTCCTGAGCTTGAATTTTGCTTCTAGTAATGCCTTGATAACTGATTTGAACTCTATTCTTCAGTTTTCTCATCTTTAATATGGGAGCATAATAGTACCTCCTTGTAGGATTGTTCAATTTCTTCATATATATGCAGTATTTAGTTTAGTTACTGAGATATTGTAAGTAACTGTGTCCACTACCTTTATTTTTATTGTAATAAAGTTGTCTTCTGAATGAGAAGGTTCTAAGGCATAAATTCAAAGGATTGTATTATAGTTTGTCTCTATTGCAGGTGTTAAAGGTTATGCATACAGCTTTTCACAACCTCAAAAATATAAATCACAGCATGCTTTTGCCTCAGATTCTTTACTAATTTTTTTGTATATATATATATGTATATATGTATATATATATATATATATATATATATATAATTTGCCTCAGATCCTTTACTAATTTTTTTGTATATATATATACATATATATACATATATATATATGTTTCTGGAACAACAACAACAAAAAGGATAATTTTAGCTGCACTTAAAGTATAGGGAATCTAATCAATATCAAATATCTGTCAATTTTATTCATTCAATGAAGAGCTATTAAGAGCTAATGATATATTATACACTTAGTTTTGTAGTGAGTACAATGGTGATTAAACTAAAAATGTTTTTGCCCTCTTTGAACTTATGGTGTGAAATAGAAATATTTTTCATACAAATTACTATAACACCAATCATTTCTCTTCTTTTTGATATGTGTGTTGGATTAAGGATCTGGCCAATTCTGTAGCATTGTAGGATGCTGGTTTCTAGGCAGTACTGCAGCAACACTGGGATATGTTGGATACGGGGTGCTAGTATGCTCAGGTTTCTCTCACATAATTCTTTAAATAACTGGTCAAATTTAATCTGGTCTCCTTTTCACTGAAGTATTAGTCAATGAAAATAAATTTGGAAAAGAGAAACTTCTTCATAGATGCTGGCCTGTTCCAGTTGAGTATTTTGCAATTTACATAGGCAGGTTTCAAGTGGAACTACATATTATGCCTCCAAGCCTGAGACTGGGCAGCTGTCAAATGCCTGAAGTCAGCAAGCGTAAGCAGTCAAAATGCGTAAGGAGAGAAAATGCTCAGCATCTGGCTGTTTACCGGGAACCAGTGACTCACTTTATTACCTAACCTTTAATTCTTAAATAATGTTTTCCAAAAGTTGTTCCTCAAAATAACTGAGGTGGGCACACAAATTTTTAAGAAATTGAAGGATGTTTTGCTAATGTAGTAGCCAGAAGATAACAAACTTGAATTCTGATAAGATTTTAAAACAAAATAAATGCAAGTTAGTCACATATATTCTTAGTGACTATATCACAGTGAAAGGAAAGACTATTCTAAGTGTTTTAAATTTTATGCTTAGATCATGTAATAAATCTCTTATTTTGAATATAAAAATATATATACTATTAAGTGCAGTGACTACTTCTTAAATAGATTTTGTAAAAATACTTTAAAATATCAGTTAGAAGGGTGTAACACATTATTATCCTGTGTAGAAGTGTGTAAGATTTTCTATGGCTATGATGGAGAATATATGAAGAACTTAAGACTGTTAAATGAATCCCACTTCTGTCTTTCTTGGGGCAACTCACTTCTTTGTTTAATAGTCAGAAGCCCAAGTTCACAATTCTTGCATGAAACTTTACATCATTCACATTGGAAGACAGATTCTAATTCTGCCATAAATTTAAAACGGTATAATTTTAAAGACTATAGATTAACTTTTCATTTTTGAGAAAGTAATTAGCATTATGTGGCAGCTGGGAGTCCCAGAAGTGGGATACCAGTGGCTTTGTAGTTCACATTCACATGTCCCATATAGCACCCAAAAGAGTCTTCTCTCGTTAGTATTATTATTCCCACCCATGCATTCTACTTTATTAATCAAAGAGCTCAATAGTTATTGGTACATTAAATGACTCCCAAGTAGACTGAATATGCATAAGAAATTGATCCTGCATTTGTCAGTATACGAGAGAACTCATTTGTGACCTCCCATGAAATTTCTTATTAGCAGCATCTCAAATGATCACTTTGTTAAATACTAACACGTGCATTTTCATGTGGGTTATTTTTCATTTTAACTACTATTTGAAGGTAAAACTATATTTTTAAATGCTTTTTATTTAAAACAAGAAATGGTTTATTTTAAACATATTTTGATAAATGTAAACAGATACCTCAAATTTGATCATAGTTTGCTTAGCAAGATTTGCTGGATGAGAGCTCCATATTTTTCTTAAACACTCATGTGCTATGACTAAGGTTTTTTAAAAATATTTTTTTATTTTTTAATTACAGTTGATGTACAATATTAGTTTTAGTTGTACAACATAATTATATGTTCATATAACTTACAAAGTGATCACTCCAATAAATCTAGTACCCATCTGACAAAATACATAGTTATTACAATATTATTGATTATATTTCCTATGCTATACTTTACATCCCCATGACTATTTTGTAACTACCATTTTGTACTTCTTAACTTCTTCCCCACTTTCACCCACTCTCCAGCACCCCTCCAATCTGGTAACCATCAAAATGTTCTCTGGCAAGATGGCAGAGCAGGAAAACACTGTGCTTACCTCCCCCATGACCACATTAAAATTACAGCTAAATTATAGAACACTCAACCTCAAAAACCATCTGAAGACTAGCTGAACAGAACTCATATAACTAAGAATATAAAGAGGCCACATCGGGACTGGTAAGAGGGGCAGAGATATGAAATGGGCTGGCTCCACAACCACAAGTGGCAGTTGAGCATTGGGAGGGATATCTCAGTGGTGGAGGGTGTCCCCTAGGGAGCGAGGAGCTCCAAACCCACCCTGACCTGAGCTGTGGGACCCATACCAAGAAGAGGAGTCCCCACAAATTCTTGCTGTGAAAATCAGTAGGGATTCAAACCATCCCATTGAGACAGAAAGCTGCTGAAAACCCAGACATCTTCTTAAAGACCCCACATACAGCACTGGCATCAAAAAAATCTGTATTAGCCTAGTGAACACCACTTATTCCACCCTGGTGACTCCCTGGGAACCTGCCTCACCCAATTCGAGTATTGCCTGAGGTTCTTTCATTGGCTGAGACTTATGGGCAGACAGCAGGAGATCTCAGGATTTTGGGTCTTTTGCGGAGCTTCCTCATGCTCGATATTGATGACAGTCAGCCATAGTTCGCAGTTTGGCTTCTCTCATGTGCTTGCCTCTAGGTCCAGCATAGGCAGTAACCAATCATAGATAGCTGTGTAGTTCCTACTGTGTAGCTCTGAGACAGGTACAGGTGGCAGATGAAATTGGACTGCACAGGAGCATGCCCAAAAGGCCCCAGAACTAACACATCTGGAGGCCAGCTTCAAAACAAAACAGAGCACTACTCAATGAGCTCCACAATTGACATGCCCAAAGGGTGGTCTCAACAGGCACACAAGAACTCTGAGGGGAATCCCTTTCTAGAAAAAGAACTAAATGCATGTCTTGTTTATGGAAGTGTCTGGATGGTACTCTGTTGTGGTCTGAAGCCAGCCATTAGATGTGTTAGTTCTGGGGCCTTTTGAGAGGGGCTTTGCTGAAGGCCAAGGTCAGCTGCCTGTCCCTTGCCCAGGGTTCCTTGGTATGGACTACAAAGTGATTTGCAGATAGTTGCCACTTGTGCTGGGCTTGGAGGTGCCTGGATGAGGCTAGCCTACAGATCAAGGTTGGCTGCTGCTAATGTTGGGCTTGGGGAAGCACAGCAAGTGATATGGGGCTTGCCAAGGCCAGCTGCCACTTATTTGGGGCTTGTGGACCTTTGAGAGATTTTAGGAAAATCTGAAGTGTGAGCAAGATGGGCTATTTGTATGAAAGGCCAATGGAAATGGCTTGAGTGGGCACTCAAGTTGGGTGGGGCAGAGTCTCAGAGATCACCAGGGTGGGGCAAATAGTGTTAGCCAGATTGATGGAAACTTATACAAGGTAACAGGGGGAGGGCCTAACAGAAGAATAATAGCCTCTGCCAGCACCTCTGCCAGGAGAATGTCACCCCTGCAGGCTTCATCCCAAAATCATGAAGCCAGACAACTCAGTTCCCCTTCACATGTCCCTCATTACCCTCAAGCCACCACACTAGTATTGGAACCCAGAACAAGTGAGGTAAGCATGGATAATTCTGTGCATAGATCCTTTAAGAGAAATATCTGGGACTCCGGCAGCTCTCTGGGTCACTCGGCCACAACCTCCACTGGTTTTCACAGCTAGAAGTTATGAGGACTTCTATTCTAGGCAAGTCTGGTCTGGGTAGCCTGGTGTGGAGCTAGGGCTTCTTGCTCCTATGGATATCTGCAGTTTAGATATCCCTTCTGATTCTTAGTAGCTACACATGGGTTTAGGACAAGTCTATTTCTCATCTCTGCCTTTCCTAACAGTCTTTACATGGCTTCTTATGTCCTTAGTCTTAGGACTTCTGTTCAGCTAGACTTCAGGTGATTCTCAATGACATTTGTTCTGTAATTTAGTTGTAATTTTGATGTAATCCTGGGAGAAGGTGAGCACATCATTTCCCCACTCCGCCATCTTGACTGGAAGCCTATGATTTGGTTTTAACAATTCATGTTTTAGCCTGCCATTCCCTCATACAAATTTAATGAGAGATTTTAAAAATGACTTTTTCCATTCATAAGCTTATTCCCCTTTGTACAACCTTCACTAACACTGCATACAGTTTTTCAAAACTTTCAGTTTTCCGTTTGTAGAGTGTGAGACATATATTATTAATAAAATATTGGTGGATTTTTTTTCTGAATTGTCTTGAGAGAATAATGTTCTCTTACTCGAAAAAAAAGTCCTTCAGAATGAGGTATTCTTACAAAAAATCATTATGTCCACATATGTTCATAAGATACACTATTAAATTTGGTAGTCCCATCACATGTAAGCTTCAGATATTGTTGCTTTAATGCATTCCCTCACTACTTTGATAAAAGCCTTAAGATGTTGCCACTAGTTCTTTGATGATTTCCTCTGATGTTACAGTACCTTTCTTTTTTTCTCCAAAAAATCTGTTTTGCATAAACATGAGAAGTCAAGGCAGTTTGAGTTAACGAGTGAAAAGATTAAAGTTTTAGCAACAAAAGTACATATATTTGTGATCAGTTCTCTTACATATTATAGAACTCTCTCCTTATGTAAGGAAAGTTTAAGAATTCTGAAAAATATAAATCATTCACTTTAAAAGAAGCCCAAATATGTTATTCAAGTTTATAATTCTGAGGTTTATACAACTATTTTCCCATTAAATTAATGAGATTTATTAATTAAATTTAGAGGGGGAAGAGTTATATTTATTTGGATATTGATTTATTCATTTTCCCCACCATCTCTGACTGACTTCTGAATGTGTCTTGCATTCTGTTGTATTTAGGCATGGATAATATCTATAACTTAGTTCTTGCTTTCAAATCATTTTGTGGCAATTATGATGAATAAAAAGCCATTCTGAATTACTTATGTCCATATTTAGGATTAATATTCCTGTAGGGATGAACTGTTAGAAAATTGATAATGAATTTTTGTTTGTCCATTTTAACTATGAAGTCCTGCTTTCAACTAGACTATAGTTAATAATGTCGAATTGCATTCTTGAAATTTGCTGAGAATAGATCTTAAGAGTTTTCACCATAAAAAAAAGAGTTAATTATGTTAAGTGATTTATGTGTTAATTATTTCACAATGTATGTCTTTTAAATCATTATGTTGTACACTTTAAATACATATAATTATATTTGGCAATTATTTCTCAATAAAGCTGGAAAAATTCAATAAAAACCTGTAATATTTAGAATTAAATATTATTAGCCAAACAACTTTAAACTTACTTGTGATATGGGATAGTACCTATCTCATATTATTTCTCTTTCAGTCAATGTCTGGAAAAAGTTGTCTAAACTGTGAATATTTCTTTGAGCTTATGTAACCTATTTATTTTTTTCTCTTTATATGCAATTCAATCCTTCTAATGCTTATGCTGTAATATATATATCCAAACATGTTTCTGTGGCTCTATTCTAGAAAAGAATGACATTTTACTAACTTTCTGTGATACTTGTGGAATTGCATTTATCTCATTGTGCTATGTCATTTTCACTTTGCTACTGTATTCTGTGAATTGATAACAGACATCTATAACCTAATTATCATGCCTGATAATTTACCATGTATTTTTTCTTAAAAATTAAAGTTACTAGGTACCACTTTATTGTTTGTTTCCTCCTTGTCATACTTGATGTGTTTCTCTCATGCCATGTTTATAGTTTTATATCAGTTTGCCAGCATAAGGTGAACAGTTGTAGGTATGCATATTGTGTGAGAGATGCATCTCTTTCCCCTTGTAACAAGAACTGGCTAATCATGTGGTTCTGCCTGGAGGAATTAGAGTCACCAACAGACATGTTATTTGCATGTGCATATATGAGCTTGTATGTGTGTATGTGTGCATCCTCTTTATTTCAGAGCTGTTATCCAGAACAGAGACAGTATGATAGAGCATAAAACTGTGAAATCCTTGTATTTTTCAAAGCTTAACTCTGCCTGCTTTGAGATGAAATGAGATAATGAAGTATAGTTTTCTACACGATTAGCAAGATCTACACACAGAGAAAAAAATTACTTCTGAGCACACCATTACTTGTCATAGATTTTCAGATATACCAACTTGATAACTGCCACTTACCAGCTCTCTTTTTTTCTTATTTAACATAGGAAATTTTCAGGGGGTTGAATTCTCTAGTCTTCTAACTTTATAATCTCTAAAGTATATTAACTTTTAAAAAATCACTGCATTCCATAAAGAATGCAAGTGAAAGCACCTAGCAAAGCTCCTAGCACATAATATATATGACTTAACTTGTATCTAGAGCTGATATGTGAATAGTTGTACTTATATTTTATAATAGTTGGCCTTCTCTAGCATTTAATTGGATATCTCTTCATTTCTTTCTTTTTTTTGATGTCTTTCTCTTTTTTCCTCAGTTTATAGCATAATGAAAAGGAAGCATTATTATATGAGAAATGGAACACAAATGTTACATTGAAAGTTAAGACAACTCACATAATTTACACACAGTATAATTAGCATGTTTACATGCTAGTCTAGACACACCAGTTATTTACATTTTGGGAAACATTTCATTTAGCAGATTTAACAGATCTTTCTCATTTCAATGTCACAACAGGAGGTAAGCCACATGAACTAAGTATCCTGGGAAATTTGATATTAACATTTCCCTGAGGGAAACCTCTAACTACAAGAACATATTCCATTTTAAATTTCCTAAGCCATGGCAGTGAGAGTTTACATATATGTGCAGGTGTGTGTGTGTATTTTTTAAATTAGGAAATAAGAATAAATCATATTGGCTATTTTCTAAGATACTATCAATTTTTTTAAAAAAAGACTATTGTTGTTAATGCAATGATTTTCTTGGGATTCGTTGACACTTTTAGTGAAGTCCTATTAGCCTTTTATTGTCCTTTGTTCACTTCGCAAATAATGAAGCACCTACTGACCAAAGTGAATTTAGAAACTACTACGTTTCTTGTCACCAAGAGTAAGAGTTATCCTTAAGAGAACATTTATACTTTGCTTATTCTACATTTTTTGGTTGAAGTCACATCTTGATTTTGTTAGATTATTACATATTGCATCCCTACATGAGAAACAAAAGAGTCTTATTCCTTTTCTTCTCCTCTCCTACTTATTTTACTTCATCAGAATGTAGTTTTAAGTTAAAAGTAATAAAAAATTATGAATTAAGTTATGTGCACATTGATGTTTCTTTTGTATGCATTAGCACATTTTTAAACCTCTAAAAGGAGTGAAAACAATCTTGAAATGAAAAAGTCAAAATATATTTCTACTTATTTCTTTATTCTGTACTTCTTATCTTATTACTCTTTCCAGATTTCCTTCCTTTAAAAGTAATTTTAGTATTTATAATTATTATAGTTTTCTCAGGAAAACTTTGCTTGTGGCTAAATTTGAATTTGTAAAATGTCTCTCATATTTTTATGCTCTTCTGAAAGATAATTTTCCCCTCACAGTTAAATTCTGGAAAGTGTGTTTGGTATTTTTGGTATAGATCTTAAGAACAAAAGTTATAATGGTGATAAACACATATACTCTTACATAGTTTTTCTTGTAGTTTTGTTTTTGTCTCCTCAAATCACGATAATCAAAATAATCATCTTTAACTATCTGTCTCTCTGCTCCCATTCTTATTTCTCTGGCTACATTCTCTTTTCATTTGTATTGAAATGAAATAAGCTCATAGATTATAACTAGATGGACTGAAATTGTTTCTTAGATGACATTATAAGAGAACTAATCTTTACAAAAGACTGATTCCCTGGGAAATGTTGAATACTAATGGCTCTTGGGAGAGTGTCATAGTCATTAGTCTTAATAACAAATATCTTACTTCTTTTCTCAATACATGGTAGGACTGCAGGTCAATTTCCTTTGAAGTAGGCATGGCCATTGATAGCTTTGGCCAATAAATGAGGAATGGACATGATGAACATTACTTCCTGCAGAAGCTTTAAAGAACCTGCATATAGTTCTACAGATCTTGTTTCTTGCATCAGTGGAATTGAAAGTATATATGGAAATGGAACTTCCAGCTCCTGGGTCCTTGAGTAACTACGTGGAACAGAACTCCCCCACTAATCCACACTGGACATGCAGATTATAAAATAACATTTTGTTTTTTTTGTGCTCTGTTTTTTAGGAGTTATTTGTTATGACAGCATATCCTATCCTCCCCTGTCTGACAGAGAGCAATTGTACAATTTTGGCAGGCTGTAGAAGACTTGTCATTTTTCTAATCTCTAGGGAGCTACAGTGTCAATCATGGGAGATGTCATCTCATTTGGAACATTCTAACATTACAAAGGAAGAAGCTATATACTTTTATATATTTTATAGATAACACATCTTCTAGTCTGAGTATAGCAGTACTCAGATTAGATGGCAGTCTCCATGGAATGTTTTTGATTTCTGGAATTTTATATATAATAATCCCTTCCCAATTTTAAAGATATCTTCTTTACCTTAAGGATTCATTACTTTCCAAATGCAAATGTTTTGGAGAGGGAGAATATTTTATGCCTCATCAGTCATTTATACCTTAGTGAATAAAATGCGTAATGAATTAATTATAGAATTTTCTAAAAATAGTTTTAGATAGTGGCAAAGTAGGAAGATAATACGGCATTATGGCACCTGTCTGGCAAAAGGGAAAAGGACATAGAGGTTGCATGTTACAGACAAATTTTGCCTACTTCATAATTTTCAGAAGGGCTGGCTCTTTATTTAATACTCTAGTGTATGCCATGATTAAACATAAGCTCTAGAGAAATCTTAAATCCCTCATAGAAGAATTAAATTATATTAATGCCTTACAGGTTTCTAGAGACTTTTTATTCTTCAGAAGTGAGTTGTTGGGGACAGAAAAACTTAGGAAAGTAATTTGATTCTCTTCATTGAATTCACCAATTTCTCACAGAGCAATGATAAGTTCATGCACTGTGCTGAAATGGGTGGATTAACAAATGGATGTTTCTGACATTCATTGAAGTAAAGAACATTTTAGAAGTGAAAAAGTACTACTATTGCAATTGTATAGTGATATGCACATTATACATGTGTTCCACAGCCCTGATGTGCTTCTGGTTAAGGACATAATAACTTTTATAGAATAAAACTTAAGTGCAGTTTAAAAGATATTTTTAAAGTTTACAAATATAATATTGCTGGTGTGCTAGTGAGATAATAACAGTCTAGATAAGTTTCAGTATTAGTATTTTAGTGGGATAAACTCCTGCATGTTAGATGTTCTGTAGTTCTTAAATGATAAGGAAATTCAAGATCAGATTTGACATTTAGGATTTATCTTAAAGTACTGTTCAGGCTAAGTCTGGAGTTATTACCTAAAAACAGGAAAAATTCACTTTCTAACTTTTGCACTTCCCTAAACTAGTAATGAAATCAGACTTTCAAATAATCAATATCAATAATTTGCCAAGTGACTTCATTGTGATATGAATCTCTCTAAAAGTACAATTCATATTTATGAGTGACAGATAAATTCCAGTTCTATATACTCACATCTGATTTTATTTGCTTGTTTCCTATGGTAGTAATGATCTTGGACTTCCTTTTCAAACTTCTTTGAAAAGATACATCTTTTCCTTTGATTTATTTGATTCCTTTTTAAGAGAAGCTAGGTTTCTTCAGTGTTTAACAGATTGGAAAGTTTTCATGTTGGTAAGATTAAAGGCATACTTATGGGTATAAAGGCCTTCAACGTCCCAGTAATATTTTTATATATATATATATATATATAAAATCAATTGAAATAAAAGGGTTTTAAATAATAACCTTTTATATTTAAGATTTCTATAAAAGCAATCTGAATAACAACAAATGTATTGTTTTTCTTTTTTGAAGGACTAATAGTCTATCTTCTTGTCTGCTTTTCACTTACCTGTAGAACTGCTTTCTAATGCACCATTTCCAAAAGTGCATTAGCTGCCATCTGGCAAGCAGCAATTTTTTCCTGTATGATCTGTTAATATCTTTTAACTTAAACATTATTTAACTAGATGTTATCTATTATTGATTATCTTAGTGCCCCAAAATATGTTTGACTTTGGAAACCAAACAATCTCTACTTTCATGGAGTTTATCATTTCAGTATCCTATTTCCTCCCAAAATCAGATGTGAGAAAATAATCATTTTATTTCTTACTTCATTTTAATTCATTTCGTATATTACCCCATTCGATTACTGTTTTTCTTTTTGTCTTTAAACCATACATAATTTATCTTCCAAAATATATCCCAATCACCATTTCAGTGAATGAAAGCTTGTCTTCCAACAGCCTGCAAGGGAAGTTTTGTCAGAGGGCTGCCCTCAGTATGAGAGTCCACTTTGCTCATGTGTAGCTCAGGCAAGATACATGATTTTTTTAAACACAAAGGCAAGATATATTTAAACATAACATCTGCATGAAATTTCAGTAATTAACATGAATGCTTGCTATATATATATATATATATTGTTTTCAAAATAGGTAAAATAAGCAAATGGTATCACCTATAGAATAAATACAAATTTTTGCAGCACAAATTATGGGAACAAAGTTGTATCTTGAGATTTTTTTTAAGTTTATACAATATATAAAATAAGGGCTCTTTAGATGCTTCATCTGTAATGGCAGTAAGTGAGAAAATAGCACTCATATCCTTTAAAAATTCAGATCAAATTGGGTTAGGAAAATAAAAAAAGATAGAAATCTTATGAGTTGAATTATATATCTCCCATCTACATAGGAAGATAAAATATTCTTGGACAAGCTAAATATTACTCTGGAATCACATTGAAAACAATGCAATATTTCCTTATATATAAGGAAAATGTAATTATATGAAATATGGGAAATTTAATGGCTGTAAGTGAAAACTCAAAATCTGGTTATACTCTTAAATAAAGCCGCAGCTCTTAAAAACTAAAAATTGGTGCATGTCAGTTTGTTGAGAAAATATTAACTGTGAGACTTAACATGCTACAATAAATGTGGGAGCTTAGTCCATTTTGATAACAACTATATACTGCTTGTGTATATTCTGGGAAGAAATGTTAATTATGGGGCAATAATGAGATAAATGAGAGCTTTTACTGTGGTCACATTACTGTGATGGAGTAGTTTTGTTGGAGTGTTATTTCTCAAATTGGTAGCATATTTCAGATAAAGAAAGGAAGTTCCCTTACTTGAAACTGCTGTGTCATTTCTTCTTCCTTAACTGAAATTCCAACCAACTTTCAGGAAATGCCCTAGTGAGCCACTTCTCTTTTCTCTTTCCTCAACTAAGTGGATTCCAGCCAGCCCAAGTTATTCATAATCAGATCGTTTACTTTGGTTGTCTCTTTTGGCATGGTGCTTATGTTTTGGGAAGAGGGATTATAATTTGGTGCTGTTTGTAGAGGTGATAACACTGATAGAATCCAATCGTTGCTGGTAGGTAACTAAATTGGCAGGTTAATTTTCTGTACTTTAAACAAACTCTGAAGATGAGTCTAATCAATACCTATTTTACTTTGATATTTGTGTCTATCTTATAATTATAGTTTCATTTGCATTATCACTACTGGTTATCAGGATATTATAGTATTCAAGCTGGGATTTGCTGTAATTTGGATAAAATATATATGAAACTCTATTAATGTCTTATTTTCATCAAGATGGAGAAATCACTGTTTTAGTTCATGATAACCAAAGTGATTTCTTCTTCCAGTTTAATATTCTTAGATATTTACTAAATTAGAACCTGATTTAACACCTTATTGCAACTTATATGTTATTTTTTGAGTAAATGTTAATTTTTGTTTACATTTTAGCAATATATATTTCATTGGTTTTGTGAGTACTGTTCATAGCAGAAATAACACCAGAAAGTACTTTAGCATATGTTTTTTTTTCCGGAGTTAAAAATTCTGCTTCTTTTTTTTAAATGAAGTTTTGAATTCAGAAAGTTTGCATAGGAGATGTAAAGTAGCCCAAAGCAATAACTTTTTATAGTAACAGTTTTCAATTATAATAATAGAATTAGAGTAGGGACTTGAAGATTATATATATATATATATCTGAATATATACACACATAAATATGCACATATATTTTATACATATTTATTTATATGGATTATAATCTTATTTTAATATTGTTTTAAAATGTTTCATTGGAAATAGACATTTTGAGGAGTATAAATCTTAGGTAATCTTAATTCATTTTAGGTAACTAATTAGTAACTTATTTACTAGAAACTTTATTTAACATTAAGAGACTTTAAAATAACCTCATGATTTTTCTCTGTTCAGAAACTGTGACAACAAAGCAAAGTGAAACAGAATGTTGGGTTCATTTTCAAGATTATTCAATTTTGCTTCACTTCTGCTTTAGATGAATCTGAGTGTAGTTTATATTTTTCAGTAGCTTTGGAATTAATACTAAAACTTTTACTTTTTTTGGTGAAAGCTATCTTAAAGAAGCAGAATTTGTGATTTCCACTTTAAGAATAAAAAAATCTTTTTTTAGCTATAAAACAAATGGAAAATATATATTCCATATATGTGTATATAGATGTATTTCATGTTGTCAATTCTTTTGGTCTCAATTATTATTATTATAATTTTAATTTTCAGTTTTTTTTCAAAGCAGTAGAATAGTTCAATGTATGAGTAATTTTGTTGAACTGAAACTTGAAACTGATGTCAAAAAATGAAACAAGCTAAAAAATGTTTCTTAAGAGTCAGCTTAATTTTAATGACTGTTATAAATTATAGATTGCCAAAACAATTATGAGGTATTTAAATATGATTCAGGTTTCTAGCATAAGTAAAATTTCCAGAAATTGTGGTAATTAACACAGTGGAAATGGAAAATAATTTTGAAAACAGTGGTTTGAATAGTTAAAAAGAAGAAATAAGGAAAGGAGAAACAAACAAACAAAAAAGAAATATTGTTAAACAATAGTTTCAAATAACTAATGAAATCTGATTTAAAAAGAATTATGATAGATATTGATAAAAGAATTATTATATGCATGGAAATGCAATCATTCAGTTCTTTATAAATCAATGTACAAATAAAATGATCTGAAATCATCTAGACATGCCAGATTCTTCATGAAGATAAATTTAATTAATTCTTATAGTAAAAAATAATAGATTAAACAATGTAGTGACTGTAGATCCAGAGAGGTAATGTTTACAAATAGCAGATTGTAATTTTTCTACTATTTGGCAAAATAAAACAAACATATAGTACAAAATATAGTTAAAAAATACATAGTTCCTGTGTAAGTTTTACTGATTATGTTTACTAAGGTTAGAAAGAAGAGTCTGTGAGGCATAGAGCAGAGGATGTATGAAGAAAGTAGGAAGAATCATGTGTTCCAAAACATAACTTATAAAGAGGGAGAATTTAACAGTAATCTTAACAGTAGAAAATATAAGAAAAAACTAAAATACAGAAATGTTTGTATTTTATAGAGTTGTGAATTAAGGAATCTGTGGGGTGTGGTATAAGGTTGGGATGTAGGTGTTTGGAGATATACGCACATTTGGCAGATATTACTTCACCTATGAAAGCTTAGAGGATGATAGGTAATTTTGTGATTTTGTTAAATTACATTTATTGCAGTTTAGAAATTCTTGGCCACTTACTCATCAACAAAAAAAGAATATGAGAATTCTTTGAGAATTACAGTTAGTTTAAGTTAAGCCTTAGGAAAATTGGGGGAATCTGTATTATTGAAAAGTGAAATAATATGATAGGATTTATGGAATTTTGTCAGGTGACCATTTTAAGAATAGATTGGTTGATGAGAGAAAGTCCTTATTCCTGATTTTGTAATTGCTCTCAAAATAGAGCAGGAGGTTGAGTCTAATGATCTTGAGACCCATTAAGTTCTTTTTTTTTCTTTTCTCCAGGTTTGAAATAGGTGAAAATTCAAAAATAAGACTTAAAAGGCAGTTGAAAGGAATGGGTCTAGGAAATAGAAATTGAATTTTAATAAGGATTCCCATGCCTCTTTATATTCATTGCTAAGAATTACCATAGAAGTTTATTTTCAAATCATCTCTTGCCTTTCCTGAAACACTCCTCAGCCTGTGTAATAGAACAAATTGTGATTTACTTTCTAGCTTCTTCTACTGAGCCAGAGAATCTTTCCATTTCTCCCTTTGTTCCTTTCTTTATTTCTCGTAGTGTAAACATGTTTCCAATACATAATTTTATATGCACATGAACAAATTAAGTTTAAAAGATATTCAGCTTCCTTTGATGTATTTCCATCTGGATGAGAATTTGAACCAGAGCTCTCTATCTGTTCAATCGGATATTTTGCTATATCCTTTTCCCCATCTTTGCTAAAAGTCATTCTCTCAAACATCTTTTCCTACTCCCCCCAAATCAATACCTACTACATTGGAAACCTGATGGATAATGATCTCAGGTAGTGTCTGTAGGGAATTCCTTGGCAGCTAAGATGTTTACAGTCTGCTCCCTTTGGTCCTGCATAAATTCAAATGGACTTGAAAGTACTGAAACATCTGAGGTCTGCAACAGTTTCATAAGCAGCATTTTCTTACCACCCAACGTTAAGTTCTGGTAAACTTTTAATGTTTTTCTCTGCGTAATCAATCGCTTTTCTTCTTCTATAGCTTATTATTGTCCTTTCAATGTGCAAGGCACTTTTCATATGATGGATGATTTGCTCTTTCCATCAAAATCATAACTACCATTGAAGATTTTTCCCATAAGCATTTACTTCTTTACTTTATCTCTGCTCTTAAATTTTAAAACATCTATTTTTTTATTGTAAACAATAATTTTTTTTATTAACTTTTTGAATGCATTGTGACATGTGAGGTTATATAGTGTTTGAAAAACTGAGCATAACTATTTAAGTGAAGAAACAAACCAGGAAGTTAGTCTGCCCAGTGAGATGACTGATGACACCATCCTCTGGAGAAGGTAGAAAATGTGTGATTTTGCCTTCAAAGTTGAAGGTGTATAAGTAGAGGAGTATACCTGGTGCTATACTAGGTTTTGAGGATAAGATGCATGAGCTATGTTACCTATCAATGAGCAGTTGAGGCATTTCAATAATGAATCACACTAAAAGTGTTATAATAAAAATACATATGAATTCACTATGAGTCTGAAGTTTTGCAAGGTGTTCAAAGAGATGAAAAATAATTAGCTATTCTCAGGGCAGGCAAAGGGAGGAAAAAGGCATTGGACCAAAACTAGCATGTGCAGAGTTGTGAAAAGTATGGCACATTCAGGATTCTTTATTACAGTGTGGGATCATTGTAGGGAATAACATAAAGTGGGGCTGGAGTGTTAAGAGAGGGGGCAGACAATAAGAGCTATGCTTTTAAGGGTTGTAGGATTTTAGCAAGGGGAGTAGCCTGACCTGATTGTGTTTTAGCAGGATATCTCTGGCCATTGGAACAAATACTGGAGGGATGAAAGACTAGAGTCATCAATTCTAGATTTTGTTTATAGAATGCTCTTCAATGTGTTTTAAGAGAGCAAGGACAAACATCTGTTTCTGGATGATACTTTGCAAGTGGTTGCACCTCTGGAAAGAATAGAAGACAAAGACAAGTATTTTGCTAAAAATATTATATGACCTACTTCATAAGAAAATCAAAGGTGGTGAACTGCTATTTTTCACTTCTGAAATAACTACTTAAACTGAACATGGATTAGCTCCCAACCAGTGGGCCAAACAAATGTTTGTAAGTGATTCAGTGATTTCTTTGTGGTTGCTTGGTTTAGTGTTGATAGAACACACTGTGAAA
Organism: Macroglossus sobrinus; assembly: GCA_004027375.1. NCBI lineage: Eukaryota > Metazoa > Chordata > Mammalia > Chiroptera > Pteropodidae > Macroglossus > Macroglossus sobrinus. The sequence continues at coordinate 484,824 of PVKZ01001005.1, forward strand.
TAGGAAGTCGGTTCAGCATTTTTAGTTTGCTACTAACTTGCCATGTGACTGTGAATAAGTCTCTCTCCCTCTCTCTCTCATTCTCTCTGTTGTATGTGTGTGTGTGTGTGTGTGTGTGTGTGTGTGTGTGTGTGTGTGTGTGTGTATTCCTATTTTAATTTGTGGTGAGTGGAATGGGACCAGGACTGAGTGTGAAGGGTGAGGGGTCTGGTGGTGGTAAAGTTTAGGTTTCCTGTTCCTGAAGAGTAGTTCTGAATTTATTCCTGGGGTATCAAACTTATATTAGATGTGGGAGCTCTCAGGTTGGAAATCCAGCTCAGAGCCCAAAGGTAGAACCTCTCTCCTCTTTCTTTGGGATCGATAATCTTACATTTTGGACAGATTTTTAGAGTCTGAGATATAACCATAGGCTACTATTTCACATATCTTGTCTTTTCCCTCTCAATATCTTCTCCTGAAAACAACCTCAGAGGACTCTGCCTTAGGACAGAGCTCTCAGAGCAAATGAAGTATAGTATGAAGCAACTCTGCATTTTTTGGGAAGTAATCTTTAATTTATCTTTTCTTCATAGGTACTCTCTACTTTTCTATATTTTTAAATAATGTATTGCCAATTAATTTGCAATTCTATTTGTTTGAACATAAAATACTGAGAGTATTAAACTATCTAAATTCACTTATATTCAGTCCTATTGAACAAACCCAGTGAAATGTATGACAAACTTTTATTAGTTGCTTAAGATGTATTTGTCTAAAGACAAAACAAATGACAACAATAACAAAATAGTGAGCAAAGATATTCTAGACTACACTAGGAAAAGGAGAGAATTTATAAAATAAATGCATAAGCTAAAATATTAAGTTCTCTACTGGGAGATAAATGGGAGTCAGCAAATATTAACTAATCTGCTTGAGTAGCAGTCACCTTAGAAAAATTTTAATGAGTATTGATATCAGCTATATTACACAAAATCTTCTTTTCTCTTCTTTTTTCTTTACCAGTTCATAATAGCTAATATTGATTGGGCTCTCATCTGTTACTATAAGGCTTTACATGTATAACCTTATTTGAGCTTGACAATCCTTTTGAAGCAAGTGCTGTTAACTTTGTTGTTAAGAAAAGTGAGGTTTACAAAGGATAGGTAACTTTCCCAACGTGACCGGTGAGTAAATGCCGCAGCGGGGACTTTAATTGAGGTCTGCACGGTGCTTAGACAGAGGTAAATTATATAATCTTTTTCACCCACTTTTAAATTTAAACTTTATCTTTGTCATTCTATTTCATTCATTTTGAACAAATACCCATCTCTATAGCAGGGGGAGACAGTGCAAAGGCGAAGGTTTGGGGATATCAGAAAGCATAGCTTTGCTAAAAATGGTTTCTAGACTTACATGTGGATAATGAGGTCTTTAACTGTATTAGATTTGCAAAAATAGCAGTTGCAGAAGTAACTAGGGACCAGAATAGGTGGCTCTATTTTATAAAGGAAAGGAGTAAAGTGAAGAGACCCATTAATGTTGAAGCAGTAGATAGATAACCAGTGACAAATATCAAGTAGATTTGCTTCAGTTTGGTCAGAGAAAGGTCATTGATTATTTTTGGTTAAACTAGTTCACAGAGGCCAGGTCTGCACTAAAAAAGGGAATTAATTGCTTCCATTCCCCACTAATTGCCTCAACATTTCCCTTTGCTTTGTCATTGGAGATTTGGTCAGAGAGGTAAAAAGTCAAAAGTCAGAGTTTGATGGAATCTACATAAAAAGGAAATCTGAGGAGACCAAATTATGGCATTTGGTGTAATAATGATAATGATATTTAGCATTTTTTCCTGGGAATACTGTGGATTTTTAGAGACCTTTTTAATCTTTAATCAGACTGTAGGGCACATTTAAGAGAGTTCACTGTTTTTATTTCCATCTAGAGGATAAGGCATCATAGAAATATGAACTGACCTAGGGCAAGTCTCCTGAGATGTTAATCCTGCGTGTTGGATTATACCCTACTATGTTGAGTTTTAGCTGCAAGCCTGGGCTCGTCCCAGAGGTATCATTCATTCATACTCCTTTGAAGTCTTTAGGCTTTTTGTACATTATTGTTTAAGATTACTACTTCTATCAATGACAATAAAATCAACAAAGAAAACAGCTCAAAAGGTTTTAATGTCATAACAATTGCTTTGTTTGTAGGCTATTTGTTGATGCTCCAGCTATCTTCAATTAACAAGACATTCTATTTTGTACTTGTTGAATTAACCAGTCTCTGAAATCCTTTCTAGCTCTAAGTCCTTTGGAATATGTTAGTTTTAGATTTCAGACTTGTTTATTTTATTTTATTTTGAACCCAAGGTGGCAATTTAGAAAGTGGAAATAACATGGGCTCTGAATATGATAGGCCGATGCTCAATTGTTTTGGCTTCTCTGACTTGTAAATACCTTCAGGGGCCCAATAAACAATTTTTTTAGAAGTTCCAAATCTGCAATATTAACTACCTTTCCTTGCTAGAAGAATCAGAAGTATGTTATTTTTAATTAAACAAGTATTATATTATAAATTCTTAGAAACATGGTGAATTAGAATAAACATAGATTTTAAAGTAAGATGATTAGGTTTCAAAACAAGCTCTGTCATAACTAGCTGTTTGATCCCAGAAAGCTCATGTAATTTGATTAAAACTCAGTTTCTTCATGTAAATCTGACATACCTCATTGGGTTTCATGGTTATTAAATGTGAAAGTGAGAGAAAAGCACCTAGCTCAATGCCTGCATAGACAGGTACCTAGAGATTTTAAATATATACTTATTAGTATTGTTATTAGAAATTATAGAAATATTAAATGATAAAACTTTTAATTAGAGCAAGACTAAGCAAACATAAGATGTTGGTATAAAAGAAATCTGATACTTTATGAAAATACTTTGAGTCAGATGCTCTCACAGTTATGGTGAATTTGAGCCAGACCATCTTTCTCTGGTCAGATGCTTCTCTACAGCAAATCCTTCTTACCCTACCCCATTGAAAGTGCCATGCTCACATTAAGTCATTTAATAATAAGAACAGTCCTAGATATTGAGTATTATTCTTGCAGATAATACAGACAAGAGTATTTACATCCTGGGAGAGAAATATTTGGTCCAAAGGCTGTGCCTTTGTTAATGAGAAGCTCAGGCCTGAAGCCAGGTGGGATAATTCCCAAACCTGCAATCCTAACAGTGCTCTACCAATACTTTTGAAACAACAGACTGCAATTCAAAATTGTTATTTGTGCAAGCTGAATAATGAAATCACCTTCACTCTCATTTTAAAATTATTTAAATGGATTATTAAAACTTATTTTTTTCATACAAAAATGGCTATTCACACAAAAAATGGAAAACCATTATAAACAGTGACATCTATGTTATCAAACCTTATACTGTGTTCTTTTAAGTGTTTTAATTAATCTCAAAGAGCCCATTTCCTTGTAAAAACACACACCTCAGTCCTCTAACCAAGAAACCTTAGAAGCTATGTGTATGGGTCCTTCTGGCTCCTATTGTGCTTTTCTCTTATCTGCCCCTCCACTTTGCCTCCCTTCTGCAGCTCTCAGACAGGTCAGCGAGCCTTTTTTCTTTTGTGTTGAAGCTGAGGACCAGCTCTGAAGAGAGCCCTAATTGTTAAACTAGTTGCTCACAACTTTTTTGGCTTGTTTCTCTTTTATTTTTAAAAAAATATTTTTCAATTATAGTTGACATTCAATATTGTTTTATATTAGTTTCAGGTGTACAGCATAGTGTTTAGACATTTATATAATTTATGAAGTGATTCCCAACTTGTTTCTCTTAAACAATGTAACTTAATAAAAGTCCTGTCAAATATATAAACAGGGCACACCTACTAAAACAGGAAGAAGTAAGACTGTGTATACATGGAAAATCTGGTTTGACTGTTTTGATTAACTCGACTGCTCAAGTCAGTCAAGAAGTAATCACCAGTTAAGCAAACCATTTTGACAGATTTTTGGCCCACTGTGACTGCTTATTTGACTGGCTTGCCTGTCAGGTCTAACTGGTCAGATTGACTGGAGACAATCTAACTAGAAAATTTAACTTTGGAGGACGTGGGTGTCTGTATACCAGAATCTACTTTAAATAACATTATTTGAAATCTGTAATTATTTTTCTGGGACCAGTGAGAGAAGTTTGAAAGTGACACATTGCAGCATTTGACTTTCTAGAATGAGATGTCTTGCTGCTTGCTAGAGCTGGCAATATATTTATAGGCTGAAAAACAATCACATTTTCCCCAATGCATATACAGAGTTCAATAAGATTGAAACTCTACTCTAACTTGGCCAAGTCCTAATAAGGCATAGTATTCTCTAACTCTTCTGAAGGACTGATGACAGATGACAGCAAATGACTTCTCAGATATCAGGTTACCAATTCAGTCATTAATAACTTGTGGTAAGGCAAAGTTGACCTTGCCACTAATAGCACTCCCATAAGAAAAAGAATTCATGAAAGAAAGAAACAAAAGAAAACAAAACACCAAACAAAACCTTTGCTGAGGCAAGAGAATCAGATTGACATTATTATTTGAGCTGCTTTTTAAAAGCAAGCCCCTTTGTATATCTGTTCCTTTAGGAAATTTACTTTGAAATGAGCTTCCAGGTTTGGGTAAGACAAAAAGATCACCATAAACAGGATGATTTATGCTCACATTTATGGGGAGAACATAACAAGGTTATTGTCTGCTGTAAGCACATTGTTATAAGGTTTGGTTTATGTTGGTTGAGTATGCTTGTGCATTTATACTGAGAATTTGAAATTTCATATTATTCATGTGCTGCTTTCCAACACCACTAAAATTCTAACTTTTCCCTTGGAAGTGTTTTGTAAACATTCAGGACTTAGATGCTATCTTATGTACATTTATTAAATAGGTTCAGTGGTAAGACTAGTTAAAAATTAGGGCCAGAATTTCAGTAATGAATAAAATGATGACACTTCTTAAAATAGTTTGCTTAATAGTCATATTTTTCTTGTGTTAGAGTCACTTGAAGTATCATTCTATTTCTTAAATTAAATGATTAATAGAAAGAAAAGTAACTTACTTTAGCTTTGCTTTTAAAGTTTATGCTTTCTAGTCATTTTATGATGAAGTGTTTTTAGTAATAAAGCCCTTTGACCTCAGTAAAAACGAAAAGTAAATTAAATCTCACAGTTCGAAGAATGCTATAGAGAGTCCATCAGGGTATATTTTTAAATTTTATATGTTCTCTACATCATAGAATCATTACTAATAATGTTTTAATGATCATCTTGATGCTTCAAATCTTTTATACATTTAGGATTATTTCCTTAGACTATAAAAATGTACAAATATATTTGTCTGGTAATGATTCATACTGGTGCCTGCTGAATTGTTCCCTCTTTAGTATTAAAAATATTTGTTACTTTGAAAAGCAAGCAGCTTCATTTTAATAATCACTTCAGATAAGGAACAAAGACTCGGTAGTGAGACTAGTTAGGATTTGAACCTTTGCTTTTCTTCAGAGCTCCTTAACCCATCATTTATCTCCTCTTTCTCATGTGTAATATATAGAGAACAAGGCTATTCACCTCACTGGCTTGCTTTTGAGGGTTACATGCGACCAGATGGGTAGTGTTCTAATCTCTGCCTGACAAAAAACAAACTTTTTTACTTATCAGCAATGTATACCATTATAATCACCATGATTATTAACATAGTTTTCACTTTAAAAAGAGCACCAGAATATAGAGAAGCAGGTGTGAATTGATTTTTAACTCTGTGCTGCTTCAATAACTTGCTTAACATCTCTGCATTTTAGCTCATCAACAAATTATGTCAAATAAAGGATCATAATCATAAAGGATCAAGTGAGAGATAATAAGAGAGGTTAATAGATAAAAAAGTGTTCTATAAATTGTAAAATACAGTATAAAATAGATTATACTAGATCTTATTCATTCTATTCATTATTGTCTTTGGATTCCATGCCAGTTGTCTGCTGCACCTATAATCTGTGGCTGCATATTTAAAAAGTCACAAACTGTGACACTGGTGAAAGTTATTGAAATGGTGAAAATGTTTAGAAATTAAATTACTTATGCAGTGCATCACTGTTTTTTAAGTCTAATGGAAACATCATATTTAAAGTTCAGAAAATGACCCTTACTTTGTCATTGTAAGACATTCTGCAAGTGGTAAGGAAGATGATTAAAACCATGTATGATGCTGCAATTTTTGGAAATAATTTTCTATTAATAAAAGGAAGTATAGTTTATAGACAAATGTGTTTTTAATAAATCTTGTATGGTAGAACTTTTGCCACCATCAAGCAACTTATCAATGTTAATAAGCATGGATACTTATGAGAATTTTGAATGTTTTCCTAAGGTAGAGGATTAGTTAGCAATGGAAAGGAAAAAAATGTAAAAGTCAATAGAGGAAGGTGTGGCACACCTTGTTTCCCAGATTCAGGAACTTTTAGAAGATGAACCAATGTCCTGAGACCACAGCTCTCCACCTTTCAGTTCTCTTGCTTTCACACTCTTTATATCTTCTCTTTGGTTGGATTGAATCTTCTAATCCAGTGGCTATTCTACTTTTTTCACCTTTTAGCCTTTGCTCTGTTTCATATCCAGAGATTACCCAACTAATTCCAGTCAGTTCTCACAAGTAGAGTCATAGAGTCACTTCTTTTCCTATTGTTCTCATATCTGACCATCCTTGACCAGTGTAGCCTCTTCAGCTCAGCCTCCAGCTGTTGTCATGGAAGACAGTCCCAGAACAACATGCATATTGGGATGTTTACAAATCAGTGATCTTTAATCTCAGCTGGGCCGTCCACCCAGTTGACATAATTTTAGCCCATTGTCTTCCATTCCATTCGGTAGATTTTGTACACTACTTTTCTTATCTCCTTTGCTCACACTCTCAGCAGATGAATTTGCCTATAACTTTACTGAGAAAATCTAATTAAAAAAAAATTTTTTTTCAACTCACTTCCTAGAAATCTAAAAATATTTTTACCAAAGTACATTCTCTTTTTTCTCCTGTTACATAGAAAGAGAATGTTTCTGCCAAAATGATTTCCTTTGCTTTAGATCCCTCTCATTTGTTTTTTTCAGTCACCTGTCTAATGTTATCTTTTTTTGCTTGTATCTCTTACTTCTTTTTATTAGACATTACCTTCTGCATGTAAACATGATGAAGTCTCCCTACTTACACACACACACACACACACACACACACACACAAACACTCTCATGTATTAACCCTGAAGATTTCTCTGTAATCTTTACTTCATGTAAAGTCTCTGAAGATTTCTCTGTCTGTTTATGGTCAATCCTTCTGAATTTTTAAAAGCAGATCAAGAGTGTGAAGTCTGAAACCAGATTTCCTAGGTTCAAACGTTGCCTCAGTGTTTTCAAAATTAAAACTGAAATAGAAATAAGTTTCTACTCCATAGGATTATTGGAAAGATTAAAAGATTAATACATATAAAATGCTTGAAATAGTTCTTGGCATATAGTAGCACCCATAGTGTGGCCAGGAGACATTATAACCAAGTCCTAAGAGGTGAGAGTCAGTACTTTAAAAAACCCAAGGAAAGCATTCCAGGCAGGGAGGAAAAGCTCTGTGGTGGTGAAGAAATAGTGCCTGGATTATTACAGTAATTGAAGAAAAAAGTCCAGTGCGACTAAACTACAGTGAACATGAGGGAGAGCTATATGAGATGAAGTTAGGTAATCAAGGAACTACCTATCTAACTTGTAGGCCATAATAAAGAAACTGGTTTTTATTCTATATGAAATAAGAAACAACTGAAAGCTATATGAGGAACAGTTGAGAGAAATGGAAGAAGCTGGAAAATTTGTAGCAGAAGACTCACAGTAAGGAATGATTGTATCTTGGACTAGAGCTCTGGTAATAGAGATTAAAATGGATCTGTTTGAGAGACATTTGAGAGCTAATATGAACAGGGTAGATTATATGTTGTTGGTGAGGGAAATAACAGATGAAAGAAAGACTATCCTGTTTCTGAGTTGAGAAATTGGATGAATAATGATGCCATTAACTGATTTGGAAAAAACTGGAGAGAAGCTGGTTTTATGGGGGTATAATTATAATACTTGCTCATGTAAATTTTGAGATATTTGTTATTTGTGAAGTCTCTCTCCTTCTCTCTCTGTGTGAGTGTCTTTCTCTCTAATATATATAAAGCTGGTCCTCCTACAAAGAGAAAAAAATTGAGATTTATGTTTTGTTAATATATAAATGGTATTTATAACTGTGGAAATAGATGATATTATTCTCATAGATGAGAAAAAGGAGAAGGTGCCTAGTGCTGAGTCTTGTGGCACCTCCAATTTACTTCTGAAGTTGTTGCATTCCAGTGTCATAGGCAGTTCTGGAGCAGAAATGCAAATTTGGTAGCCTTTAGCATATAGGTGGTATTCAGAAACATGGGAACAGATGAGATTCTCCTCTGGGAGATTGTAGAGACAGAAGAGAAAGTGCCTAGTGCTAAGCCCTGAGGTCTCCTCATTTACAATTCATGATGTCCCTCTAGTCCCTGCAGGATGACTTCCATTCTCACCAAGTTCCTGAGATCATTCTCCTGAGGATCACAAGTGACCCAATTATTTCTTAGTCTGCCTGCAATTTCTTCTGCTCTTTCTCTTCTCTCTTCCCTGTGGTATCAGACTTTTGTTAACCAGTTTTTTTTTTCTTGAAATTCTATCCCACTTTGTCTTAGTAATATTACTCTGTACTAATTTATCTTATACTTTTCTGAGATTCTTTTAGTTTTTCCTGTGTATTACATGTAGATGTCTCTTAGAGTTATTTGGCATTTTGTCTTTTTAATTCTAACTCTTCTAAAACTCCAATACAAAGACTTTATCTAAAACCTTACTTAATCCAATGACTTCTAAGCTGGCCACCAAATTGATATCTCTAAACCCATACATCTAGCTGTTCACTAGGTTTCCCTCTTGGATGTTCCACAGGCATTCTAATTTCATTAAGTCTGATATTGAAATGATTTTTGCTTCAAAACTTTTGCCCCTACTTTTATTCCTTATTTTGATAAATACAATTTTTTCCACAAGTTCCCATTTCAGACTGAAGCATTATCTATTCTTTCCCCTTCACCACATGTATAAATCAATCAGAAGTCCTATACATATATTTTATTTAATTCCTCTACATTATGTATAATATTTAACCTATCTTTCTAGTATCAAATACTATTGCCCCAGCTGGAGTCCCTTATTCTTCTCTCCTAGAATATTGCCAAAACTCTTAAGTGTTCTTCTTCTGTTCAGTCTGGTCATTTAATAATTTAGTCATTGTATTATTGCCTCAGAGATATTCTAAAATACTAGGTGATCATGTTACTATCCTACAAAAAGCTTCACATGGCACACAAGAGTTATAAGAATAAAGCTTAGGGTAATATTTATTCCTCTTTATGAGCTGGCTTCTGTCTAGTTTACTATTTTCATCTGTGCTCATCTATATTTTTTTCAGATCATATTGACAAAAAGAGTGAGGAGAAAAAGAAAAAAAAGGAAAGAAAGAAAGAAAGAAAGAAAGAAAGAAAGAAAGAAAGAAAGAAAGAAAGAAAGAAAGAAAGAAAGGAAGAGGAGAAAGGAGGGAAGAGAAGAAAGGAGGGAAGAGAAGGAAAGAAGGAGAAATGAAGAAAGGAAGGAAGAAAGACTATTTTATCTTTATAATTTCTATTAGTGGAGCATTTTAGGAACAATAAGTTAAAGGTATTAAATTTAGGGAACTGACCTCTGTTAGGATTTTCCTTGAGTGACTTTATCTACGATGGGGAAATCCCACAGTATCAGCATTTCCGTGCAGGATGTTTCTGAAAAGCCATCAACAAAATCCTTAATGCTATAAGAATGAGAAAATAAAACTTGGAATTAATAAGGAGAACATTCTAGTTTCCTATTGCTGCTGTAAAAAAATTTCACAAACTTAGTGACTTAAAACAACACACATTTACCATCTTACAGTTCTAGGGGACAGAGTCTGAAGTCATTTTCACAAGACTAAAATCAAAGTGTCAGCAGAATTTAGTTTCTTTTGGGAGGTTCCAAGGGATAATCTCTTTCCTTGCCTTTTTCAGCTTCTTGAGGCTGCCCACATTCTTTGGCTCAACATTCATCACTGTAACATCTGCTTCCATAGTGACACCTTTTTCTGTTTAATTCTGGCCCTCTTGCCTTCCTCTTATAAGGACCCTCTCTTGAGATTACAAAGGGCCCATCCAAATAATCCAAGATAATTTCTCCATCTCAAACTTCTTAATTTAATCACACCCACAAAGCCCCTTTTGTAGTATAAGCTTATATATTCACAGGTTCTGGGGGTTAATTGTGGACATATTTGGTGAAGGAGGCGTTATTTTACCTATTATAGAATAATTAAATAATTAGTAAAAGTTTAAAAAGGCTAAAACAATATATTTGATAATATATTTTTGTTTTCTCTTTTAGTTTTCAATGAAAAAATTTTACTTTACTTTAGAATAGTCATAATATTTATGAAAATATTTTCTGCCTTCTCTGTCTCTTCTCCTTATCCATGATATTTTCTCTCTTGTGAAAATGTTAGAGGTTTTTAGGAAAGAAACATTAAGGTAATGGTAAAGAATATAATAAACTAAAATTTCTCCTGGGGAAGAGAGCTAGGACTCTTTGAGAACAGTGTATATTTAATATGTAGATCTAGAGACTAAAGTGCAACAAAGCACCTTAAAGACATCTAAAGTTAATATTTTCTGATAGTAGATTTAAATTATAGTATTGTTCCATACTGTATGGAGAACTCAGATATATGATGGTTACAAAACAGACTAAGTGAAATAAAATAAAACAAAAGCAGAATTATAAGTGAATCAAATCAAACTATACTAAGAGTAGGTAAGCAACTCCAGAGGTTTTTCTACCAGAGTCAGTTGATTCATAATTATATTGGTATAAAGGACATATTTTTTCCCAATGGTGTGGCCTGGAGTTACATTTTATTATTATTTTGAGCTGATAATAAATAACTTGCAGTTGAACCTATTTGCAATCAAAAGATGAGAAGCTGACTTTACTTTTTTGCCTATGTGATTGTGAGCAAGTCTGACAATTTGTTTAGGTCAGTTTCTTTATCTACAGAGTGAGTACAAAAGTCCTTACTCAAATTACCAGACTATTTGATTCAACTTGTGACTGTGGCTACTGTTATTTTGCATTCTGAGCTTTCAACTAGTCCATGTAGTCCTGTGATCAGTCTCCTGGAATTAATGTTTAATGGCTATGTACTTTCTATAACCATAAAAAACTTAAAATGAAAGTATATTTCATTGTTTCTAAAAGAATATTGTTTTTCAATGACAAGGGTATGGTGAAACTACAACAATTATATAAGTGAAGGCCTTTCCTACACGGAGGCATAATTACCTGAATAATTTAATTAATGTGAATAATGTAATAACAGTTGCATTTAGGACATAGAGAGTAGAAAATAATCATATTTACTAGTTAAGTAAAACAAAAATATAAATTTTACCTTCCTCCCTGAAATGCTAGTAATAACTACAAAATTTGAGGGATAGAAATATATTTATGAAATAAAGTCGTTTTCTTCAGTTTGTCAGTCAAAATGAATAATTTCAGTCTCATTTTCAGCTAGATTATTTTAATATTTAACTATCTAAATTTCCACAATTATATTCTTTAGAAAATGGTTAGACTAGAATACTGCGGTTCTAATAATGACATTTTATTATGATAAAAATGACTTCATTAATTGATGATCATATATCAACTCAAAGTAGAAAAAAGATTTTAAAAGTTTTCAAGTTTAACATAGAGTGAAATCATTCGAATTATTTAGAATTTTTTTTCAGGAATAAATATTTATGATCCTTTTATTCTTACAGAACTATATAATTTTTTTTGTTATAAATTCAACTATATTAAGTGGCCTGTTCATTTCTTTTCTAAGGTTTGCCTATGTTAATAATATATTAATATTATCCAAAATCTAACCAAGATATAATTAAAAATGTATTTGTAACAGAATGATATGAGATGGCAAGTATTATAGGGAGATTTTTTTTTTTTAACACAGATGTTCTTATTTATGGCTTTGGTTATATTTTAGAACATGTAAATTTTTAAAAAATGCACTGATCACTTTCAAAGATATTTGAAATACGACCTTTTAAAGAAGTCAGTCTTGTTTCTCCTTTATTCTCTGCATCCTTGAAAGAACACTCACAACTGCATAACGAAAATGATTTCAAAAGGTCACAATACTAAGGATGAAAAATAATACATTTAAGCATTACATGAGAGTTTTGTTTTAAGTTGAAAGTAACTGTGAAATATAAAGTGTCATCTAAACACAATTGTTGATTTCTGAAGAAAAATGTCTTTTGCTTTATAAAAGTCTTCCTAATAAATATTAATGTTTAAGCTTTAATGCAGACAAACATTTTTTTCTGAAAAGAAACAAAACATTTTAATGAATCTAGCTTTAGTAATTAACTTGTATATTTCCATAATTACAAGACACAATTGAATTTATGAGAAAATTCTAAAAAAGATATAAACTGTAGTATTAACTTATTTAAATATAACCATAAGCACTAAATATAAATATGCTTATAATTTTAAAATATAATATTACACGTGGACAAGTAATTCTTAGGAAAAATACATCCTTCATTCACTGAATTGTTTTGTTGAACTGGAAAGATGTCCTCATTTCATTATTTCTTCATATGTTATCAAGAGATAGTATATGCTCAAATAAATTTTAATTTTTGATACATTGTAATTTTTGAAAATTGTTGAAATCATTGTACTTATGTTTCTTAAAACTAATTGTGAAAGCCCATTTTAGTTTTTATTTATGATACTATAAGGTTAAATAGATTATATATGCAAAGCATATAGCATAGTCCTTTCTACATGTTCTTCACCCAATAGATAAAAAGAGGCACAAAATCTATTATGCAAAAATTTAGAGCTAAATGTGTTTCAGAATTCTCAACAGTTTTGAATTTGAAAGGTAATATAATATATATATATATATTTTATTCCTTGATATTCCCCCAGAAGTGTCAAGGACAGCATTCCATAATTAAATACATTAATATATCTGCAACAATGCATAAAGATATCTACTATAAGCAGGGTAAAAAAACTATAAATAACCTTACTTCATTTTATGTTTGATTTTGCCACCAAATGGGTATGAACTAATTTTTTCTTATTTTCAGAACTTTGTGGTTTTGGAATTTTAGTTAAGAGATTAAGGAGTGACAATATGAGAGTCGTAATGTAGTTGGACTAGAAAAATAATGCATTATCTATATCAAATGGATTAGTGAATAATTTTGGAAATAGGGCAAAAATATAATTATTTAATTAAGGAGGATTTACCTGACAATTTAACATACACAAACTTCAAAATTTGCAAAAAAACAAAATCAGTGGGACCTAGGAGAAAACAGAGTTTAGAATCAGAATAGATTTTCCTATGTGTAATTAAAATTTGGGAGTCTACCATGTTCAGTTCTAGGCCCTTTCCTTTTATAATTCTGAATATCCTCCAATGATCATCTCATCAGTTATCACCTAAGTATAGACGTCATGGAAAGTTTATCTATAGCCCATACCTTACTTTTGAATTTCAGGCCCATATATCTAGCTGCTTACTTCGCATACCCTCTTGGACATCTTCAAAACATCACAAACTCAGTGTTTTCGAACTAGTGTTATAATTTGGTCCCTCCACCCCACCAAAAAGTACCTAAACCAAAACCAAAGAAAAACAACCCTTCTTTGTGAAGGGTGTCACTATCCATTCAGTCACTTGAGCCAGAAGTTTAGGAGTCATCTCTTAATCCATTTCTAACATCCCTTAAATCCAGTTGCTTATTTCTATGTGACCACCTTACCCTGATTACAGGACCATAGTTTAAGCAGCCCTTGTTTCTCTCCTGGACTCTCTTTTTGTACCTCTAAAATTTATCCAACGAAACTACTATGTTCCCTTTCTGTGATAAAGAAAATAAGACAGCTTTATATAACTAAAGGATTGCATGGACTGGTTCTATAGGCCTCACCAGCCTTGTAGCAAGCCATAATAACTCTGTTCTAGTCTCAATATTTCCTTTTAGTGCATTTTTTTCATCTCGTTTCCTCCCACCAGGGTTTTAGCACATGCTGCTCTATCTCTTTGAAATGCTTTTTCTATACTCTTTTTCTAGTTTCTATCATCCTTAAGATTCAGTTCTACCATTCCTCCTTCAAGGAAGTCACCCTTAACTTTTGTCTAGATAATCATTTCTACATGCTCATAGCCATGTGTAACTCTCCTTTTTATCACTTATAGCACTTGAAAATTTACAGTCATTTGTGTGATTTTTTAAAAATTAAAACCTGTCTCTTTCACCTCTTTATGAGCTATATGAGAATAGAAACTGCTAAACATCTTTACCTACCCAAGTGGCTAGCATATATAGACATACATATATTTGTTAAACAAATGAATCAATGAAATGAGCAGCAGAAACTGACTTTCATTTGAATGATTCGTGCACATTTTATTTAGGTCTTTCTGCATGATTTTATGACATTTTTCACTTTCATAGGGTTTATTACAATGTGTTATAATGACATGTTTAATTATCTGTCTCTCCTAATAGATTGTGAACTCTTTGAAGACTGGTTTATGTCTATTTTGTTCATAATTTTATCCCCAGAGCTAATTACAATAGCATAAAACCTGGTGTGTGGTAGGCACTCAAATATTTATAGAATTAATAAATGCTAAACCTGTGAACACTACGTGAAATATAAAGTATTAAATTTTCTGAATGTTTTATATTAATTTATTTTGGCTATTGATGATGTTGTCAGTTGACTGTAGTGTTTGTATAGCTTTTGGATTGTTTTAAAGTGAACATGAGGTGGTTAGTATCTGATGTGATTCTTAAGTGATATTCATGGCTCAAAAATTCCAAATATACATACTCTTAAAAATAGATTGGATTAAATTAAACATAGTTATTGATGGTTTATCTAATTTTTAAAAGGCATAAAATGATAATTTTACTAAGATATTAACATAAAACAAATCAGTTCAGTAGATAGAACTGGATTAATTATGAGAAGTTTTAGACTTTATCATGCAAATATAAATGCTCATGGAATGCAAGCATTTTTACTTCCAGAACACTATTAAATTTGGAAAGCTCTGATTAAGAATATTCATGTTTTTTTAAAGTCTTTTAAGTGTGAATCACTCCTCAAAGACACACCATTGATATTATTCAAATTCAAATGATTGAGATTGAAGGAATATGTTACAATCACATTTTATATTATCTATCAAATAGCTTTGGATTATATAATACTCAGCTAAAATATGCTGACAATTATTTCAGAAATCTAAGTAAAACTTTTGATGAACTAGGTCATATTTTGTTCAGTAGTTATATCTTAATCAGACAACTTGACTATATAATTTTAGATTTGGACAAGATGAGATTTATGGATATATCATATCCAAAGATTGCTGTGAAGAAAGTAAGGTTTGAAAAAATGAGTTATTATTCTTTACTACAGAACATTAACAAATGTCATATGGTTTTTATGAGTAGATACCTAGGAGGTAGTAGATTCATAAGTCCCCCCAAATAGATTTCCTTTTATATATCTCTGGTACTAGGAACATAATTAATAGTTACCTATTACTCATTTGTGAAGTCCAAGCTTTTACTTCATTTATTAAATTTGAGCTCAATACAAAATTAACAAAATTAAATAAGGGCTGTCATAGTCAATGGGATTCTCTCTCTTGCTTTTTGGTGTGTGTGTGTGTGTGTGTGTGTGTGTGTGTGTGTGTGTGTATGCACACATATGTGTGTGTATATGTATTTGATGACAGTGTATATATGTTTTTATTTACTATCACCCAGAAATAAATTTTCTAAATTTATTTCTGACAATATATTTCTGTTTATGTACTTGTGGATAATCTAAACATGCTTATTAAGTAGGTGCCCATGTTTGCCTGCTTTATTGTTTGGCTAGATAAATTGGCAATAAACAGCCTTGTTATTGAGATAATTGCTTATAAGATGTTTGCCATCACTTTTTAGTTTTGAGTTTCAAAAGAGTAGTGCCCAGAAGGTGTTTCATCTCCTCCCAGGTTCGATGCCCTCAGTTTAGATAAGTGGTCTCCAGGTAGATGATGACACATGGGTCACAGACCTGCTTTCTGGAGAGAAATGACTTTCCCCTTGGGAATGGCTTTAACAAAGAGCGAACTGTCATTAAATGTTTGTGGATTGAATGCTGCAGTATCAGCTGAGGGCTTTTATCATTATCATATGTTTTTTTTAAAAAAAAAATAAAATGACATTTTTAAAGAAGCTAAAATATATACAAGCCTACATAAATATAAATATATAGTAATACTTAAGGTGTGTGATACGAGTAGTGTATATTATATATCCAACCTTATACATAGAGAATCACAGAGTTGGTGGAGTCCTTCAAAGTTGTTTTAGTACTACTATCCATTTCTTGTAAAATTTCCTTATACAATATACTCTTCTTGTTATCCACTGGATGGTATCTAAAATTCATTTAAGAATTAGGTTAAAAGTACAGTGTAGAGCACTAAAATGTAAATTAAGGAAATGAACTCATATATCTAAGAGCATAAATTGAAAACAACTGTATAAAAATAAGAATGACTCCACATGGGAACATTGGGAGTTTACCTAGTTAGCATTGCTTGGATGGCATATATTACTTCTCAGCTTTTCCACCTACCAGGAGATTTTAAATCCAAATTCAAGTAAGACCACATAACATTTTGTTAGTCTTAGCTTTAACTAAATAAAATTTTAAAAAAATTTATAGAGTTGAAATATCTCAAGACTGATTTAAACTATGGGATTAAAAAAAATCAGATATCAGATACCATACCATAAATAATCTTCTGTTTTAACTGTCATGTCAGAAAATGAGATCTGACTTTTTCCTATGGCATTAAGCTTTCTCATGGATCGCCAACAGTTCTCTCAAAAGGCAGGATTCCTGCATCTTTTCTAGTCTAAAAGCAGGAATAGAACGAAGGAAAAATAAAAACCACACACACACACACACACACACACACACACACACACATAGTATTTGTAATTGTGATTCCCCAATGATTATTTCTTGCAACCAAGATCACATTTTGTATTTATTTACAATGTTTTGAAAAATAGGGAGACCATAGGTAAATAAATTGTTTTAAGTAAAATAAAACAGATTTCTTCACATAGATCAATCTAGGTTTTAAACTGACCCTCATTATTTTTAGTTTCCAGTAGTGGCATGTCAGAGTGATAATGTTGAGACATAATTCAGAGTTCTGGAGGTGTGATTTACTTATTGTTCTCCATAACAAAATTTTTCTACATCTGAGTGGTCTTACATCTTTCATGGCTCAATGAACCAAATCATAATCTACAGCTGCTCCAACCTGCTGAGTGAAGGCTAATATTTTGATTATGGTTTATCTGCTCCTCCTGTGGATACCCAAAGCTTTTTATAGCCACCATAGTTACTCATACACTATACTTTAAAGACTCATTTATTCAATCATTTATTGAATACATATAAATGCATATTTTAAAACGAGTGCTATGTACCATTTTCTTGGTATGTATAGAAAGTATAGCAGTACAGCAGGCAGCAAGATAGACACGAACCTCGCACTTGGAGATCTCTTTTTTCTTCCTTGTCTAGACTGAATAGACTGCAAGCTCTTTGAAGGTAGACAATACAGTTGTTTCCTTTCTACCATCAGTGTATCATCCTGTGCACACACATTTGACACTCAAAGCATGTTTCTTACATACATGAATAAATAAACAATGGCAACTTATAATTTTGTTTACTTCATTCTACCAAACACTGAGACCTTCAGTAAAACAAATCTATAGTTAGCTGTGGATATTGGCTGCACATGGTTAAACTGACATTTTATACTTAATTGTTTCATTGTTCTGATATTAGTCCATGATTGGAAAAGACAGAGATTAATCTGGGGAATAGTTTAGTCACATTCCATTGATTCTTTCTCTGTTCCACAAAACTTTTACATTCTTATGTTTAGTTTACAGGCGTTATCTAGATAGGGCCCAAAACAGTCTTCACTTTTGCCCACTAAACCTTTGGAATTTCCTGTAAATAACCAACAGTTTAGATAAATTTAGAATTGATTTCATTTTATATTTTATTATATTTCTGTATACAGTGGTCTAAAGAAGAAATGGTAATCTTATTTGGAGAAAGAAAAAGTATTCATGTGAGTTTCTTTTCATGACTAATTTTGTGACTGTCTCCCAACTTCTTTTCTTTTTTTATTTGATCTTTTGCATTTGAGTTTTCCTTTCCTTTGCTCCCTGTGCAGGACCATCTCCTTCCAACCCCTGGTTTATAAGCATTTTTCTCTTCCAGGTAGTTTTTATAACCACTGCTTTTTGTGGTATTTTTAATTTGTTGTATACATTGCTGAGCCAATATGTATAGTGTTAAGAAAGGCAGGGTCCATATTCCAGCTCCACTCCTTACTAGAGCGATAATAGGCATGACACCTAACCTCCCTAAGACTCAATGACTGCATCTATATGGTGCAATGGAAATATTAATATCATCTACCTTTGAAGGTTGCAACAAAAACAAAATGAAATATTGTGTGTAAATTGCTTAGCACAGTGCCTATACCTGTTGCATATTAGTATTATCATTGTTTTCTGCTATAATTGATATTAATGCTGCTCAATTACATTGAAAACTGTTAGGGGCCTGGGATCACATCTATGACTTCTCTTGTTCTCCCGATGTAACACAAAATGCAATAAGTACTCTAATAATGGCTTTTAGAGCCAGTGGATGAAAAGTGAAAAATAAATTAGTTAATAAATGTTATAAATATTGGTTCAACACACTTTTCCAAGAATAAGAGATATTTTTTATTTGTAGATACACACTGTTCTGAAGGTAGTGTTCGGTTATATTGTATGAAAGATCCTTCAGATTTGTGAATCTGAAAGTTATTTAAAATGTATATTTTGTAAATGTATACAGATAAAGAAGAATTAACTTAAAACTGAAAGATAACCTAAATAGCTATCTTAAAAAAATTACCCTGGAATTTTAATGAAATGTTTTTTTACAACTTTAAAGCTCATAGCAATATAATTAGTAATATGTGTAATCTTTATTACCAATCTTAATCTTTTTTACATGCCTAAAAAATTATTTTATGGTAGTACAATTAAAATAATGCTAAAAATGTCAGCATAACAGAATTAAACTAAAGTAACTACTACAATATTATACCCCAATCAGCTAATTTAAATGCAAAATACTTTATAAAGGCTATTTATCTGGGCTAATGCACGTTAAGGGGTTTAGGGAGTAGTTTGTGTAACTGATATAAAAGAAAAAATAAGCACTGTACAGCAATCTTTACTATTGTATAACATGAGGGAAATATTAAATAGGTTTATACATAGGCCACTTGAGGAAAATGTATTAGGAGCCACATCACAGTCTAGTAAATATAAAGGAGACTGGCAGGCGATGCTACTTTCAGAGGCTTTTAAAGAAAAGCTTGAAATGCTTAAAATTGTCCTCATAAAAATGTATGTTGTTAATTATAATAGCTAGACTGAAGATGCCCAGAATTTTAAGTCTATATTTTGAAAAAAAGGTTTCAAAATATTGGACAGTTGCTTAGTTGGCACATGATACTGGTTAGATTTTTCTCTGAATAATTTTTTTTCTGTCAATTCATAGTGACTCTATCAAAGTATTGTTATTATAAAGTGAGAATATGGAAGTGTTAAAATTAAAATAAGCTCAGTGTAGAAACTTTAGAAAACAGAGAAAAGTGAAAAAAATCACTTAGGTTTTCACCCCTAAAATATCACACTTATTATTTTATATATACATTTCTAGTTTCTGCTCCCTCCTGAATGATTTTTAAATTAATTAATTAAATTTATAGGATGATGTTTGTTAATAAAATTATGTAGGTTTCAAGCATACAATTTGATAATACATCTGTATATTGCATTGTGTGTTCACCATCAAAAGTTAATTCTCCTTTCATCACAATATATTTGACCCCCTTTACTCTTATTTACCTCCCTTCATCCTTTCCCTGTGTTAACCACTAAGCTGTTGTCTGTGTCTGAGTTTTGTTTGTCTTTCAGTTTTATAAATGATAATTGTGATAATATCATATAGAAATTTAGATTTGTAATATAAGAAAACCTAAGAAATATATAAAAATCACTAATAATAGTGAGTCAGCTATATTTTCTTTGCATTATTTCAGCCTTTCTTTTTTAGACTCTCAAAAATTATTGCTGCTTATATATTTATTCCAAATTTTGTTTCAGTTGCATGTAATTTTAAAGGATATTCTTAAAAACACAGAATTTAAAAGTTTAAATGACCTCTTAAAAACTATAATCTATTAATATCTTATGTAAATTATAACAAAAGTATAAGCCATATATTTTGAGATAAATAAGATTTTAGTTTGTTTATTACCATAATTCAATTATTGAAAATAGAACTTTGATTTACCAGATAATGCTACATATTGCAATTGTTTGGCTTCTATTTTGTAGGTCCCCACACATCTGGAAAGTCCTGCAGGGACTCAGCTACAGAAAGTCCAAAGACAGCAAGTAAAACCCTTCATGACCCTTGATCACCAGATCATCAACCAGACTCTTAAACGGTCCTACCCTCCAACACCAGGCAGTGCTCTTCCGGTACAGTATGCACACTCATCTCCTCAGAATGATGCTGGTTCCACTGGAAATCCACTTGCCAAACTGCTAACTCTTGGGAAAGAAGATGGCAATGTAGAATGGCATGTATGTTTGTCTAATGGCTACTCTTAAAACTATATATTCATTTTTTGAAAAAAATAAAAGAAATTGAAGTTGATTTTTATAGTAAATATTCCCAATACAAATTTATTTAACAAAAGGGAATCTTAATTTATTAATTTGTAATAATTAGTTATGAACATATTATTATGCATAATAAAATATAACAATTCATTTTAATACTCATTTAAATTATGTATCAATGTGAGTTAAAATAATCTCTAAATGTAATTATGTTAAGGAGATTTAGCTTAAATTGTAAAGGTTTTCTGATAACTTTAGTTAAAATATTTATCAATAGTTATATTATCTTAAATACATTAAGATAAAACAGGCAGAAGCTGATTAATTAATAGTAAATATGTACTCTAGTAACATTCATTAAAATAATACTACTCTTGAACTTAATATTTTATGAAATTATATCTGGCTTTTTTACTATTGATTATTCATTTTTATTTTCAAAACATACTCGCCTACTGTTCACTAAATAAGAGAAATTTAGAAGTGATGAGAATACAGAATTAATGGGAGTATTTAGTTATTTATTATCACTTGCTTATAAAAAAACTCATTGAAATCCAAAACTGATTATAAATCTCTACATGTATATTTACTAAAACTTTTCAGCAATGGGTATATAAAAAATTTCAAAAAATGTAGAACGAGGTTGTCTATTCACTCTAAGAAGATCACAAAATTATACGTAGGATCGAAATCATCTATACAGTAAATATTAGAACTCATCCAATACAATTTATTTTACAACCCTCTTTTTCCAAAGTTTATTTCCTTGTGCAGAAGATTGATTTTTAAAGAAAAAAAACAAGTCCCAAAGCATATGCATATACCAGTAAATTCTAGGCAAAACCCAGAAAATAAACTTATTATGTATCTTAAAAAATGAGAAAGGATAATTAACACATATCAATCTTATCAATTTTTCTTAATAAATATTTTTATTCCTTAGGCACACAGTTTACTTTTTAAAAACAATAGTAAGTCTGCACATTATAAAGGACATTTATGTGATCTTACTGGTCTTTTAGGTGGTATTAGCTGAACGGAGTTGTATGACTTGGAAGGCCTGAATGCTCCAAGAGTATTCTAAAGGCAATGTGCATATTGACTACAGAAAAAAATTTGTTAATGAGAGCCATTATAATAGGTGTGAGGTGGGATCTTGTGGTTTCAATTTGAATTTTTTTAATAGCTAGTGAATGAAGTTGAGCACCTTTTCATATATCTGTATGTCTTCTTTGGAAAAGTGTCTGTTCAAGTGCTCTGCCCAGTTTTTAAATTGGATTGTTTGTTTTTGTTGTCGTTGAATTGTATGAGTTTCTATATATTTTTTGGATACTAGCTCCTTACTGGAGGCATTGTTTGCAAATATCTTCTCACATTTATTTGGTTGTCTTTTTGTTTTGTTGATGGTTGATGGGTTTTTTGCTATAAAGAGGCTTTTTGATTTTATATAATCCCATTTACTTATTATTATTTTTTTACTTCCTTTGCCTTTGGGGTCAAATTTATAAAACCCTCTCTAAATCTAAGGTCCATGAGTTTAGTACCTGTTTTCTTCAGGTCTTATATTTAGGTCTTTGATACATTTTGAGTTAATGTTGGCGTATGGCGACAGATAGTAGTCTAGTTTCATTCTTTGGCATGTGGCTTTTCAATTTTTGCAGCACCATTTTGTTTTACCATTATACTTTAAAATGTGTATATAGAAGTCTCTTTCATCATTGATATCCTTTTAATTATAATTTAAATCAATCTTTTATAGTTTTAATCAATGTGTGTTCTCTTTTAATTTGACTTATCATGCACATATTTTCACATGTTGTTTTTATTCATAGTCATCTATAACAGCTAAGATACATCCTACATTTTTGTAATTTTCTAATATTCTTTGGTGAGAAGAGTCCTTTTCATGTCACAAAACAGACTGTGTACAGTCTGTAGAGTCATACAACATGAGGTTACAATCACCACTTACAAGATGTGTGGTCTCAATTCTTAATCTCTCTCATCAACATTTCTACACCTTGAAGAATTATTTTGATGCTTACATTTTTAAAGTTCCTAATATAAGAGAAGTGTGGGGGCTCAAGAAATGGTGGATCTTGCAACCCTTTGGTGTTTCTTTCTCTTAAGCTTGTCCTCCTGTGACATCAGGTAACATTTTATAATTCAAAGAAGACCCCAGAATTCATAGCTACCACAGAATAAGACTGTGGGACCATCTTTAGATTTAGGATTTTAGGATTAGAACTATGAGTAGCTTAGTAATTAAAAGTCTCAGAAAATAAAATATAAAATCAAAATAAGCATTTAATAGCATTTTATCTTTCCAGGATAAAATCCAAATTTGTATTCATGGTATGCATGATACTTTCACACTTAACCCTCACCTCCTGACTCAAAATTATTAATAAGTATCCCCTGGCACTCTATGTTTTAGCTTAATTGGTTTCAGTCATATGTTTCTAATGTTGGCTAGATTTTCTCTTTATATATATTTTCTTTACTACTTATTCATTTTCTACCATTTGGCTGGATAATTCCATCTAATTTTTCAAAATTCATTTCAAGTTTCCTCTCTAAGGTGCTCTCCTTGGTATTTCTCTGTATGGATTTGTTGCCTATTCTCTGAGTTTTCATTTTAACACCTATATTATGTAGATAAATATTGCACTTATCATAGCATTTCATAACACATGCTACATTTTAATTATTCAGTGCCATTTTTTTTATCTTCTGCACCTTCTAGGAGCTCCAAATTGTGAGGAAGTGAAAAAAAGTAAGCAAATAATTATAATATTATTTAGAAAGAGCAATGGTAAGTATAGATAGGAGCACAGAAGTGCTGTTCTTATAAAAATTATCAATAATAAGACAGAAGAAAATGGCTAGTGGGGCATTTAACCAGGTGAGATAGTATGAGCAAAGAATAGAGATAGCAAAGAACATGAAGTGAGCAGATAATGAGGCAGAAAGTGTAAAAGGTGACATCAGAGAAGTAGGCAATAGATAAATCACAGAAATGACCTCTGTGGGGGCTGGAGCACTATAATCAGTTAGAATTTAATATTACTCTGTCAGCTATGCACAGGAAGAAGCCTGGAGGTGAGAAGTTATTTCTACAGTCCAGCAAGAGATGATGAAGCATTCTACTGGAACATGCTAGGGCTGTGAGACCACCCTGTAGAGATGCTAGTGACAGTTAGATATCCAAGTTTACCTTGAGATATATAATTTAGACTAAAGAGATTTGAGAGTTGTCAGCATTACAGTGATAGTTGAAAACCTGAATGAGAAAGAGATCTCCTAGAGAGCATATTTCTAGTGAGGCAAGTGGTGAACCAAGGATGGGATTGAAGATATGACCAATATTTAAGGGTGGCCAGAAGAGAGAAGCCATAAAGAAAATGTAAAAAGATAACCAGTGTGGTATCACTGAAACAAAAAAAAATAGTTAATTTAAAGAAGAAAGGAATAATCTACATACTCAAATGTAGCAGTTGAATTAGAAAAATAAAGACTGATAAATACCTATTGAATTGGCAGTCAAGCAACCAAAGCAACAAGTCAAGATGGTAGAGTGGGTAAACACTGTGTTTACCTCCTCCCATGACCATGTTAAAATTACAACTAAATCATAGGACAATTAAGCTGAAGAGCCAGCTGAAGAGCAGCTGAACAGATGTCCTATAACTAAGGATATAGAGAAGAAGCCATATGGAGGCCGTTAGGATGAAAGGAGATGTGAAACAGGTTGGCCCCACATCCATGTGTTGAGAATTGGGATGGATATCTCCACTGTGAAGTTTCTGCCAAGGAGCTAGGGGTCCCAGCCCATACCAGCCCCCCAACCCCAGTCCAGAGCACCAGAACCAGGAAGAGGATTGCTCACATCTGGCAGTGAAAATCAGGGACTATTCTGTCCATCTGGGCTGCTGGAAATCAAGGTGTTCTCTTAAAGGGTTTACACACAGATTATCCTACTCCCAGGTACTCACCCTGGGCTCCTGCAGAGACACTGTGGCTTGGAGTCTTAGGAGACATACAGAGAAAGACTGAGTTGTGTGGCTTCAGGTTGAGGGTCAGAGGGACAACTACCATTGTCCCTGTGTTGAACCCTCCTACTGTGTAGCCTATAGGCAGGCAGACACAATCTTTCCTGTGTTAAACTCTCCCCTCAAATTACCAAATCTAAATTTGAATTGGCCTGATGAACTCAGCTTGCTCTGCCCTGGTGACTCCTCGGGATCCTGCTCCACTCAAACTGCACACTGCCAGAGGCATTTTCAGCAATGACCAGCCAGCCCTGGCCTGTAGGGCAGTCTTTTTTGGACAACTCTCAGGGTTTCATGATCCCCAGGCTTCTGGCAGCTGGCCTCAGTATGTTCTGAATCTTTTGCTGAGTGGCCTCAGGCTCAGTACTGGCACCAAATCTGAATTTGCATTAACCTGGTGAATGACACTCACCCCGCTAGTGATACCCTGAAACCCTGGGTCACTGAACTTTCAATTCACCTAAGGCTCTTTCAGTGGCTGAGCCTTATGGGCAATTTATAGTCAGTAGTAGACCTCAGGGAGCTCTGGGCCTTTTGTTGAGCTTCCTCAGGCCCAATATTAGGAGCAGGTGGTTTGGGTTCACAGTGTGGCTTCTTCCATACACTTCCAGATCCAGAACAGGCAGCAAACAACTGCAGATCACTTTGTAGCTCCTACCAGGTAG
Organism: Macroglossus sobrinus; assembly: GCA_004027375.1. Classification (NCBI taxonomy): domain Eukaryota; kingdom Metazoa; phylum Chordata; class Mammalia; order Chiroptera; family Pteropodidae; genus Macroglossus; species Macroglossus sobrinus. The sequence goes on from PVKZ01001005.1 coordinate 510,573, forward strand.
CACTGGGCCAGTCACAGGTTGCACTGACCTTGGTAAGCACAGGGGCCACTCCCAAGAAGTCCTAGAACCAACAAATCCAGGAGCTGGCCTCAGACCACACCAGAGCAGCACCTGTCTAGCCCCACAAATAGCACACACAAAGGATAATCTTGGCAGGCACTGAAATACTTCATGATGTCAGCACCCATGCAGCAGATTGTATACTGTAGGCATGAACAATTCTCACAGCAAAAAATAAAAACAAAAACAGTGTTAATCCCACCTATTGAGAGCCAATAACACTCAATCCTTGACTACACACACTTCAAACAAGGGAAACTCCTGGAGCACCCTGCACAGGTGATCAGGAAAACTGCATTACTAGGTCCCACAAAGCACAAACTACATTAGGCCAACTTGCCAAGACTGGGAGACTTAGCAGATCTACCTAACACATAGAAACAAACAGAGACACAGCCAAAATGAGAAAAGAAAGAACAGGAGAAAACTCCAGAAAATAACTAAATAAAATGGAGACAAGAAACCTACCAGATACAGAATTCAAACATTGATTATAAAAATGCTCAATGAACTTAAGGAAAGAATTAATTTCAGTGAGAATGATTTCAGTGAGAACTTCAACAAAAAGGTATTAAGCATAAAAAAAGACATAAATAGCATCAAAAAGAACCAGTCAGAAATGAAAAATATAATAACTAAAATGAAGACTACATTAGAAGGGATAAACAGATTAGATGAAGCAGAGAATCCAGTCAAAAATTGGAAGACAAGGTAGCAAAGAACACCCAATTGGAGAAGAAAAAAAAGAATTAAAAAAAAAGAAAGATAAGATGGAAGACATAATGACAAAACTTTCCTAACCTGGCTAAGAAAATAAACATACAAGTCCAGGAAACATAGAAACAAGAAAACCTAAAGAGGTCCACACCAAGACACATTATAATTAAAATGCCAAAAGTTAATGGCAAATAAAGAATCCTGAAAGGAGCAGGAGAAAGGAAGTTAGTTACTTACAAGAGAGTAAGACTTCATAAGACTGTCAGCTGACTTCTCAGCAGAAACTTTGCAGGCCAAAATGGATAGGAACAAAACATTTAAAGTTATGAAAAGCAAAAATCTACAACCAAGACTACTTTATAGTGCAAGACTATCATTTAAAATTAAAGGAGAAATAAAAACTTTCCAGACAGACAGACAAACAAACAAACAAACAAAACTAGTTTATCACCACCTATTCAGTATTACAAAAAATGTTTAAGGACTTCTTTAGGAAGATGAAAGAAAAAAAACAAATATGAATAATAAAAGGCAATAACTATGTATCTCTCAATAATCACTTTAAAAGCAGATAGATTAAATACTCCAATAAAAAAATGTAGGGTCACTGAATAAATAAGAAAACATATGCTGTCTATAAGAGACCCACTTCAGATAGAAAGACACACACAGTCTGAAAGTAAAGGGATAGGAAAATATATTTCATAAAACTAATACAAAATAATATTGAATGTCAACTGTGATTGAAAGAAAGGTAAAAAGAAAATAGCAACAAAAGGAATTTCAGTAAGATGGTGGGTAGAAACCATTCCACTTTGAATTCAGGAGGTGGATATATTGAACCCTTGAGATGTTCAAGATGTTTGAGCAGAAAGATAACATGGCAGAGGCACAGAGAATCATAAATAAAAATTATTCTGTTGGTTTGCTTGCAACAAGTTTTAGATTGGATCTAAAAATGTGATTGCATTTGATAAGTGAATTAATAGAATTTAATATTTCAGAATTGGTACAATTTAAAGAATGACAAACCTAAGGCATGGCCTGGAGAATAGGTGAAGAGAAGGTTAAATTCAGATTTATGATTTTGAGAGGGGTGAGCTAAAATATGTCAAAAATTATTGATTTATTTTTACATAGAATTCTGTTATAAGTATTCTTAAGTGTATATGCATTCATGATCACTAAATGTTAATTAATAAAAAATTTACCTTGAGATTTATGGCCTAAAAATACAATAGTTACTGTGAGCTTTCTTTTGGTCATATTCATGGTACAACTTTTCACTTTGTTTTCAGCTTTCTCTACTGTTTTATTTTAAATGTGTCTCTTATAGACAAACTATACGATAGCTTTTTAAAATCCAGTTTGAGAGATAGTTTCTTGATCAGTATGTTAACCCATTTACATTCTTGTAATTAGTTTACTATTAGAATTTAATAGTTATTTTTTCATGCTTTTTAAATTACTATGTTTTCTATTTTCTTGTTTGACATCTTTTTCTATCCACCATTGGACAGGCTAAGTTCCTCTTTCTCTCTCTCTCCTTACTCTTAACTTTTTATGGTATATAGTTATAGACTCGTGTGTGTGTGTGTGTGTGTGTGTGTGTGTATGCCCCCCCCCATATACCTAGAGGATATTTTATTAAATATAAATGTTTAGGTTCAAAGTTCTTTACTTTTTCTAGTTCAAATATTATCCCATTATCTTCTTATACATAGTGTTGTTGAAAATCTTGAGTTTTGGTCTTTTGTAGACTTATTTTTAAATGTTAAATTTTATTTTTTTATTAAGTTTATTGGGGGTATGTAGCATTGGTTAATACAATTATATATTTTTCAGGTGTACATGGTAATTTGACATCTATATATTCTATTGTGTGATAACCATGCAAAGTCTAGTTTTCTTTAGCTACCATATATTTGATTCCCTTTACCCATTTCACCCTTCCATTACCACCTATATTTGAACTTCTTTATCCCATCTACCTCTCCCCTCTTCTTCCTCCCTCTACCTTTGGTAACAGCTAGTCTATTGTCCATGTCCCTGAATCTCTGTTTGTCCTGTTCATTTGTTGCTTTTAGGTTTATATCTTACATATAAGTGATATCATGTGATTTTCTATGTTTTCTGTCTGGCTTATTTTGCTTAGCATGATTAACTTTGAGGTCCATCCATGTTGTTGCAAGTGGCAGTATTTCATCTCTTCTTCTGGCTGAGTAATATTCCATTGTATATATGTGCCATAGCTTCTTTAATCAATCATCTATTGTAGGACACTTCAGTTGCTTCCATGTCCTGGCCACTGTGAATAATGTTGCTATGAACATCGGTGTGCAAATATCTTTTTGGATATAGGTTTTCAAGCCTTTAGGGTAAATATCCAGTAGAGGGATTGCTGAATTCTATGGTAGATCAATTCTTAGTTTTTTGAGGAACCTCCATACTATTTTTCATAGTGGCTGTGCCAATTTGCAGTCCCACTAGCAGTGTATGAGAGTTTTTTTTTTCCTGCATCCTCTCCAACATTTGTTATTACTTGTCATATAGATTATAGAAATTCTAACAGGTGTGAGATGGTATCACGTTGTGGTTTTGATTGTCATTTCTCTAATAGCTAATGTTCTTGAGCATCTCTTCACATATATGTTGGCCATTTGTATGTCCTATAAGGAGAAGTGTCTGTTCAGGCCCACTGCTCATTTTTAAATTGGATTGTTTGTTTTTGTTGTTGTTATTGAGTTGTATGAGTTCTTTGTATGTTTTAGATATTAGATCCTTATCAGAGGCAAATCTATTTTCCCATTTGGATGGTTATCTCTTTACCTTGCTGATGGTTTCTTTTGCTGAGAAGAAAAAGTCCTATTTATTTATTTTAGCTTTTACTTTCCTTGCCTTTGAGGACAAATTCATAAAATCCTCTTTAAGTCCAAGGTCCTTGAATTTAGTTTCTATGTTTTCTTTTATGCATTTATTGTGTCAGGTCTTATATTTAGGTCCTTAATCCATTTTTTAGTTAATTTTGTTGTGTGGTGATAGACAACAATCAATTTTCATTCTTTTGCAGATGGCCTTCCAATTTTCCCAGCACCATTTATTGAAGAGGCTTTCCTTTCTCCACTGTATGTTTTTGGCTTTTTTGTTGAAAATTATTTGCCCATATAAATATGGGTTTACTTCTGGACTCTCAATTCTGTTCCACTGGTCCATGTGTCTGTTCTGCTGCCAATACCATGCCTTTTTGATTACTGTTGCTTTATAGTATAATTTGAAGTCTGGTAGAGTGATGCCTCCAGCCTTGTTCTTTTTCCTCAGGATGACTTTGGCAATTTGGGGTCTTTTGTGCTTCCATACAAAGTTGTATTGCCTCCTCTTTGATTTTTTGAAAGAGTTTGAGAAGAATAAGTATTAAATCTTCTTTGAATGTTTGGTAGATTTCACTGGTGAAGCCATCTGGTCCTGGACTTTTATTTTTTGGTAGGTTTTTAATGATTGTTCCAATTTCTATGCCGCTGATCAGTCCCTTTAGATTTTCTAGTTCTTCTTGATTCAGTAAGAAGGTTGTATCTTTCTAAGTACTGGTCCATTTCTTCTAGGTTATTAAATTTGGTGTTATATACTTTCTTATAGTATTCTTGTATGATCCTTTGTATTTCTGTTATGTCAGCTGTAATTTCTCCTCTTTCATCCCTGATTTTGTTTGTTTGCGCCCTTTCTCTTTTTTCTTCAGGAAGTCTAGCAAGCAATTTGTCAATTTTATTAACCTTCTCAAAGAACCAGCTCTTTGTAGTATTCATTTTTCTATCTTTTTTTGTTTGTTTTCAATTTTATTTATTTCTGCTCTAATTTTGCTGATTTATTTTCTTCTGCTGATTTTAGGCTTCATTTGTTCTTCCTTTTCTAGTTTTTTAAGATGAAGCTTTAAGTTGTTTATTTAGGCTTGTTCTTGTTTTTGGAGGTAGGCTTGTAATGATATGAACTTTCTCTTATATCTCTTTTGCCATGTCCCAAAAGTTTTGATATATTGTACTGTCATTATCATTCATTTCTATGTATCTCTTGATCTCTCTTTTTATTTCATCTCTGATCCAGATAGTCTTCAGTAGTATGTTGTTTAATCTTCATGTATTTGTGGTTCTTCCTGGTTTCTTTCTGCAGTTGATCTCTAGTTTCAAAACATTATGAACAGAGAATATGGTTGATATAATTTCAACCCTCTAATATTTGCTGAGGCTATTTCTGTGTCCCAGTATGTGGTTGATTCTCGAGAATGTTCTATGTGCACTAGAGAAAAATGTATAAGCAGCTGTTTTGGGATGGAAAGCTCTGTGAATGTCAATTATATCTAGTTGTTCTAATGTGTCATTTAAAGATGTTACTTTCTTTTTTATTTTCTATTTGGATGATCTGTTCATATCTGACAATGGGGTGTTTAGGTCCCAAACTACAATAATGTTTTGGACTTTTAGTTCTATTAGCAATTGCTTTATATATTTTGGGGCTCCCTGATTGGGAGCATAGATATTAATGTGTTATGTATTCTTGGTGCATGATTCCCTTTATTATTATGAAGTGTTCCTTAGTATCTTTTTTTACCTTTTTTATTTTGAATTTATTTTGTCTGATATTAGTACTGCTACTCTCACTTTTCTCTGAATGCCATTTGCTTGAAGTATTATTTTCCACTCTTAGAGTTTATATTTGCCTTTGGAGCTGAAATGTATCTCCTGGAGGCAGCATATGCTTGGGTTTTGCTTTTTGATCCATTCTGTAACTCTGTGCCTTTTTATTGGTGAGTTCAGTCTATTTACATTTAGGATGATTATTGAAATATGAAGTCCTCTTATAGCCATTTTATCTTTTGCTTTCTGGTAGCTCGGTGTTTCCATTGCTTCCTTGTGATTGTTTCTGTTTTCTGTATTTTGGTTGACTTTTGTGTGTTTTGCCTTTGTTTCTTCTTGTTTTATGTTATAGACTTCAGTTCTGACTCTGTGGTGTGTGGTTATCGTTACGAATATGTATTGTGGTTACCATTATGAATATATATATATATATATATGTATATATATATATATACATATATATATATATATACATATATATATATATTTTCACACACACACACACACACACAATTGTCCATTTTTTTCTGTGCATGCCTTTTCTCCATTTCCTATTGTGAATTTGGAACTTTGATTTTTTCTCTTTTCTGTCATTGTTACCTTAATTTGTTTCTATGTATGCTGAACATTCATTACTATTGTGCTATAGCAATACTTTTCTGATTATTTAAGCTTATAAAGCCCTGTTCTTAGTAAGGGCTGCACTCCTCTGCTTCTATTTGCTTGATAGTCACTTTACTCCTAATTATGTATTTTTGTTGTTATTTTGTTTTAGGTGAGCTAACCCCTTTCAGAATTTCCTGTAGTGCAGGCCTTGTAGTGGAGAATTTCCTCAATTTTGTATGTCTAAAAAGATCTTAATTTCTCCTTCATATGTAAAGGAGAGCTTAACTGGATACACTATTCTAGGCTGGTAGTTCCTTTCACTTAATAGGTTAAATATTTGATTCCATTCCTTTCTGGCTTGTAAAATTTGCATTGAGAAGTCCAAGGATAATCTAATAGGTTTACTTTTATGAGTTATCTTTTTTTTTTTCTCCCTGGCTGTCCTGAGAATTTCATCTTTGTCATTGATTTTTGAAACTTTTAGTACACAGTGTCTTGGTGAAAGCCTTTTTGGGTTGAAATAGTTGGGTATTCTGCTGACTTCTTGAATTCCAAGCTCCAGCTCATTCCTTAGATTTGGAAAATTCTCGTCCACTATTGTCTGAAAACGCTTTCTAATCCCTGCTCCTTTTTCTCCCCTTCGATAATGCCCATTATGCTTATGTTTCCTCTTCTGATGGTATCAGCTAGTTCTTGAATTTCTCTTTCATTATTTTTCCTTCTTCAGTTTCTCTCTTCTTCTTTCCAATTTATTTCTAGATTTCTGTCTTCAGTATCACTATTTTTTTGCTCCATTTGGTCGACTCTATTTTCCAAGTTTGTTATTTCATTTTTCAACCCTTACAGTTTGTGGGGTTTTTTTCTATCTCCAGAAGATCTATTCTGTTCTTTTTGATAGTTTCATTTTTTTTTGCGCTGGTCATCTAGT